>PVIU01000520.1:119138-252666 GCA_004026605.1 Ondatra zibethicus
TGCAAATGGATGGAAATAGAAAACGCTATCCTGAGTGAGGTAACCCAAACCCAAAAAGACGATTATGGTATGTATTCACTCATTAGTGGACCCTAGCCATAAAACAAAGGACACTAAGCTTATAGCTCACAAGCCCAGAGAAGCCAAATAGCAAGGTGAACCCAAAGAAAATCATGTATAGATCCTCTTGGAAATTGGAAGCAAACAAGATTGCCAGGCTAAAGAAATTTTGTCTGATGGATGGAGATAGAGACAGAGACCCACATTCACACCAGAGCAATGGATTGAGCTCCCAAGGTCCAGTCGAAGAGCAGAAGGTGGGAGAAGATGAGCAAGGAAGTTAGGACTGTGAGGGGCTGGACCACCCACTGAGACTGTGCCTGATCTAATGGGAGCGCACCAAATCCAGCTGGACTGGGACTGAATGAGCATATGATCAAACTGAACTCTCTAAATGTGGCTGCCAATGAGGGCAGAATGAGAAGCCATCAACAATGACACTAAGACCTATCTCCTCTGCATGTATTATCTTTTTGGGAACCTAATCGATTTGGATGCACACCTTCCTAGTCTGGGATGGAGGGGTGAGGGCCTTGGACTTCCCACAGGGCTGGGCACCATGCCCTCTTTTAAGGAAGCAGCAGGAGGGAGGGGGGAGCGGGAGGGGACTGGGAGAAGGGGAGGAAATGTAAATTCTTTTTTTTTTTGAATGGAAAAAAATAAAAGAATATGAGGGAAAAAAAAAGAATGACAAGAGAAAGGCCCTGGGCTCTCGGCTGTAGGCAAGAACATCCTCTCTTTTCTGTTTAAACACAGGAATTGACTGTGGGATACACATAGCCTGTAAGCTCCCCAGAGGTGTCTCCAGCCGGAGCCGGCAGATGTGTCAGGAGTGAGGCCCACCGCCACACCCTCCAAGCATCTGGCTGTGCTGCACTTAGGATGCAGCTGAGGTAGAAGAGGAGCGCCTGGCAACGGTGCCCCTCGGGCATGCTGCCCCTGCCACAGTCCGTGCTGACCACGCGGGTACTATGCTCTGTGTTGCTGGTTTACCCAAGAGGCTAAACCACACGGTTATTGTGGTCTTCGGTATTTTATTTCTTTCTAGAGCATTCATTAAATTGAGAAAAAAAAAAACTAAAACATCCTCTGCTGTTGGAAGGATTATGACTTCAAATGCATTTTTTTAAGTCCCATCTCCCACCATCCACCCAGAGGTATGCGGGTGAGACTCTGGAACTCCTTTTGGCCTCTGCTAAAACATGTGCATCTCACTGCTGACTGTGACTACTGCTGACTGAAGTGGCCCTTTCTCTTGGCAGTGATCTCAGTTAGCAATTTCTTTCATTTGTCACTATTTCACTTGTTTTTGTAAATGAGAGAGGAGCCTGAGTGTCAGTTGACAAAGCTATAACCTCAAGAGTTGGTTTCTCCTTGAAGGAAAAGGCCCCACGGTCTTGCCTACTGCCCAGCCTTCTGGAGGCGTTTTCTCAGCTGCGGCTCCCTCTTTCAAAATGATTCTAGCTTGTGTAAACTTCACAAAAGTTAATCAGTCCAGTACTCAGGTATGGAATCTAAAAAAATAAAAATAAAATGGGAAAAGTCTTGTTATTTAAATATTATTTCCCACGTGCCAATCTACAATGACCTCCAGCTGCAGGATTCCAACATTTCTATGACTTCAGAGCTTCTGGCTATTTTTCTCAATTGAAGAATTTAAGACTAGTATTGTACAGAACTATTTCGTGGGATTCATTCCCAGAACACCTCAGCAGTGTAACCTCTGCTAGGGCAGTGGAGTGACCTTGCTCCATTCCCCACACCAGGAGGCCAGGAGCACTGGCCTCCACCCTTTGTTCTAGCAGCCAAATATACATAGAGTTAATCCCACCAAATACCTGCTAACAGACCACAGGAAAACGTCTATAGAAGACAGGCACTGAGCAGGAAGGCAGCATGTCCTACCTTTGCTAACAAACAAATCTGGGCGTTCCCAAAGCTGGCTATCACAAAAGAGATTAGATGGAGAGAATGATTCAGGGACCTTTAGTAACTTTATCTAATAGTAATGTCAGCTGCTTCCCTTTGAATTCTGGCTCTTCCCTGGGTCGGGTCACCTGTTCTGGACCCCTGCTTTGTCAGGGTCTGCCTGCCCCTCTTTGTGATTTTGATGTGCGTGTTTTCATTGTCCTTGCCTATGGAGTTTTCCAACTACGTCTGTAAAAACTAGAAACCTCATGGAGATCAGCCCTTACTCTTCTCCTCCTCGCTACTTCTACTTCTTCCCCTTACTCTCCTTCTTTCTTCTCTTTATTCTTCCCCTTACTCTCCTTCTTTCTTCTCTTTATTCTTCCCCTTACTCTCCTTCTTTCTTCTCTTTATTCTTCCCCTTACTCTCCTTCTTTCTTCTCTTTATTCTTCCCCTTACTCTCCTTCTTTCTTCTCTTTATTCTTCCCCTTATTCTTTTTCTTATTCTTCCTCTCCTCCACGTCCCCTTCACTTCATTTTCTCCCTGCTCACTAAGAATAAAGAAGATGCAGAGGTAACATGCTTAAGTAAATTCTTTTACCCTCAGATCTTCGCCTGCCAAGAAATCCAATTCTGAACCCTGACGGGGCTGCTGAGGCTGGTACTCAAGGCCCCCAATAAACAGAAAGTGCACTGGGGCAAGCACTGTCTTTACACCAACTCCTCCTGCATCTCCCACACCCTAAATTTATGACTTTTTCTTTAATTATTGGTGTAGGAGGTTCTTCTGTCTATGTGTTGCTTTCATTGGTTGAATAAAGAAACTGCCTTGGCCTTTTGATAGGGCAGCACTTAGATAGGTGGAGTAGACAGAACTGAATGCGGGGAAGAAGGGCAGTGTGGCAGACACCATGAAGCTCCTGCCTGAGACTGACGCTGGTTAGGATCTTTCCCAGTAAGCCACGACCTCGTGGTGAACACAGATTGGTAGAAATGGGTTAGATCAAGATGTGAGAGTTGGCCAAGAAGAGGCTAGATATAATGGGTCAGGCAGTAATTTAATTAATACAGTTTCTGTGTGGTTATTTTGGGTGTAAGCTAGCAGGGCAGCTGGGATGACAAGCAGCCCGCTCCTCCTGTTACAGCCTGCAGTCCCTTCTACAACAATTTGGTGCCCAGCATATAAATCCACTTAAAAACCTGAGAGAGCTTAGCTTTAAACACAGAAAAAAAACAGAGTTTAACACACTTTTTTGCTGTTTGCTGGCAGGGTGCCATGGAGAAATTTTACTGAC
The DNA here is from genome assembly GCA_004026605.1 of Ondatra zibethicus. NCBI lineage: Eukaryota > Metazoa > Chordata > Mammalia > Rodentia > Cricetidae > Ondatra > Ondatra zibethicus. The sequence goes on from PVIU01000520.1 coordinate 122,403, forward strand.
TCAGCAGCCACAGCAGGAAAAAAGCTGCACCATTTTAAAACGCAGCTTTCTGAGCTGTTCTGCCAGTGCAAACTCCAGCTATGGGGCATTTGTGGGCCTGGGTGTTTCTGTGCCCACTCAGAGTCAGGAGGAAAGTAGCTGAGACCATGCCGTGGCTCAGCTCTTCCTGCCTGGGCAGATGGTGGGATCAGGCTTGAGCAGGCAAGAGAGCATGGTGGGTTCCCACCACCATACACAGAGATGCTTCCAGGCTGGGTGGTGCTCTGTGTGGCAGATTTGGCTGTAGCTCAGATAAAAAGAGTTTGTGTGATGCACGCTCATTCTCAGAGTTAAAGTGCTGAGTGCAGCTCCTACCTGGCTGCCCCAGAGCTACCGGAAATGGTACGTCCACCATTTTGAAATTGGAGACAGGCAGAGCCAACATCTAGAGCAGCTGCAACCAAGCTGCTTAGCATTTTAAAAGTTCTTCAAGACAGTAGAGAATTACAGATTCACATTAGGACAGATTCAGACATAAAAGACCTCTAAATGGGTCACAATGTTGGATAAATGCACGTAGGCTTGAAAGAAAAAATAAAAAGAGTATATAGAGTCATAAAATAAAGTTAATGCTTTTAAAAAAACGGGTAAAGACTTTAAAGAGACAGAGTAAAGTGATAGGGTAAAAATAAGCCATGTAAAAATGGAAAATTCACAGAGACTCTGGATTCTATGTATTATTGTGTTTTCTTTGAATTTTTTGACTGTGAAGGAGCTAAGTACAGAGAGACATCTCATTATATGGGCTGCCAAGCTAAACCAACATGTGTATTATAAAGATATCTTGACTTCAAAATTTGGGTCTAAGGATATGGTTGCTTTGGAAAAGAGGTTCTTCTTTTGTTTTCACAGAGGATGAGACCCTGTGTATTTCTTCTAGACCAATATGGTGTGATAGACCAGGCCCTCCTGAAAGGTCACTGTAAATACCTTCAGAAAATTATTTCACTCACCTGGTGACTGAGATGAACCTAGCACATAGGATACACCATGAAAGACCTGATTAACAGCACCCCCATTCAGCACGAACCAGTTTGGAGAGAAATAACTGTGTCCATATTCCCAAATATTGTCTATAAGTGTTGTTTTACATTTAAAGGGGGATATGATATAGATATGAATAACATGCATTGGTATAAATCTTGATTTATTGATACAAGTTTAAGGTCAATTTGTTATATGTATTTCTAATCTTGATTAAGGTATTGTGATTGTGTAGTCCATTTAAAATGTAATATATAATTAGGAAATATAGGTTCTTAATGGATAATCATCGGTAATAGTTAAGCTTGTAGTCATGTTAGTTAGATTTTCTAGATATATTTCAGTTAGATAGGCATTCTTCATATCTTTCAAAGACAAACAGAATATGGCATTTAAAATGTTTTAATAACTTAGGGTTTTCATGACAATGAGACACGCCTGTTCCTGGCAGCACCAATCTACTTCAAGAGGAAGATGGGCATCGAAGAGGCTCCTTATGGAGTTGGTTAGCCATTTTGGGCAAGAAACTGCTCTTGCCTGGACTGTTGCATAAACTGGACACAAAGAACCCACAGAAAGAAGACTGCTAAACTTGCCTAAAGGTGAGATGATCTTTCGGGGTTCCTGATTCATGAAAGAGTCTGTGAGACATTCTGCAGGATACAGAAGAAAGTGACTGAACAGTCTTTAAAATTTCCTGCTTCATGGAAAAGTCTGCTGGATACTATGGGCCTGTAGGCTGAAGATGGATGCCCCAAAAATACAGAAGAACTTTTAGTGACTATACAGGCAGCAAGATGTCTCTGTCAATTCTAAAGTTTTGGAAGTTGCTTACTTCTTGTTTACTTAGATAATGTTATATCCTTCTGGAGTCTTTGATAGAGTTGAAGAACAGATAGATAGTTATAGTTATAGTTTTTCTTTGTTATGATAAAAGATAAAATAGATGTAAATATTATAACTGAAATCTTGCTTGATAACTGTTTTGTTATATGTAATTTTACTATGTTAAAGTGAAAGCCTTTCTTTTTTGTTTAAACAGAAAAGAGGAAATGGTGCAGGAGGTTCTTCTGTCTATGTGTTGCTTTCATTGGTGAATAAAGAAATTGCCTTGGCCTTTTGATTGGGCAGAACTTAGGTAGGTGGAGTAGACCAAACTGAATGCTGGAAAGAAGGGCAGTGTGGCAGGCGCCATGAAGCTCCTGCCTGAGACTGACACTGGTTAGAATCTTTCCTGGTAAGCTACAACCTCATGGTGTTACACAGATTAATAGAAATGGGTTAGATCAAGATGTGAGAGTTAGCCAATATATAATGGGCTAGATATAATGGGCCAGGCAGTAATTTACTTAATACGATTTCTGTGCGGTTATTTCAGGTGTAAGCTATCCTGGTGGCAGGATGCAGCCCATTCCTCCTACTACAAATTATTAGTTATATATATGTATACATATGGATTTACAAACACAGTTTGCTATGTTCCGTTAGTGCTGCTCATGTGTTTAGGGATGACCATTTGGGATTGGATAACCTTTCTGGGTACTCATCCACGGAGATAGATGCTCCCTCTCTTAGCAGCCATTGATAGCCTATAATTCTTCATTTCAGGATGAGGCCTTGTGAGATTTCTTCCATCCTCATGGGCACGGCAGCTGGTATTGTCATGTGCAGGTCTTGTTTAGGCAGTCACACTGCTGAGGACCGAGAACTACATTTGTTGCTGAGTATAAGGTAGGTATTTAGGAACTGAAGAGACAGCCCAGTGGTTAAGAGCACTGGGAAGTCTTTCGGAGAAATTGAGTTAGATTTCTAGCACCCATATATTTGCTCTTAGGTACATACATGGTACAGGAGCATGTGTACAGGCATGAAATAAAACAAAGTATTCAAAAGTAGAGGGGTTTAGAATGTAGTTGGGAATTTTACTAGGTTAGGAAAGTGGCAGGAGTGGATTCTCCTCTCAGTTCTGTGACTTTATCAAATGTAGGTAGTGGACAAGGTTTATAGTACTCGGCCTGAATTCCCTTCTCTTGGACTGGCCTTAGGTCTAATTGGATGTCTGTCGCTTACCATCAAGATACAAAAGCCGTTATAGCACCCTTGTGAATATCTTGTTGCAGTTTGGAGAGTTTGCGTCTGGGTAGGACTATTGATTGTTCTCTCTCTTGGTATATTTTATAGCTATTTAGATACTATGGAATTTCCTTCTTTAGAAGCATGTAAACTCCTCAAATGTAAACTGGGTCTTCCTGTCCAGTCCACTCAAGGCTGTGTGTTAAAGACCATAGACTTCAATACAAAAATGGAAAATGCAATCTTTAGAAACTACGATATCCAAAAGAAATAGGCATCATACACCATTCTTGTGATGATTAAAACAAACATATCCGACAGCTGCGGTGGCGCACGCCTTTAATCCCAACTCTCAGGAGGCAGAGGCAGGCAGATATCTGTGAGTTCGAGGCCAGGCTGGCTTACAAAGTGAGTCCAGGGCAGCCAGCGTGGTTACACAGTGAAACCCTGTCTCCGGGCGGCAGGGGAATTCAATACCCAGCAACAACATACTTCAACAGTGAAGAGTTTATCTGTCTATCTATCTATCTTGGTAGATAAACCAAGAGTGAATTTAACAGAAATGCACCTGCACTAGAAGAAAACCGGAAATAATTCTTCAAGTGAGCAGAAATGACAGAGGATGTTGTAAATCCCAGTCTCTGGCCTCCATCTTTGGAGGCCCAGCTCCTATGCCCACCAAACCTTGACCCCTCCCCAGAGGAGGTCAGGACCACTCCCCAGTCTATTTACACTGCTCCCTGGAAAGTCAACGCGTGGTCTTCCCTCTTTCTTCCCAGTGGTTGCATTGGCGGCTTCCTGGTTCCCCTTGGGGCCACCCAAGAGCGCAGGAGTCCTATAAACCTGGACATCTTTTAATTCGGCTTGTTGTGATTCAGCTTGATTGGGATTTTTGCGTTGGCAGAGAGCGCGTGTTAGAAAACATTTCTAATAGATCCTGTGTTAACTAGGATTTAACATTGGGACAAGTGGGAGGTATGACTTAGTATGTGTTCACCTGTGCAACAATCCCCAGCACCGCCAGGAACAAGAGCAGAACTGGCGATGGCACATAGGTGGGCAAACATGGGAGCTGTGCCAGTCAGTGGGGATCGCCTTGCAAATTACCACAGGCTGGGTGGCTTCAATGAGAGAAGTTGAAGTTTCTTATAGTTCTGAGTCTGAAGTTCACAATGAAGGATTGACTTGTAGTGATTGAAAAGACAGTTTTCTCCCTCTGTGTCAACATGGTCTGTCTCTGTGTGTACAGGTGTGTGTACAGGTGTGTGTACAGGTGTGTGTACAGGTGTGTGTACAGGTGTGTGTACAGGTGTGTGTACAGGTGTGTACATGGTCTGTCTCTGTGTGTACAGGTCTCCTTCCCTTGGAAAAGTACCATTCGTGTTGGATTAGGAACAACCAAACAGCCTTACCTTAACTTAATTGCCTCATTAAAAGGCTTACCTTGAATTATTTATCCTAAGGAATCAAGATTTAAACTTCATTGCATGAATGGAGGATCACAATTTAGCCATAACAAATCTTAACAAATCTTTCCAATTTTAAAATATATAAAACTATTTTAAGCACAAATTGTAATATTATATCAATTTCTGTTCTAGTTTGATTCTGTTTGCTTTGACAACAACCATGACCAAAAAGCAGCTTAGAACAGTAATGGGTTTGTTTCAGCTTACATGTCACAGTCCTTCATTGCAAGAAGTCCAGCTTGGAAACTGAGGCGGAAACCATGGGGAGCGCTGCTTGCTCATGCTCGGCTTTCTTATGTGCACAGGACTGTCTGCCTAGGAAACCGCACTGCCTCAATTGAGATCTCTTTCCTAGGTTACTCTAGATTATGTCAAGTTGACAATTAAAGCTAATTCATGTATTTATAGCATACATGAATATGACTAAGAACAGAAGAATTAAAAGAAATGTGCTATTTCAAAATTTCTATATCTTCCAGAAAATCTTCGATGTTCATTTTGAGTAGAGTGTGATACATTAAAGAACTATGTCATAATCTGTAGAGAAAAACAAAATCCAAAAGTCATGCATAGATGGGATATAATCAAGAGATAAAGATAAAGAAATAAAATGTAAGAAGAAGAATATTTAAAAGAAGGAAGATAATTGTGTGATAAAAAAGAAAACAAATAGCAAATGGCAGAATTGATAAACCATATTGCCAATTGCTTTAAAGGTAAGGAAAAGAAATACCCTCTTTAAAAGGCCGAGGTCAGCCTTGGAGGGGGCTCAGCGGTGAAAGTACTTGCTGAGCATTGTTGAGTCCCGAGACTCAACCCTTAAACAATAACAAATGAACAAATAAATAGAGACCAGCAGACTGAATTTGAAAAGAAAAAGGAAAAACTTACATGCCATCTGAAATTACCTGGTGCGAGTGAGAAGGAAACATGGAACACGCAACAAACCCGCTTAGGAGTTTATTAGAGGGGGCGTGCACAGGCCTGGGGAAGTCAGTGTGCAGAGAGAGAGAGGAAGATGGCGCCTCCAGCTTTTAAAAGCTGCCTAGCGCATGTGCACAGGAGGTTGGCGTGACTATGTCATACGCAGACGGGGCTCACACATGTGCACAAGGGCCTAGCTGAGTCATAAGTGGATGATATAATCTACACCTCACTTGGGTCATCCCTGGGGGCCATTAGGCACTTCTGCCTGAGGGCTTGTCTGTACCTGCATGACCCCTAGAACCTGGAAAATCAGCCTTATGTGACTGAAGTCATTATACCATCTCTAATAGAACACCCTAAATTCTAAGATGGAAAAGACATAGCATTTAAAGAGTAACCATAAAAAGCAAAATAACTGTCTAATTATCAAACCCAAAGAAATTTTACTATAGACAAAGAGTACATTTTTATCATGTCATTACAATTTTTATACATAGTATCAAGTAAAAAAAAAAGTATGTATGATAATACAAGGCAGTCCCTTTCCTGACTGAGCTGTCTCTCTCTCAAGCACAAGTGTCTGAGTTCAGTTGCCAGAAGCCACACTGTGTGTGTGTGTGTGTGTGTGTGTGTGTGTGTGTGTGTGTGTGTGAGAGAGAGAGAGAGAGAGAGAGAGAGAGAGAGAGAGAGAGAGAGAGAGAGCACAGGCATGTTGGTGTGTACTGGGGAGGCAAAGACAGAAGTCTTTCTAAGTCCCTTTGACAGCAAGACCAGCCTACTGGGTGAGTGTCAGGCCAGTGAGAAACCCTGACTCAAAATAAAGGTGTACATCACCTAAGATTGTCCTCAACATTCACTGGAAATTATATATATGTGCATGTACACACACACACACACACACACACACACACGCTGGCATTTACAATGTGCACACATATATACAAACAAATATATACCTATATGTATATGTATAAAAGATAAAAAAAATTCTGACAGAGTGGCACACAAATCTGCCACCACAGATGACTTTACACAGTTCCTAGTAACTAATAGAATTAGCAGGAAAAAAATAGAGACCCAACTGACATTTCTGGTACCTAGGGAATGTTCACTGCTAGACCATAGGCAGCATTGAAAATATTGAAATTTTACACAGTATATTTTCCAATTAAACCAGAGTTCTACAATTGAATTAAATGCAATTAGATTAGAAATCATAGAAGCAAATCACAGAATTAACAACCCCTAACAATCTGGAAACTGACTCACTTGGAAATAACCCATGAATCTCAGAAGCCAGGCATAGTGGTGCACACTTTTAATACAAGCATTCGGGAGGCAGAGGAAGAAAGATATCTCTGAGTTCAAAGCCAGCTTGTTTTACATAGTGCGTTTTAGGCCAGCCAAGATTGCATACTAAGATCCTTTTGAGAACAGAAAGTGAATATTAGAAATCATTTCTGGGCCCTTCTCTGCGAGCTCCGTGGAGACCAATACTTGGTGGACATTAAAGGTGAGTTAGCAGTGGCCCTGTGGCCCAGGACCCCCCAATCTCTAAACCCTCCACCTGGGAGAAAAGCCAGGGTCCCTCATCCCCAGGTCCCTTTGGCATTCCTAGCTGCCATCATCCACCCCACCCCCAACCCTCTGTTCCCTGCAAGCTACGTGGGGACCAATACTTGGTGGACATTAGAGGAAGAGATGAGAAGGCACCAATGCAAGAATTCCTCCAACATCCTAAAAAAGCAACATGGTAACACCAGAACCCAGCAGACACATAACAGGAAGACTTGACCATCTAACCTAGAAGATGTAGAAGAAAACGACTTTAATCGTAACTTATGAAAATGATGGAGACCTTTAAATAGGAAGTGAAAAACTGGCTTAAAGAAACGGAGGAGAACCTGGCAATGGTGGCGCACGCCTTTAATCCCAGCACTCGGGAGGCAGAGGCAGGAGGATCTCTGTGAGCTCAAGGCTAGCCTGGTCTACAAGAGCTAGTTCCAGGACAGGCTCCAAAGCTACAGAGAAACCCTGTCTCGAAAAATCAAAAAAAAAAAAAAAAAGAAAAAGAAAAGAAACGGAGGAGAAGACAAACAGAAAGCTGGAAGAAATTAATAGATCCCTCAAAGAAAACCAAGAAAAAGCAATCAAACAGGTGAAGGAAACAGTTCAAGACTTGAAGGTTGAAATAGAGGTAATAAAGAAAACACAAACTGAGGGAACTCTGGAAATGGAAAATCTGGGTAAACGAAAAGGAACTACAGAGACAAGTATAACCAACAGAATACAATAGATAGAAGAAAGAATCTCAGGCGCTGAAGATACTATTGAGGAAATAGACTCATTGGTCAAAGAAAACACTAAATCCAACAAATTCTTAACACAAAACATTTAGGAAATCTGGGACACCATGAAAAGACCAAACCTAAGAATAATAGGGGTGGAAGAAGGAGAAGAAGAATTACAGCTCAAAGACCCAGGAAAATATATTCAACAAAATTATAGAAGAAAACTTTCCCAACCTAAAGAAGGATGTTCCTATAAAAGTACAAGAAGCTTACAGAACACCAAATAGACTGGATCAAAAAAAAAAAAAAAACTATCACCTTGCCATATAATAATCAAAACACAAAACATACAGAACAAAGAAAGAATATTAAGAACTGCAAAGGAAAAAGGTCAAGTAACATTTAAAGGTAAACCTATCAGAATTGCACCTGACTTCTCAATGGAAACCATGAAAGCCAGAAGGTCCTGGATAGATGTGCTGCAGAAATTAAGAGACCATGGATGCAAGCCCAGACTACTATACCCAGCAAAGCTTTCATTCACCATTGAAGGAGAAAACAAGATATTCAATGACAAAACAGATTTTAACAATACATATCCACAAACCCAGCCTTACAGAAAGTACTAGAAGGAAAACCTCAACCCAAGGAAGCTAACAACACCCACAATAATACAGACATCTCATAACCCCCCACCAGCATGACCCAAAGAAGGGAAACACACAAACATTACTACTGAAAGATAACCGGAGCTAACAACCACTGGTCATTATATCACTTAATATCAATGGTCTGAATTCACCTATAAAAAGACACAGGCTAAGAGAATGGATACAAAAACAGGATCCACCATTCTGCTGTTTACAAGAAACACACCTCAAACGCAAAGACAGACACTACCTCAGAGTAAAGGCTTGGGAAAAGGTTTTCCAATCAAACAGACCTAAGAAACAAGCGGGTGTGGCTATCCTAATATCTAACAAAATTGATTTCAAACTAAAATCAATCAGAAGAGATGGAGAAGGACATTTTATACTCATAACAGGAACAACTCAGCAAGATGAACTCTCAGTCCTGAATATCTATGCCCCTAATACAAGAGCACCCACATATGTAAAAGAAACATTACTAAAACTTAAATCGCACATCAAACCCCACACACTAATACTAGGAGATTTCAACACTCCTCTCTCGACAATGGACAGGTCAAACAGACAGAAACATAATAGAGAAATAAGAGAACTAACAGATGTAATGAATCAAATGGACTTAACAGACATCCATAGAACATTCCACCCAAACAAAAAAGAATATACCTTCTTCTTAGCACCTCATGGAACCTTCTCTAAAATTGATCACATTCTCGGTAACAATGAAAACACCCACAGATACAAAGAAGTTGGAGTTATCCACTGTGTCTTATCAGATCACCATGGAGTAAAGTTAGAATTCAACAACAATATTACTCCCAGAAAGCCTACAAACTCATGGAAACCAAACAGTGAACTACTAAACCATCCCTGGGTCAAGGAAGAAATAAAGAAAGAAATTAAAACCTTCCTTGAATTCAATGAAAATGAAGGTGCAACATATCCAAACCTATGGGACACTATGAAAGCAGTGCTAAGAGGAAAGTTCATAGCACTAGGTGCCCACATAAAGAAAACAGAGAAAGCTCACATTAGTGACCTAACAGCATGCCTGAAAGCTCTAGGAAAAAAGAAGCAGACTCACCCAGGAGGAGAAGAAGACAGTAAATAATCAAATTGAGAGCTGAAATCAACAAAATAGAAACACAAAAAAGCATACAAAGAATCAATGAAACAAAGATCTGGTTCTTTGAGAAAATCAACAAGATTGACAAACCCTTATCAAAACTAACCAAAAGGCAGAGAGAGAACATCCAAATTAACAAAATCATAAATGAAAAGGGGACATAACAATGGACACTGCGGAAATTCAGAGACTCATTAGATTGTATTACAAGAACCTAAACTCCACAAAATTGGAAAATGTAAAAGAAATGGACAATTTTTTAGATAGATACCATCTACCAAAATTAAATCAAGACCAGGTGAGCAATTTAAATAGACCTATAAGCTACAAGGAGATAGAAGCTGTCATTAAAAGCCTCCCAACCAAAAAAAGCCCCGGGCAGGATAGTTTTAGTGCAGAATTCTACCAAAACTTCCAAAGAGAGCTAATACCTATACTTCTCAAAGTGCTCCACATAATAGAAGAGAAGGCTCACTGCCAAACTCTTTATATGAAGCTACAGTTACCCTGGTAGTAAAACCACACAAAGACTCAACCAAGAAAGAGAATTACAGATCAATGTCACTCATGAACATCGATGCAAAAATTCTCAATAAAATCCTGGCAACCTGAATCCAAGAACACATCAAAAAAATCATCCACCATGACCAAGTAGGCTTCATCCCAGAGATGCAGGGCTGGTTCAACATATAAAAATCTATCAATGTAATCCATCATATAAATAAACTGAAAGAAAAAAATCATATGATCATTTCATTAGAAGCGGAAAAAGTATTTAACAAAATTCAACACCCCTTCATGATAAAGGTCTTGGAGAGATTAGAGATACAAGTATCACATCTAAATATAATAGAAAGCAATATACAGCAAGCCGACAGCTAACATCAAATTAAATCAAGAGAAACTCAAAGCGATTCCACTAAAATCAGGAACAAGACAAGGCTGTCTGCTCTCCCCATATCTCTTCAACATAGTTCTTGAAGTCTTAGCAATATCAGTAAAACAACATAAGGAGATCAAGGGGATTCAAATTGGAAAGGAAGAAGTTATACTTTCATTATTTGCTGATGATATGATAGTATATATAAGTGACCCCAAAAACTCTACCAAAGAACTCCTACAGCTGATAAATACCTTCAGTGAAGTGCCAGGATACAAGATCAACTCAAAAAAAATCAGTAGCCCTCCTATACACAAAGGATAATGAAGCTGAGAGGGAAATCAGAGAAACATCACCTTTCACAAGTCACAAATCACATAAAATATCTGGGGGTAACACTAACAAAGGATGTGAAAGACCTATTTGATAAGAACTTTAAGTCTCCGAGGAAAGAAATTGAAGAAGAAACCAGAAAATGGAAAGATCTCCCATGATCCTGGATAGGAAGGCTCAACATAGTAAAAATGGCAATCCTACCAAAAGCAATATATAGATTTAATGCAATCCCCATCAAAATCCCAACACAATTTTTCACAGACCTTGGAAGAACAATGATCAACTTCATATGAAAAGCCCAAAAACCCAAGGTAGCCAAAATAATCCTGTGTAATAAAGGAACCACCAGAGGTATTACCATCCCTGACATCAAGCTCTATTACAGAGCTACAGTAATGAAAACAGCTTGGTACTGGCATAAAATCAGAGATGTTGACCAATGGATTGAATTGAAGACCCGGATATTAATCCACACCTATGAAAACCTGATTTTTGACAAAGAAGCAAAAAAGATACAATGGAAAAAAGGAAGCATCTTCAACAAATGGTGCTGGCATAACTGGATGTCATCCTGTGGAAGAACGAAAGTAGATCCAGGTCTATCACTATGCACAAAACTAAAGTTCAAATGGATTAAGGATCTCAATATAAATCTGACCACACTGAACCTGATAGAGGAGGAAGTGGGAAGTGACCTTCAATGCATGGGTACAGGAGACCACTTCCTAAATATAACCCCAGTAGCACAGACAATAAGAGAAACAATAAATAAATGGGACCTCCTGAAACTGAGAAGCTTCTGTAAAGCAAAGGATACAGTCAATAAGACAAAAAGGTAGCCTACCGAATTGGAAAACATCTTCACCAACCCCATATCAGACAAAGGACTGATCTCCAAAATATATAAAGAACTCAAGAAATCAAACATTAAAATTCTAAATAACTCAATTAAAAAGTGGTGTACTGAGCTAAACAGAGAATTCGCAACAGAAGAATCTCAAATGGCCAAAAGATACTTAAGGACATGTTCAACTTCCTTAGCTATTATGGAAATGCAAATCAAAACAACTCTAAGATACCATCTTACATCTGTCAGAATGGCTAAGATAAAGAACACTAAGATAGCTTATGCTGGACAGAATGTGGAGCAAGGAGAACACTCATCCATTGCTGGTGGGAATGCAAACTTGTGCAACCACTTTGGAAATCAGTGTGGCGGTTTCTCAGAAAACTGGGAATCAATCTACCTCAGGATCCAGCAATACCACTCTTGGGAATATACCCAAAAGATGCTCAATCATATTACAAAAGCATTTGTTCAACTATGTTCATAGCAGCATTATTTGTAATAGCCAGAACCTGGAAACAACCTAGATGCCCATTCAACAGAAGAATGGATAAAGAAAGTATAGCACATCTACACATTAGAGTACTACTCAGTGGTAAAAAATGACATCTTGAATTTTGCATACAAATTTATGGAATTAGAAAACACTATCCTTAGTGAGGTAACCCAGATCCCAAAAACCGAATATGGTATGTACTCACTCATTAGTGGATTCTAGCCATAAACAAAGGACATAGAGCCTATAGTTCATGATCCTAGAGAAACTAAGTAATAAGGTGAACCCAAAGAAAGACATATATAGACCCACCTGGAAACTGGAGTCAGGCAAAAATTTGAGAGCAGAGGGCAGGGGGATAGAAAGAAGGGGAGAAGGAGGGGTTGAGGAGAACTTGAAGGAATGGGATAGTTGAGATGGAGGAAATACAGATACGAGAGCAAGGAAAGAGATATCTTGATTGAGGAAGCCATTATGGAGTTAGCAAGAATCCCAGCTCTAGAAAAATGTCCAAGAACCCACAGGGATGACCCCAGCTAAGACCTTAAGAAATAGAGGAAAGGGTGTCTGAACTGGCCTTACCCTGTAGTCAGACTGATGATTACCTTAAATATTGCCATAGAACCTTCATCCAACAACAGATGGGAACAGAGGCAATAACCCACATTGGAGCACTGGGCTGAGCTCCCAAAATCCAGTTGAAGAGTGGAAGGAGTGAGAGTATGAGCAAGGAATTCAAGACCATGAGGGGGTCATCCACTGAGACAGTTTGCTTGAGCTCATGGTAGCTCACCAACTCCTACTGGACTGGGAGTGAATGAGCATGGGAACAACCAAGTCCCTCTGAAAGGGGTTGACAGGTGGGGCAGACTGAGGGGCCACTGATAGTGACACCAGGATGTGTCTCTACTGCATGTACCGGCTTCTTGGGATCCTATTTCCTATGGATATAAACCTTGCTCAGCCTAGATGTAGTAGGGAGGGCCTGGGACTTTACACAGGGTGGGGTTCATGGCCCTCTCTTAGGATTGGAGGGGGTGGGGTGGGAGGGTCTGTGGAGGGAGAGGGAGGGGAGTGGAAGGAGAGGAGGGAGTGGAAATTTGGAAAAAAAGTTTAACTAAATTAAAAAAAAAAGAAATTATTTCTGAAATATGGATGCTAATGAAAACACAACACGTCACATGTGGGGTGCTCCAAAAGTGATGTTTGGGGTAACCTTCTGGTTCCGCATACGAGGGAAGGGTCTGCTGTCAACTACCTGAGCACTTTCCCCAGGAAGTGGGGGACGAACAAACGGGAAACAAATCAAACCCGAAGTAATTAGAAGAAAGAGAATACTGAAGGTGTAACGTGAAATGAATACTCAGAAGCTGGCTGGTTGAAAGTTCTAGATTTAGATGTCTCCAAACTAACAAAAAAGTGATACAAATTAAAAAATTTTAATTTTATTTTTATTTAAATTTTAAGTTTTATTTGTATTTACATGTGTGCACATATGCGTGCTCCTTCTTTTCTATGTGTTCACCACATATATTCAGGTATCCATGGTTGCCACAGAGGGCATGGGACTCTTCCTTGGAAATGGATTGATAGCCACCTGGTGTGAGAATGGTAAGAATGACAGATTCAAGTTTTTAAAAGATCAAACAGACATTTTGAATAAATATACACACAAAAAGATACTAAACATCATTAGTTATTAGGGAAATAAATTAAAACTGCCATGAGATAATTCTACATATCATTAAAATATGTTTGTTTTCATTAATTTCTGCTTTTTATGGTTTCGGGGCTTGGTTTTGTTTTGCTTTTCTAATCAGCAGGAATGTGTTCGGTACCTATGTGCCTTGGCCACTATTCTATCCTCTAGGTATGAAAAAATGAGTAGGACTTTGCCTCTTTTAAGAAACCTCAGAGTCTGAAGAGGAGAGCAATAGATGAAGAACCCAGTTACCCAGCTGGGGAGACAGCTCAGGCAGCAGCGCGCTTTGCACACACACGTGAGAACCTGAGTTCAGATCCAGCGCCCAGTGGAACTCCACTGCTGGGAAAGAACAGTAGGATCCCATGACAGGTCAGCCAGGCATGCTGAATCTGCATGACCAGTTCAGCAAAAGACCACGTCTCAAAATAGACAGAGTGGTTGGGGAAGACATGAACATCAACCTCTGAGTTCTACACACACACTAACACAGGACCTCACATACAAAAAGCTGGTTCACATAGAACATGTGAAATACGTGACTGACCATGCCTCCAGTACTGTGTGAAGACCGAGGTGAAAGTGGCTCTCTCAGGGCGTCCAAGGAAGACAGAGAAGCTTGGTTATGAGGCGGAAAGAGCGCCATTCCCGCAGGAGTCAGGCGATTCCCACATGGGCTTAGGAGTGTCTGAAGGAAACGGTGTGTGGAGGGATGAGAACAGGAAGGAAGTGGTACATTTAGAGGGAACTAGAGAAGGGGGAGCTGGATTTGAAGTTTTTGTGGGAAACGTGTTTATAAGAGAAGATAAAGCCAGAGGTTTATTTATAGTCACCAAAGCCATCAGTCGCTCAGCCGACTTCTCAGTGAGTTGTGGAGAAGTTACCCTGCTGCTGTTTCTGCCAAGGAGAGCAGTCACCAGCATAGTCAATCACACCTCTTCCTGTCTCTGAACAACAGCTTCAGGCAGGAAGACGCAAGAAGCTCCCCGCCCAGCAGCTTTCCCTCCTCAGCACCCAAAACTTAGCCAACACCATATGAGTGCCCTGGACCTTTGAAAGACATCATCTCAGAGTGGTTCAATGGACTAGGTCAGATGGGAGGTCAAGAAGACCCCACCCCAGACAGGAGGACAATGTGGGGGTCACTCTTTCTGCTAACAATCAAGGTCACTGGAGGAAGCTCATCACACTTTGGAGATGTGGTCTGCATCACTAAGAGCCTCCCTTTGACTCACTGGTGATGGATGGCTTCTTGGGGTCTGCAGAACTAGTAGATGAATGGTCGCTGTGTATGACTCCACTCAGTTGAGGTGATCCTTCCCAAGTCCTACCCCTCCCCCAGAGGATGTTTGTTCTATTGCTCCCTTCTCTTGCATACTCTACCATCTGACAAACTAAGCTGTCTTGACGTAGTAAGGGGCAGAAGACAAGCACTTTGCTCGTCGTGTAGATACTTAAACATGTGTGTGTGTGTGCGCGCGCGTGTGTGCAGACATTTGTACATATACCTGTGGAAGTCATCTACCTAGCTGTCTTTAACCTGCCTCATCCGCCTTGTCTTTAAAGACATGCTCTTTTATTGGCCTAGAGCATGCCATGCAGATTAGATTGGCTGACTAGTGAGCCCTGTTGATCTGCCCATCTCCACTTCCCTGCGCAGGATTACACACGTGCACCAAGCCACGCTCTACTTCTTATACATAGCTTCTGGGGCTGAGGCTCAGGGCCTCATGCTTACAGTTTACTGACTGCAGCCTTCAAACCAGGTTTTACATTATTATTTTACATCTTAAATTTGACTTTGGGGATTTAACAACAAAGACTTAGATGATTTTTTTCCTATGATGCCTCTGTTTCTGCACATCATGAAGGAATAGGTACGCTGAATATGATCTCATCATGGGGAGTCACTAATAAAATACACTTGGCCTCCAATATTCTAGGCTTCCATGCTTGCAGATGAGCCAGCCTTATGTAAATTATTATAATGAAAAAACTGATCTGTACTGAAATGCAGAGATATTTTTTCTGGACGTTATTACTATGGACAAAGCGTCGCTGCTGTCTGCAGAGTATTTAGAATGTATTGGGAGTTATGTACCATCTAGAGATTACTTAAATTTATACAAGAAGTTGTGTGGAAACCATTTGCCAGTGTGACAGTATCTCGTATACAAGCCTGAGCATCTGCAGAGGCCTGGAACCTAGTCCCCTGTGGACAGCAAGGGGACAACTGTACTAGAAACAATCAGCATTTATTTGCATTCCAAAATAAGAGCTAAGGATGGAGTCCTGTGGAACAAAGACATTTCACACTTTGGTAGGGAAGAAACAGAGAAGGAGAATGGACTCACAGATCCCCAGAGAGTTGTGTGGCATTTTCAGTGTCCCTTTTAACCTATGGTTCCCTCTATGGTAGAAATGATGGGCTAGGAATTAGAGAGATAAGTTTTGATTTTAGCTCTACGCCCCACTCAGGACACAGGTGACCTTGATGTTAGCTTCTGCTCTTCAATTCTTTCTCTTTAAAGTAAGTTCCCCAGGCCACTGGTTCTCAGAGCACAGCCCCGAGAGCAGGTCCACCAGATGAAAGTAGTCTATAGAAACACAGCCATTGAGCCTACCGTCTGCTGCAGAATGAGGAACCTGGGATGAGCCCAGGCAATGGTGTCTTACCCAGCCTGTCAGGGTGCCCTCCAGAATCGGTGCTGCGTGTCAAACAGATGGACATGCAAGAACAACACTGCTGACATGGAGTGGGTCTTAAGTCACAGTGTCACCCATGTCCCTTCATTCTCACCTTCACTCTGTCTTTCCTCCACTCATCTTCAGATCCAGTCCCTCTCCTTGTTCCTCTCTTTCTCTTCTCTTCCACATCCCATTACAGAACAGCACTCTAGCACGCTCACCCCTCCCAGGCCAATTATTGACAATGTGGTCCACATGCTGATGAAAGAACCAATTAGTGAAAATGACTTTTTTTCTTTTCACTGAACAGAAAAACACTAACTGGCTATTTAAACTCATGCAGGAACCGCCACACACAAAGCCCAATGATTTGGCTGAAATGTTCACTTTTCAATTGCTTATGTGGGGGCTGTGTAGACAAAACCCAAACTAATTACCCTGTAGGTTGCTGGCTTTCACCGCAGCAACAGAGTGTGGGAGTCATGGACAGAAGATGCAGCCAAATGGGGTCCCTGGGAAGAGGAAATCAGCGATGCTGCCCCTTAAACCCAGGCCTGTATTTATTGCTAGTAAAAGCTCCTAAAGAAAATTGCTGCTCTCGCAGGCTGACAGCACACTGAGGTGAACAGAGCCTCTACACTTGGCATGGCGTGGACTTTGCTCCACAGTGCTTGCTTGTGTAACGTTTTCATCACTTACCCGAACTTTGTTTTTCTAATCACTAGATTGATGGAAGTAAGTATGGAGTATCAGGGAGAAAGGCAAAGCTTAGAAACAAATAAGCAAGCCCCGCACTTTTATCAATCCATTGGCTTAATTGATAATCAGTATGTTTCCATTTGGTTTAAGACCAGTTATTGTGATTTAGCTGAATCAAAAGGAAGTCTCCTTTTAAAGCTTAATTTGAGGTACTAGAAATAACTTTGAAAACGTCACAATTTCAATCAATTTTATTAGGCAGATTATATATTATCAAGTGTCAATTCTGTCTCAGCAATTGTCTGTCAGTGGAGTTTGGTACTGTGATCTGCGGGAACTTTTAAGCCTATTCATACGGGCCTGGATCCAGCGTCTTCAACACAGGTGGGTTTATCAGTGTTCATCTCATTTCTCCTGGGTCTGCTGCTCAGCGCCACCCAGCTGCTGCTGCTGCTCTGTGCCTCCTGTGTCTGTCTCAGCATCAGACAGTGTTTACAGGGTCAGAACCCCAGGCCTGGCCCTGTGGCTCTCCTACAGGAAGAAACTGGCAAGGGGTACTTCTTAAACATGGGTCCATGCTGAGGGGTGTTGGGCTGGACTGGTGACGAATTTGATTCCCTTTTCTCTTTTTATAGTTATTATCATTCTATTTTACATTTACTAAAGGTGGGCATTGTTTTTTATCTGCAGCCCAGGCATGAATCACTCAAGAGCCCCAGTGTTGGTCTAGCGGGTTGGAATGTTCTAAACTTACTCCCCTTGAAGTCAGAACCTGAGCCTGAGCCTCAGCCCAGGGCAAACTACAGATGAATTTACTGATGACATCAGCAGCCCCAAAGGCTTCCCCTCCTCCCCACCACCAAGCTCCTCCTGTGGAGGGGGGTGGGGAAGTCAACATAGCCTTCTCCCGGAACCACCCCCTCAGTGCGGCTTGAATCTTACTTGGTGGTTCTAGCACCTACTGTGTGATCTTAAACAGGTGACTTGGCCTTTTTCACCCCAGCTTCCTGTGAGGCAAAGTGACTTAGTATGCTGACTGTGCACCTTTGCCATGTATGGTGCCAACAACACAACTTCTCACCCACATCTTGAGCTACAGGGAGTTTCTAAAAACATCAAATGGTCTCTGATGCTACTTTTGCTTTGATGACCTCCTGCCTCCGTAGGCAGGTTTTCATTGTACAGGTGCAATAGAAAACAATCTGATTTGTTGTATTAATATTTAAAGCTAATGAGCTTATATTATTCAGTCTAATAATATAGCTGTCTTGCAAAAGGATTGTGGTCCATATCTAATTGGAATCTCTAAAGACTGTAGTGAGTAGCTGAGGAAGGTGGTTCCCGCCACAGTGATTACACCACTTCACACATGCTGAGCTGCTCTCTTAGTTTCTTTTCTCACTGCTGTGACAAGAGTGACTTAAAAAAGAAAGGTTTTATTCTGACGTATGGCTTGAGGGTACAGTCCATCATGGCGAGGAAGTCAAGGCAGCAGGACCGGGAGGCAGCCGGCCACCTTATACCCGCAGGCGGGAAGCAGAAAGAGATGAATGTTGCTGCTCATCCTGGTCTCCTTTTCATTCAAAGCCCAGGCTCCAACCCACGGAACAGTGACAGCCCTATTTAGCGTGTGTCTTTCCACCTCAGTTTAGCCCAGTCTAGTAATCCCTTCACAGACATGCCCAGAGGTTTGTCTCTGGATGATTCCAGATCCTATCAACTGGGTAAGCAAGACCAGCCATCACAGCTGTGCATACCACTTCATCAATACCTACCATCACTATGCCCATATTCCTAAATATTGTTTATAAATGTTCTTTTACATTTAAAGGGGGATATGATATAGATATGAATAACTTGCATTGGTAGAGATTTTGCTTTATTGATATAAATTTAAGGTCAATTTTGTTATATGTATATGTATTTCTGATCTTGATTAAGGTATTGTGATTGTGTAGCTCATTTGAAAATGTAATGTATAATTAGAAAATATAGGTTGTTAATGGATAATCATCGATAAAGTCAAGCTTATAGTTATATTAGTTAGATTTTCTAGATATATAAGGATATATTTCAGTTAGATAGGCATTCTTCATATCTTTCAAAGATGACAAAATATGGCATTTAATGTTTTAATAACTTAGGGCTTTTCATGACAATGAGACATGTCTACTCCTGGCAGCACCAATCTACTTCAAGAGAAAGATGGGCATCGAAGAGTTTCCTTAAGGAGTTTGATAGCCATTTGGGCAAGAAACTGCTCTTGCCTGGACTGTTACATAAACTGGACATGAAGAACCCAAGGAGAAAGGACTGCTAAACTTGCCTAAAGGTGAGATGATCCTTAAAGGTTCCTGCTTCATTAAAGAGTCTGTGAGACATTCTGCAGGACACAGAAGAAAGTGACTAAACTGTCTTTAAAATTTCCTGCTTCATGGAAAAGTCTGCTGGATACTATGGGCCTGTAGGCTAAAGATGGATGCCCCAATAGTACAAAAAAAACTTTGGGTGACTGTCCAGAAAGTGAGATGTCTCTGTCACTTCTAGAGTTTTGGAAGTTGCTTACTTCTCATTTACTTAGGAGTCTTTGATGGAGTTAAAGAATGGGTAGCTATAATTATAGTTTTCCATTGTTATGATAAAAGATAAAATAGATCTAAATATTATAACTAATTCTTGCTTGATAACTGTTTTGTTATATGTAATTTTACTATGTTGAAATGAAAGCCTTTCTTTTTTTGTTTAAACAGAAAAAGGGGAAATGGTATAGGAGGTTTTTCTGTATTTGTGTTACTTTCATTGGTGAATAAAGAAACTGCCTTGGATTTTTGACAGGGCAAAAATAAGGTAGGCGGAGTAGACAGACAGAATGCTGGGAGGAAGAAGGGCAGTGTGGCAGACACCATGAAACTCCTGTCTGAGATTGACGCTGGTTAGGAATCTTTTCCCATAAGCCACGACTTCGTGGTGCTATACACATTATTAAAAATGGGTTAAATCAAGATGTGAGAGTTAGACAATAAGAGGCTAAAACTAGTGGGCCAGGCAGTGTTTAAATAAATACAGTTTCTATGTAATTATTTCGGGGGTGAAGCTAGCCAGGTGCTCGGAATGCGGCCCACTCACCTCTTACTACACATCACAGCTGTGCATACCACTTCATGTCTCAGAAGCCTGGCTTTCTCCTAAAATTATCCAAAATCCAGATGACGGATCAAGTCTCTGTTTTTGGAGCACGGCAAGCCATATAATATCAACAATAAACACACAATTACTTCTGCTAAGTTCTTCCAAATTCCAAACACATTAATGCTCTAATTCCCCTTGCTCACTGCTCTTGAGGACCTTCATCATCTGAGCACAGAAGTCACCAGAAGTTGACTGTTCAAGGCTTAATTAAATCTTAGATGTGCTTAACTAATACAGAGCCATGCTTAGGGCTCCCTGCCCCCTCTGAGGTACTGTGAATTGAGTCCAAGGCTCATGTCCATCAGTCAAGTGCTCTACCACTAACCACACCCCTGGGACTTGCTAAATTATTCAGGCTGGTTTTGAACTCACTTTGTAGCCCACGCAGACCTCAAACTCTGATTCTCCTGCCTCAGCCTCCTGAGTCAAAGGATGTATGGATAAAACAGCAAACAAATGGCCTTTTGCATACTAAATAGTCAGGTAATCTCAGCAGAACTCTAAATACTGACTCTCAAAATAAATCCAGTGACTTGAGCTCCCTGCTCCGTTGAGTCAAAGGATGTATGGATAAAACAGCAAACAAATGGCCTTTTGCATACTAAATAGTCAGGTAATCTCAGCAGAACTCTAAATACTGACTCTCAAAATAAATCCAGTGACTTGAGCTCCCTGCTCCGTTGGGAGTGGGTGTGCTGTGCTATGATCTGGTCCATCATGTCTTGGCACGACTGGAGCCTTTGCTCAGAGGCCAAAATTGAAAGGTCAGTAGGCTTGGAGCCTAGTGCAGATCTGAGGGTAAATCCTTCTCCAAGTTCATCTGGGTTCCTGTCGGAATCCAGACTCTTGCAGCTGGGCGCTGAGCTCCCATGGCCTTGAAGTTTTTCATCTAGAGCCACCTTGGATGCCTTCAGGACACAGAGATTCTGCTTAACTCTGCTGTTCAGATGTTCCTGGCAGTCTCTGCTCCTGGCCATAACCAGAAAAGACTAGTGTTTCTAAGTCTGTGTTATTCTGTTGCACCAATCAAGGCCACCCTTCCTAGGTCACAGTGTCCCGTTCATTCCAGGTCCAGGGTGTGGGGTGTGGCATTTTCAAAAGATTTTGCTTGATAATTGTCATCAAAGGGTTCCAGCCAGTGGGAATGAGTAAATGCAAAACTGTAAGCCCAGAGCTCCAAAAAGCATGTGGTAAACAACACATAGTAAGACCATATGAGGGAATATTATTCAGTCATTGAAAAGAAGAGAATCCTGATGCATATCACAATGTGAACAAAATTAGTGACTATAGAAATGAAATAAGCCTAATTCCACTTCTACTTGGTACTAGAATAGACAAGTTCATAGTTAGAGAAAATGGAATAGACGTTTCCAGGTAGAGTTGGGGAAGGGCAATAAGGTAGTTATTATTTCATTTCCAAAATATTTTTGTTTGAGACAATGAAAATGTTCTGATACTGGATAGTGATAGTGGCTGCAGAAGACTATAAATGTAATAATGGCACTGAATTACACACCTAAAATGATTTAAATAGTAAATTTCACGATACATATACTCATACACATTTTCCCCACAATAATGAAAAATTAAAATGTTGAAAAGAAATAGGGAGGAGCTTAAGAAAGGACTAGAAAGGATCACTACCTGAAAGAGGCAGTTTGGGCAGGAGATAAGATCAGTTAAAGGAGGGTCGGGAAAGGGTATGGACTGGGTGGGGAAGGGCTGTCATGATTTTGGTTCCCTTTCTGGTTGTGAAGCCAGAAGTGACCTGACTTTTGTTCTGCCCTGGCTCTTGTTCACATAGGCTGCCCAGAGAGCAAACCTCATTGTTAGCGTAGGACCTCTAGAGTTGATGGTAGATGTATGAGTTAAGTAGTTGTTATTTATTAAATGTCAGGATGATGGCTTTCTCAGAAACAAAAGAAAGAAGGCATCACAGTAATTGGCCACTAACAGTACAAGTTGACTGTTGTGATCCTTGGGTTCCTAACAGTGAAGTCGATAGCTTCCCTCATGGCAGGTATTGATGAGGGCAAAACAATTTACACCTTGGCCAGGGTCTTGTGTTATCTGCTCTTCCTAGAATGTCTGCCTTACCAGGTAGCCCATGCTGGCCTGTGACTTGCTATGTAGGCCAGCTGACCTCAAACCCAGAGGGACACTCCTGGCCCTAAAATGCTGAGGTTAAAAGACACCACACGCACCAATTTTCTGAATTCTTTATTCTCATTTTCTAGATGCTCCCAGGTTGTCTGATAATTTAACCACAATCAAACAATTAAGATGACTGTGTAAAAGAAAGGTGGGCTCACAGGTAATTACTAATTCTAAATCAAATCTTCCAAAATTCTGGTCCTATCACTAGGCTGCTTAACCTGTTGGGACAGCACTGAATCAAATGGCATTCCCATAATTCCTGTCCATCCAGATCCTGGTACTGGGACTGTTATGCCCAGATCACAGGGAGCCCCAAAAGAGCACCACAGAGACTGCCTCCTGCATATAAAAGTAAAGAGCCTTTATTCAAGCTCGAGCTTGGACTCTCTGACACAACAGTTGAGAGCAGAGAGTGCCCAGACCACTCGGGGTAGTGTTTTTGTCATAGTATAGGTTGGGGTGAGGGGATTTTCAGGGTTCAGGACCCTAATTGACTAACATTTGTCTATGGGTCTTGGCAAAAAAGGAGTAGGTGAGTTCTGGGCTTAGGGACTTCTGGTAACTGTATCTAATAGTTGGAATGTCAGGTCCTTCCCTTTAAATGCTGGCCCTTTCTGGGTGGTGCCAGCTTATGGCTTTTCCTGGAACCCAGCACTGCTGTCAGTAAACTGAAACTCAGACCTCCATTTTAGCTGATCTCTATCAAGCCTGCCAGGGTAGATGTGTGGCCTGCGCTTCATATTTGTGGCCAGGGTGCACTGGGTCCCACAGGACCTTACGTGGACATCAAGAGTTTGGAAGTAAAATGAGGCCCTACTAGATAGGAAACCCTATATCCACTGGCTGGTGTCTTTACAGGATAGAGAGAGATTCAAATACAGACTCAGAGAGAAATATAGGAAGGCCACATCTGGAACCAGGTATGCTAAGCATACCCAGTCAAGGTCAACTAGAAACATGGGGAAGGGGTCTTTCTTCCTCAGGTCGAGGAGGCCCTGTTGACACTTTGATTTGAGTGTTCTAGCCTTAAGAACCTCAAAAGAATAATTTATTCTTCTTTTAAGCCAGCTTAAAATGCCAGTTCCTAGTACTCTGTCATGTAGACTTTTGAAACCAATATTCAGGAAGTACTGAGGGCCCAAATGACCCAGGAGCTATAGCAAACGTTCAACCTTGGTGGCTTAATAGCAGAAGTAAGCCTCAGCTGCTACCATCTGTTGAAGACATCTAAGTACATTGTGTTATGATTTAAATAGAGCAGTGCCATTCCCCCATTGGCTGCAGCATGGCCAATGAGAGCCACTTGGTGGGCAAGACAGAGATGCTCCATGAAGAGAAAGGAAAAGGGAAATGGGGGAAGAGGAGAAGGGAAAAGAGCAGAAAGAGGCAGAGAGAGAGAGAGAGAGAGAGAGAGAGAGAGAGAGAGAGAGAGAGGAGAAAGGGGGAGAGGAGAGGAGCCATGGCAACAGCTACCTCTTCAGGACAAAGGTGGAAAGAAAAGAACTCACAGGCTGAAAGCAGAAGGAAGATACACCTGCCTCAGCAGACAAGGGAGGGAGTAGGTAGAGCTTGTCTCTTAAAGGGACAGGACAGACCATGACAGTCCCATCTCATTTTTATAATAAAAAGGCAGGAGGTTAGGCATAACAGATTAAAGAAATTGGGGGTGGCAGATTCTCAAGACTGCTTCCCGCTTATTTGTGTGCGTATTCTTGGGGGGACCTGAGAAAGCTGGGTGTTGGTCACATCCTGGGATAGCTGGTCTCTTTGTTCCTGTCCGGTGTTTGTGGTATGGGAATTTCTGGTGTCTCTTACACCTGTTTAAAGTATTGGCAGAATAGATGACAAAGTTAAGTTTAGGAAAAAAAATTTAGAATCAGGGAATTGAGAGGGGTGTATCTGACCTGCTTATTAGGTAATTGATACTTTGTATTTGTATTTTGCTGAGATTTGTTGGGTGAGGCTGTCCTTTGAAACTGATAAAACCTCTCAACTATCAAACTGCATCAGAGATCTTTGAAAAGGATAAAATTTTACTTGAGGTATTGATTAAAAATGACAGAGAACTTACTTGGTTGGCACCTACAGAAGATCTACTGGAATTGACAGCCTAGCTGCTCAGGTCAAGGTAGGCTTGTCTTTCTACAGATTTCTTAGCTCACAGGATCTTCTGCAGCCTGGCAGGCCCTGCACTAAACAGCAAAAGGAAAATACGACCCTCAGTGACCAGGGAGGACCTTGAGGAGTACCTGTACAAATTATCAAATTTCTCTCTCATCCTGCTTTCATAGTCTTAAAAATGCTTTCATTATGCAAAAACATCTGTCACAGTAATTCTGATATAAATACGCTGCTGTTTAAAACTTATGTTTTCACAAACCCAAAAAAATTCTTGTGACTTCCAGGGAGCCGAATTGAAGGATCCACCTTAAACAGGTCAGATCCCCTCTCAATTCCCTGGTCCTAATTTTTTTTGTCTTAAACTTAACTTGTCCTCTGTTCTGCCAACACCTTAAACAGGTGTAAGAGACACCAGACATTTCCATACCACAAACACCAGACAGGAACAAAGAGACCAGCTATCCCAGGATGTGACCAACACCCAGCTTTCTCAGGTTCCCCCCAAGATGATGCCCACAACTAGCAGAAAGCAGTCTTGAGAATCCGCCACCCCCAATTTCTTTAATCTGTTATGCCTAACCTCCTGCCTTTTTATTATAAAAATGAGATGGGACTGTCATGGTCTGTCCTGTCCCTTTAAGAGACAAGCTCTACCTACTCCCTCCCTTGTCTGCTGAGGCAGGTGTATCTTCCTTCTGCATTCAGCCTGTGAGTTCTTTTCTTTCCACCTCTGTCCTGAAGAGGTAGCTGTTGCCATGGCTCCTCTCCTCTCCCCCTTTCTCTCTCTCTCTCTCTCTCTCTCTCTCTCTCTCTCTCTCTCTCTGCCTCTCTCTGCTCTTTCCCTGTCTCTTCCTCTCCTGTTTCCCTTTCCCCTCCATAACCTACCAAATAAATACCTACTTTCTCTGCATGGCGTACCTATCAATCTCTGTCTCTCACCTGCCATGCGGTTCCCTGCCTGGGACCCATTGTCCCTCATGGCCCAGGGGCCAATCGGGAACCACAGTGTTTTACCACCACAGCTCCTCATGGCTCGCTGCCCGTTTCAGCCACTTTTACCATAACACATTGGCTGCTGCCAATTGGCTGCTGCCCTCTATAGCAGCCTGGTATCTTTTGATCTTGTGCCTCCAAAACTTTGTGTCCACATCTTTCTCTTGTATTTTGAGGGGAGAATAGATTAGAAGACCTATTTCTAATTGCCCTGACTTAAAAGTATTAAAAAGTTGTGTGTATATTCCATCAACAAAAACTGGTCTCATGGCCCCACTAGATAAAAAGTGGTGGTGTGTGTTCATAATTTAGACATTCAAGGTACTGGGGTAAGAGGGAATCATGAGTTCCAGGACAGTCTGGACTACATATGGAGATCTGTCGAGAGAAAGGGGGTGAGGGGAGATCTTGTGTAAAGAGAACATGGATGCTACACAGAGCACCTCTGCTGCTTCGCCCTCCCCCAACACAGTACAGCCAATTTGAGCAGTGAGTTTATAATTAGCATAAGACAGTGGGCTTGGTTAATCTGATTCCCATTCTTAGGAATTTTTAGACCCTGAGAGAGATGTTGCAGAATATTCCTTTATACTTTGGGAAGATGAGTTACTGTCATTGGTTTAATAAAGAGATGAATGGTCATTACCTAGGCAGGAAGAGGTTACGCAGAACTTGTGGGGACAGAGAGCTCCGAAAAAATGAAAGTAGCCAGCCAGAAGTGGCAGAAGTGGGATGGGCAGTACAGGGTAAAAGTAACTGAGCACATCAAAGAATGTACATTAAAAAATACAGGGTAATTTAAGTTATAAGAACTCGTTAAGAACAAGCCTAAGAGAAGGCCGAACTTTCATAATTGATAAGTCTCCATGTTGATTTTTGTGAGCTGGCTGCCAAAGAAAAAGCCATCTACAGAGAGGATGTATTTGGTGAAGAGCCAAAGTTGTCTCAGATGGGGTCATACCCACTGTCATAGTTAGGGTTTCTATTGCTGTGAATAGGCACCATGACCATGGCAACTCTTTTTTGTTTTGTTTTGTTTCCTGGTTTTTTGAGACAGGGTTTCTCTGTGGCTGTTGTAGATCAGGTTGGCCTTGAACTCACAGAGATCTGTCTACCTCTACCTCCCAAGTGCTGGGATTATAGGTGTGCACCACCACTGCCCGACAACCATAAAGAAGAACATTTGATTGGAGTGGCTTGCTAACAGTTCAGAGGTTCAGTCCATTTTCATCATGGTGGGGCATGGTAGCTTGCAGGCAGACATGGTGCTGTAGAAATAGCTGAGAGTTCTATATCTTGTAGGCAACAGGAAATGGCCTGAGACACTGGGAAGTACCTTGAGCACATGTGAGACCTCAAAGTCTGCCTCCACAGTGACACACTTCCTCCACCCAGACCACACATAACTCCAACACGGCCACACCTCCTAATAGTGTCACTCTCTTTGGGGGGCATGTTCTTTCAAACCACCATAGCCACAAATACTTCCAAGAGAAGCACACATTCTGAAGAAGCAGCAATCGTGAGTGATCAGGAAACATGGTGGGCAGGCAAGTCAACAGGATGAGATCAGCTCTCTGACTCCAGAGAGTACAAAGTCCATGTCAGCAATAGGCCATAAAAAACGAAACTCTACAATTACTTTTGCTGTGGCCCACCAGGCATCCTGGGTTCAAGGGTCAGCTCTTCTGGGACTTGACACTATTTCCTGTTCTTGGTTCTGCTGACATCTGGACAGCCATTGCTACCTAGGTGCAGTTTCAGTATTGCCCCATGTATCAAGCACCTGTTACTCAGATAATTTAGCTAGGTGTTCCTTGCCATCTAAAAACAAACACCTTTTATTTCTGTGTCTTGGAGAAAGAAAGCAAATTAGCTCATAGATGGTACACTGGAAGACTGTCACACAACTGTGCCTTCTGGTTCTCCTGGGCATTGTGGCCAGCTAAAATTCAGCACTCTGGTCAAAGAGAACTGGATGTGTGGTAGCTATTTTAAGCAGAAAAGGATCCATTTTAGGATAATGGGTCCTGATCAAAATTTGTAGAAAGAAAGCAAAGTTTAGATGCCACAGAGGCAATGACAACAGAAAAGAATCCTGAAAAAAAAGAAAGAAACAAAAAAGATCAACTCCTCACAAGGATTCCCCAGAAATAACATAAAATCTCAGCTCCCAGGGGTGGGAAATTGAACAGGAGTCTCTTCACAAGGGCTGTCAATAAACAACCATCCCTCTACCCTTGTGTCTGGCTAGAGTTCTGGTTCGTTGGCTGTCTTCTTTACTACTTCCTACTCTCCCCTTTCTCCCCAGCAAATCTAGATCCCTCAAGGAAATATGGGAAGTGCAATCTTCAGCAGAGCTCAGCATCTCTAGCTACATAGACAGGATGGAAAGTGCAAAGGCGTTTGGGAAGGCATTAAAGGAGCTAGTCCCTAGAACATCTCAGCTCCTAGAAATCGACTCCTCAGGTGAACACTCACATTGTTTTCCACACATTATGAGTGACCACACACCTCACATTGCCTCTTTAAAGACCGGTTGCCTGGTCTACTGGTCTCAGCAAATGCAAAGGGCTTTGCCCCTAGGTCATTTCACTCACTATGCTTTAGGGCTACAAGGAGACCTTTGATCACCAGCTCTGAGCATCCAGTCATTGTAAAAGTTTGAGAATTATGTAATATGCACTTTACAGTATAACTTTGAGGTGGTCTACATGATCAAAGAATAAAAAGGTGGGGCTGGAATATGTCTAAATTGATAGAGTGTTTGCCTGGCATGCTCAAGGGCCTGAGGTCCTTTCCCAGCACTGTGTAAGTATGAACTAGGCCGGGTGGCACATACCTATACTCCCAGTATTCCAGAGGCAGGGATATCAGAAAGTCAAGGTTATCCCCAGCTACATATCAAGTCCAAGGGTACTTGGACTACAAAATACCCCATCTCAGAAGAAAAGGAAGGGACTCAAGTTTTAACAGTCAGTAAATTCTAAGAATAAGAAACAAAGGTGGGTGCTAGAAAAAAAACCTTGTAAACCACTTAAAGTCAACAATGTGGGGGCTGAAGATACGGTTCATCAGCTAAGAGTGCACACTGCTCTTACAGAGGAACTAAGTTCTGTCTTCGGTACCTGTGTCACGTGGCTCACAACTCCCTGTAGCTGCAGCTCTGGTGGATTCAGTGCCTCTGACCTCTGGGAACACTACACTCATATACACATACCCACTCACAGAGGCCCACATACCCTCATAATTTAAAGTAAGAAAAACAAATATTTCAAAACTGAGTAATATGGACAATAAATACAAGCTGCTACTCTTGGAAATGATAGTCAACTCTGGTTTTCCGAGGTAACCCAAGGTTAGGAAAATAAAGCAATGGAATTCCATCAAGACCTCCTTTAAGTGAATTCATCTCAGAGACAAAGAGTGCCACTCACCACCTTCTCCTCTTGCAGGCTCCGCGCTTTAAAAAGATCAACATCATCTCCCCGTTGTTCTTGCAGTTGGGCCTGGGACAAGCTCACTCTCTAGTTGATAGTTTTAGGTTTTGTGGTCAAGCTGGCATCTTGCTTGTCTACCAGAGGCATTGAGGAACTTCCTTCCACATGCTTGTTGAAATCACCTCAGTCTCAAAGTGATGCTTTTTCCTCAAGGTCCAGACTCTGCTGCCAGCTCGCTCTAAAATCTTTCCTGGTGATACCCCAGAAGCTGTACTGGATCTCTTACCACATGGTCACTTACAGACAGCTTGGGCATATGGGATTTTTAGCTTTTGCTTAAGCCTCTGCCAGATTCCTCTATCTGATTCATCAATATTCCCTGCCAAGTATTTTGCCTTGTGGCTTACACACGGGATTCCATGCACATGAGCCGTGTGCACAGTAGGTGAACAAACAAATTAGAAAGCATTAAGAGTAAAAGTTGAGCCAGGGATGTAGCTCACCTGAAGAGCTTGAGTTGCGCATGCACAGGACCCTGCATTCCATCTTCATTTTAGAGGGGAGTGGAAAGGAAGAGCCCTCTCTGTGTGGTCTGTACCCATTATCTAGACCATGGTGCTCATGCCTGTAATCCTAGCAGTCAAGAAACTGAAACTGGAGAATTGCCATGAAGTCAAGGCCACCTTCACCGCCATAGTGACTTCTATGCTAGCCTGAGTTACCAGGTGAGACCACACTGTCCAGACCTGACTGTTTAACACAAACCAACAGGCTTTATGGGGTTTGTAGTTACATTTTCTCCATTTGTAAAGAAATCAATCATGTCAACTGTAGTGGCGTGCACCTACAATATCGGCACATCTGAGAGCCTGTGGCGAGAGGATAAGGAATGTAAAAGCAGCCTGGGCTGCATAGAAAGACTCTGTCTCAAATAAAAATAAAAAAAAAAATGCAGTTGAGATTTGGATAAGCTGGTAGAGGACTTGTCCAGCACTTAGGAAATCTGGGTTTGATTCCCAGCACTACATGAACCCAGCATTGTGTGCATGCCTGAAATCCCAGCACTTTCGAGGTAGAGCCAAGAAAATCACCTACATAGCAATTTTGCATCCTGTCTGGGGTACACAAGACCCTGTCTAGGAAACGAAATGATCAGCTGGTCCTAGTTTTCAGTTTTACAGAGTTCTGCATCCCCAGGACGGGAGGTCTAGTGTTGGAGGAAGCTGTGCTCTCTCTCTATACACAGCCTTCTGGGGATCTGCTGCAATGGTGTGGTCTTCAGCACAAAGCCACATCAGATGAGTTCTGGTTTTCTGCTTGATCTCACAGCAACAGCCACCCCAGCCACATAGTGTTAGCACTTACGGGCACTGACAACCAGCGTGAGAGACTCCACCTTAATGTGAACACTTCAGCCACACTTCTAAAGGCTAAACTACCTAGGTTACTAGATGTGAAATCCATTTTGTGCTCTTCTGTGGGTTTGCTCTAAGCAAACCAAGGTTACCAGGGCCTGTGAGGCACAATAAATTGTCTCCTAGAAAAGCACTTTCAATGTCAGACACCTGGGAATGTGGGATTTGAAGTGAAAGATAAAGAGGCGTACAAAATGCAGTAAATCAAAGCATTTTTTTTTTGCCTCAATGGAGTTTGCTCAGGAGTCTGCTCTTCTGCCAACAGCTCTGTTCATTTGTTTCCTCTCACACCTCTTGATGCTACATAATTTCAAGAGAAAGCAATCTTCTTTGCTCCCTCATGAGTGTCAGGAACTGGTCCCTAGAGAAAAGAGACAAATTCTATGATTTGTCCAAAGCCTTTTATTGCAATCTGCATGAGGCTTTCAAAATAACCACTCTTTCTAAACACTAACCACCACTCAGTCACTGAAGAAGAGGACAATGAAATATGGCCAACGTCAAGAGGTAACCCTTTCCTTGAGGTCATAAAAGGAGGAGATTCATATGACTATTAAGCTCTGCCACAGCCTCTATATTGGATTAAGTAAAATTCCGGCCAAGGAAGAATTAGAGTTGGGCTGTGGCTATAACTCAGTTGGTAGAGTTAGCCCAGCATGCTCAAAACCGTGGCTTCCATCCTCAGTACTGGGCTTAGTGGCACTTGCCTGGCTATGATCGTGACACTTGGGAGATTAAGGCAGAAGATCATAACTTCAAGGTCAGTCTTGGCTATGTGGCAAGTTTGAAGCCAACCTGGGCTACATGAAACACTGTGTCAAATGAGGGGTGTGTATTTGACCTTCACCCTTCACCAGCAGACTGCACATTTTCCTAGCATGGGGTGGCTTTATTATAGCAGGGTATACCTTGGAACAGGAAAGAAAACTATAGGTATTTTTTGTAACTACCTCTTTATTTAATCTATGCCCAAGAAACTTAAGGGGAAGTTTGGGGTGACCTTTGTTGGAACAATGAAAAGGTGACTATTGCCCTTGGAAGGCTGGATGAGTGACATTTGCAACTACGTGCCTGGTCCAAATGGTTCAATCACTCCTGCAACAAAAAGTGAGAAATCTAGCCTGCCTCAGAGCCACTACTGCAGAATATCCACAATAAGTAGTCTTGAAAACCTCACTGGTACTCACTAAAGAGAGACTGAGAATGATGACAGAGAATTCCCTCACTGTTTCCCAGGAAGATATAAAACAGCGCGTGCAGATCCAGAAACATGCTTGGTAGTATTGGACGCTGCTATTAGGGTTTGAGTCTGGTTACCTGCCCCCAATTTCATGTTTAGATTGGGTTGCCACTGTGACAACCCTGGAAAGTGGGGCCTTTGAGAAGAAACTAGTTCCTTAAGAGGGAACAATGCCTCTCTTGGGGGACCAGGCTTAATCTCAAAGTCAGCAGTAATTTCCCCCGCACCACTGTGTGTGATTTGGAGAGAGATACTCCCTCCTCTGGAGACGTTCTCAAGCTAGCCAATTGAATACGTTATTATTTTTATGTTTCCAGACCTTGTCCAGAGCCATTCCTGGATAACCTCTGATCTTCGGGTCTGACATTGGCTTCCTGGCTGGATATCCACCTGTCAGTAGAGCCTTCCTCTCTAGCCATTTTATCCAGATTGGCTAACTCCAACACAAGGCCTTGGGCAGATGACAACTTTGACAGTCTGTCTCTTGTCGTCCTGTCCTTCTCCCGCTTTCCTTACTTTTGTTTGTGTCACTAGAGGCTGTCATTGCTGTGACCAGAGCCGAAACAAGACAATAGCATGAGAGGGAGGGTGTGATGGGACACAAGGCAAATCTCTCCTATCCACACAGGTTTGGATATTTACTATATCAGGAGCCCCTTTTGCTTTTGTTTGATAATTTTGGAGACAAGGCTTCACTATGTAACCCAGACTGACCTCAAACTCAGGATCCTCTTGCTTTGACTTCCCAAGTCCCGGAATTAGACAGAAGCTACCACGTCAAGACTGCTTCTCAAGTCTGTGTCTCCTGAGCTTATTTTTTTCACATACAAAGCTGACATCCTATGTGCAGTTTGTTAGAAATGTGTCTTCCTTTCCCACACAGATAGAGCACACAGTCAGTCACTCCGTGGTTGCTTCACCCTCACTTTACATTGAGTGCAATTTGTCTCCTAAGGATGAGCAAACCATGCTCTATCCCCCTCACTGTTAGAGTTCATCCGTCCATTTACTGATCCACTAATAGTAATTAAGTATATTGGGGACCTGACACTGCTCTATGCTAGACAGGTAAGACTCACAAAACCAAACCAAAAGAAATAAATAAATAAAAAATAAAAACAAGAAACAAAACCAGGCAGCAATTTGCTAAGGGCCAGAGAAGGGATAAAATCAGGAAATAACAGAGGACGCCAAACACAACGTTGGTGTGGTGTGCAGACTTTGAATGACAGCACTCTGGCAGGAAAAGACCAAAGCTGAAATGTGGAGATTAGGTGGAAGTTTCTTTTTATAACAGTGCCACACTTGGGTCAGGAACTGTGTGTGTGCTGTGTCTGTACATATATGTGAGCATGCACATAGATGCCAGAAGTTGATATCAGGTGTCTTTTTTAATTACTCCCCACCTTATTTTTGAGAAAACATCTCTTATTGACCCTGTAACTTATGAATTCAGCTAGACTGGCTGGCCAACAAGCCCTAAAGATCCTCCTATCCTGCCTTCCAGTGCTGGATTACAAGTGAATATCACCATACCCAGCGTTTTCATATGAGCTCCAATCAAATTCTCATGTTTGTACAGCAAGCAGCAGGCACTTCAACAGCCCAGTCTTTCTCCAGCCTCAGGACCCACTCCTCACACACGCCAGTCCATACACTCTCCTCACACACGCCAGTCCATACACGCTCCTCACACACGCCAGTCCATACACGCTCCTCACACACGCCAGTCCATACACTCTCCTCACACACGCCAGTCCATACACGCTCCTCACACACGCCAGTCCATACACTCTCCTCACACACGCCAGTCCATACACTGCTCCTCACACACGCCAGTCCATACACTGCTTCAAAACAGCCCTGTGTTTCAGGTGCTGTCAAAAGCTGCTACAAGCAAGGAATCGGGCCACACGGAGGTCACCTGATGAGGTCACACCACCAGCAGATGAGAGACATATGTGGGACACACACACCCGTTCCCCACACTATTTTGTGAACTAGTGCTTCCTTTTGCTTCATTATCACAAGTACAGCCTCAGGGCTGCAAAGACTTTGTCACTTAGCACCTACTAGTAGGATGGTGGCAATTTTTAAAATGTGAGATGATAAGGTTGGATCAGTTACCACCATTTAATGATGGCAGGGTTGTGAAATGTTGCGGCCAATGTGTAAATCATTGAGCAGTCTTTCAATAAGATATGAAAAATATAACTGGAGCCATTTAGGAGGCAGTAGAATCTTATGAGGGAGTCGTAGTCAGGTGACTGGAGACATCGTGCCTCCGAAGGCACACTGGGCTCTGACCCTTCCTCTTCCTCTCTCTTTGCTTTCTGACTGTGGTTAAATGAGCATCTTGCAATGCCAGACATTCCTGCCATGAGTAATATTGTCTCTCCACAGGCTCAAAAGCAGGGAGGCAAAGCAACCATGGGATGAAGTCTCCAAAACCATGAGACTCAACAAAATTTTCTTCTCTCTAAGTTAATTACCTTGGATGTTGGCAGTGTTGACTAGCTATAGACCATATATGTGAAAGATCTCGAGCTATTAAATTCATAGAGGCTGAAAATAGAATGTTGGCTGCAAGGGGCTGGGTGATGGAATAAAAGCTGTTTAATGGGTGTGGAGTTCCCACAATAGGTACTATTTAGTTGGGGGATTCACCCCAGCCCCCTGCCATCCATTTTTGGAATGTTGGGTGGAAAACTCCATTACAAGCTCCCTCCCCTGGGAGTTACCTCAGTCCAAGCTCTACCTCCGAGAAAGCCCGCCAAACGGTGACCCTTCCTCAGGGAGGGTCGAGACCACTCTCCCAGGCTGTTTTAACTGCCCCCAGAAAAAGAACATGTGGTCTCCCCTTTTTCCTCTCCGGTGGTCATTTCGGCTTTCCTCCCCAACCCCTCCATGTTTTCCTGGGACCACCCGGGAGTGATGGCACCCATTAAACCTGGGCATCGTTTAATTCTGTCTGATTTGGTCTGATTGGAATTATTTGCATTGGTAGAGAGGTTTGTTGGCCAGAAAATACTTAACAGGTACCTTGGTAAAGAAATATACCTAGACAGCGGTGACAGTTGCACAGTTTTGTGTCTATGCTGTTCCTAGTGTGCTATTGGTGTGTTAGCATGGTTTTCAGGTCTTAAAAATGTGGAAAATGTAATTTGCTTAAGGTGGATTTGCAATCATACTGGGGAGAAGAACCGCAAGTTGTCTGAGGTGAGCACACTAAATATACATGTAGATAGGTAAGGGGAGCAGACGGGGAAGGTGGGGATGGAATCCATCTCTGTAGCTGGAAGTTTCTTTGGGCCACCAACCAGCTCCCAAATAAAAACACAGAGATTTATTATTAATTATGAATGTCAGTCTTAGCTTAGGCCTATCCCACTAGATCTTTTAACTTAATTTAGCCTGTTTCTGTCCATCTGAATTTTGCCTCGGGGCTTTTCCCTTTCATTCTGAATGTCCTACTTTCCTGCTTCCTCTATAGCTGGCCAGCTCAGCCCTGACATCTCCCCAGGGTATCCCTGCCTCCCACCCCAGCACAAATTCCTCCTCTTCCTTACTCTTCCCACCCAAAAGTCCTGCTTCATCCTCCTCCCTTTCTTTTGGCCTGTCCGCTCTTCATTAGACTAATCAGGTGTCTTAGGCAGGCAAGGTAAAACAGCAACATATCTTTACAGAATTAAACAAATGCAACACATATTTACATAATTAAACAAATATTCTGTAACACATCTCCATTGTGAAGGCATTGTCTAAGGTAGCTGGAGACAACCTTAGAAGAACTGACTGACACGGGAATTAGAGGCTGAGGAAGAGAGGTGCCCCAATTCTCTTGGTGGTTGGGCGTATCCCTGCCATATGCACTGAGAAAGTGACTGCCAAAAAGAATGAAGACCAACGTTACTTAGTTACCATGCTGTGCCCTAACCTAACATTGAAAATGGGAAATTGATTCTGCAAAACAGAGACAATCATACACTTCCTAGACCATATATTTGCCATAAAGATCAGGCGGAATGATGCATGCAACATCCCAGGAGAGTGTTTGGCACAAATTCAATGCTATACAATTTTTTGGTTGTTATTACTTTGCTGGTTTCCATAAAGGGTTCCTGAGCCCTACTCATTTCGCCTGGTGGAATGAAACAGGCCCTCTCTTACCTGGACTTTCACCCAGGGGGACTGCATTTTGTTAACCAGAAAAAAAAATCATTGAAACTTGACCTCGTGGGAAGCAGCATTATCTACCATGGCATCTGCATTTTACAACTATGATGTACATTTCCTTCCTGGTCGCTTTGATAGCAGAGGGAAAAATGTTCTCAGACTAGTTGTACTTGTCAACATATAATTTAGTGGTACAAATAGAGTCCTATCCAATTTTAACACACAAAAAAATAAACTAATGAACTTTATTCATTTAAGTAAAAAGATTTGAGATTTGCTTTTGTGGTTCCGTTGATTTCATCTATTATATAAAGAATTCGTCCTCTTCCTCACAGATGCACAATGAAGAGGACAAAAGCAAGGGGGAATTTAGATTCTGTAACTGTCTGTTGTGCTGCGGAGCTTCCTGCACCAAGACTCACTGATCAGATCTCACACATCCTCAATATGTGAAATGTGTACCAGTAAATGTGAAAATGAGCCTCTTTCACTGGAACCAGGCCTGGGGAAAGAAAACTTAAATCCTAGCATTTCAGGCTGTTTATTAATGACAGCGGTGTGATAAACAGTTCATTAATCCTATTTCTCAGGTTGTGAAATAAGCCAAAATTGCCACAGGCAAGTAATAATTTAAAGAGGCCTTTAAAATATTAATCTAAACTAGAATTCTAGACTTACAAAAAGGGTTAAAGAAGATATATCTTAAGCTCCACTGGCCATAAACCCTTGATCACAATTACACATCTCTCCCTTTTAAATGAAAAAGCAGCCCAGGGTGACATGTGAATGAATAGACCTTGTTTTGTCCAAAATAAAGCTTTATTTATAAATGTTACAATATGGTTCAATCTCAAAACATTATTCTAAGTTAAGCAAGCTATACACAAAAGGCCAGATGTCTGACTCCGTCTGTATGTGATGTTTATTCAGATGGGAAGTAGGGTAGTGGTTGGCAGGGGCTGGGAGGACAGAGAAACAGCGATTTATTGTTTAATTGGGTGCAGAGTTCCAGTCTGGAATGATGATAAAGTTCTGAAAATTGTGCTGGATCCACCAGTCTGTGAATGTCCTCAGTGACACTTGAATACGGCTTGTGAGCAGAGTGCTACAAGTTGTTGATGGCAACACAGACTCCCTGCATCCCTGGAGCTGGGACAGTGAGCATGGCTCACAGAGGCAGTGAACACACCTCCGCCATGTTGGACAGGGCAGAGCCAACGGGCAGGGCCAGGGAGTTGGTCCTAGCCATGTGCATTTAGCATTAAAAACAGCAACAACAACAAAAACAGCGAACTTGGTTGGAAAATGATTACAGATATACAATAAAGACAGATTCGGGTGAAAATAAACCTCTGAACAGGTCAGAGTCTTTTTAAAAAATGTACATAGGCTTGGGAGAGAGAGGAAAAAGAGTACAGTCAAGAGTACAGACAGTTATAGATTAAAGGAGTAAAGATAATAAATTAACTATTAAAAAGTAATAGAGCCAACAAAAATAAGCCACATAAAGATGGAATGTAC
Organism: Ondatra zibethicus; assembly: GCA_004026605.1. Taxonomy (NCBI): domain Eukaryota; kingdom Metazoa; phylum Chordata; class Mammalia; order Rodentia; family Cricetidae; genus Ondatra; species Ondatra zibethicus. The sequence continues at coordinate 159,865 of PVIU01000520.1, forward strand.
CCAGGAAGTCTGGATTATGTATATTATTGTGTTTTCTTTGAATTTTTTGACTGTTAATAAGCTAAGTACAGAGAGACATTTCATTGTACAGGCTGCTAAGCTAAACCAACATATACATTTTAAAGGTATCTTGACTTGAAAATTTGGATCTAAGGATATGTTGCTTTGGAAAAGAGGTTCTGCTTTTATATCCACAGAAGATGAGAACCTATGGATTCCTTCCAGGCTAATGTGGTTTGAGGGAACAAGACCCCTGAAAGGTCTCTGTGAACCCTAAAAATACCTTGTCCAACAAACAGCTGGAAGTAGTTTGGAGAAAACTATGCCCAAATTCCTAAAATGATTGCTTATAAATGTTTGTTTTCATTTAAAGGGAGATATGATATAAACATGAATACTTTGCATTGGTATGAATCTTGGTCAATGGATATAAAATTAGGTCAATTTTGTTATACTGTGTATATATAGAAATATAGATATATATATATACACATATATACACTCTTGTTTAAGGTGTTATGTTTATATGGCCCATTTAAAAATATAATGTATAATTAGAAATTACAGATTAATACATATTTATAATAATCAAACTTGTAGTCATGTTAGTTAGGTTTTCTAGATAGATATATATTCCAGTTAGGCAGATAATCTTCAACATTTCAAAGACCTACAGAATATGGCATTTAAAATGTTTTGTTAACTTGAGGCTTTTCATGACAATAGGATCTGCCCCTGGCAGCACCAATCTACTTCAAGAAGGTGATGGGCATTAAAGAGGCTCCTTACGCAATTTGCAAGCTCTTTGTACAAGAAACTGCTCTTGCCTGGACTGCTTGATGCTATGCTGTATGAAATGGACATGCAGGACCCACAGAAATGACTGCTAAACTTGCCTAAAGGTGAGACAGTCCTTCAGGGTTCCTGCTTCATGAAAGAGTCTGCCAGACATTCTGCAGGAAAAAGAAGAAATTGACTGACAAACTGTGAATATATGCTAAAGTCTTTCAAATTTCCTGCTTCAGTCTGCCAGATAAAATGGGCTGAAAGGCTGAAGATGGATGCCCCAACAGTACAGAAGAACTTTGACTGACTGTCCAAGAAGCAAGATGTCTCTGTCAATTCTGGAGTTTTGGAAGTTGCTTACAATGCACTTCTTGTTAACTTAGGTATTATTATATCCTTCTGGAATCTTTGGAGTTGAAGACTAGATAGTTATAATTATAGTTTTCCTTAGTTATGATAAAAATAGATATGAAACTTTAGACTCATAAAGATAAAATAGATGATAGACTATTTTCTCTAATTTTTCCAGATATAAGTAGACTAAATATTGTAACTGTAATTCTTGTTTGGTGCTTGTTTTGTTGTATGTAATTTTACTATGCTAAAGTTAAAACCTTCCTTTTTAATTAGACAGAAAAGGAGAGATGATGTGGGATGTCCTTTTGTATATGTGTTTTTTTATTGGTTGATGAATAAAACCGTTTTGACCAATGACTTAGCAAAGTCAGAAAGAAAATTCAAACAGAGATAGAGAGAGAGAGTAGGTGGAGCCAAGGAGATTCCATGCAGCTGTCAAAGGAGAAAGATGCCCACCAGAATCTTACAGGTAGGTCACAGCATTGTGGTGATACACAGATTAATAGAAATGGGTTAATTTAAGATAAAGAGCTAGCTAGAGATATGAATGAACCATTGGCCAAACAGTGTTGGAATTAATATAGTTTTGTGTGATTATTCAGTTCTGGGAGATCAGGAAACAAATGAACAGTTTCCATTTACAGTGCCACTTAATTATAAGCCTAAAATTGTTTAAATGGTTAATATTATGTGATGTACTTTTAAATACATTTTTTTTTCTTCTTTATTTATAAGAATAGGAGCCAACTTGCCAGTCAAGTTTTGCTTCTGGCTGTGGAGTCCAGTCTTCCCTTGCGTTGTCCTGGTTGTTAATATTGTCTCTGTTCTGTTGCTCCCTCCATTAAGATGTTGTGTGCAGAGAAAAAGAAGTGTGTGCATTCATGGAGGCTGCATTCTGTCCAGGGTTTGTCTCTATAGATGCCAATAATTTTAGGAAATATGGATTCATGAGATAAATTCAAGAGTGTGCTGTTTCCTTCATCTGGAGACAGGCTTGAGTGTGTTTCCAGCATTACAGCAGGATCCAGCAAGCCGTAAGTTTCCTTTTCCAATAGCTAACATGGCAGGTTTAGGGGCCAACGCTAAAATGCATCTGCAGGAAAAAGCTGCCCACAGGCTCATCTCTGCCTGAAAGTGATTTGGTTGTTAATATACTGATCCCATGGCTTTGACTCCTGTTTCTTCTCTAATCAGGTAATGAGGTCAATTGACTTTGACCTAACAAGGATCTCCCTACTGCAGTGGTTAATGCTCAACTCAACCTTCCCTAACAAACCTGATTTCTTATAATTAAAACTGTGTGATAGGCAGAAATCGTCACATTTTAAAAGAAAACTATTTTTAAGTATTGTAAAAAAATGCATTATTCTAGGAAAATATCATTAATCCAATGAACCTATTTATCCAACTAACTAATCCATTAAGACTGCTTAATAATTAGAGCTCCTCATTTTCTTGAGTCTCCTGTACCAAGAATGAAGACCTGAGATGGGTCAAGGTAAACTATCCACAGGATCATTAATTCTACATCTTTAACTTTAATACAATAAAGATCATAATTTTTATTGATCTGAGAAAATCAAGTTATTGATTTCAAATAAAGAAAAATAATCTTTTTCTGCTAATAATGCCCCAATATTTTAAAAAACACCAATATTATTAAATATTGCTAGCTTAAAAGTCACTCATATTGTATGACTTAGAACTTAGACACTGAAATAATATTTATATTTTTAAGTTTTTTATTTTTAGTTTTTTTTGAGATTGTCATATAACTAACTACATTTCTCCCTTCCCTTTTTACCTCCAAACCCTCCTATTTACCCCTTTCCACTATCTTTCAAATTAATGACCTCTTTTTTCACTAGATGTTATTGCATGAATAAAATATTCACATGTTTTCTTAAATATAACCTGTCCAGTCCATAAATGTTACTTTTATATATGTTTTCAGGCTGACCATTTGTCACTGGACAGTCAATTGGGAGGCTCTTCCCTGAAGAAGACATCTCCCCCCCCTCCCCCCAGTTTACCTCACTTGCCTATAGCTCTTTGTGTAGGATTTTTCTCATGGCTTTTCCCTACCCACTGTGGCATGTTCATTGATATCATCCTTGGTCAGCTCACATTTGGGCCGTCATGCTGGTGAAATGTTATAGGTATAGTCTCTGCTATTACTAGGAGACACGATATTATAACAAACTCCCTGTTTCTTTGGTTCTTATTATCTTTCTGCTCCCTCTTCCTCAATGTTCCCTAAGCCTTAGGTGTAGGAGTGTTTTCTAGATATATCCATTGGGATTGGGATCTATGACTTTGTAGTTTTATTGGCTGTGTTGCTGCAGGAAGGTTTACAGCTTGTAATTACCCGCCTACTGGGGCGTGGCCTCTTACACTATAAACCCAGCCGCTGCTGCGGAGTCTGCCCCTTTTCTCCTCCCCCTGCTTTCCGTTTGCTTCTTCAGAGTGTTTGGATCCCATCTCCATCCACAGTTCAAGCAGAAAATCCTGATTTGTAAGTTTTCCCCCTAAATAAATAACTATCTATCTCTCAGTTCTGAGCTACTGTGGGATATTTTTAAGCGTCTGATCGTTCCGCCATCAGCTGTGGTTTTTTACAGTGGTCTTCATCTGTTGCAAAAAGAAGTTTCCTTGATGAGGGGTGAAGACAACACTTATCTGTGGGTATAAGGACAAATATTTATAAAGTGGTATGAGTGATTGCGCTGGTTTAGTCAATTAGAGGCCGTAGATTCTCTTCCAGTCACCATGACTTCACTAGGACTGGGCAGTTAGCTAGGTTCCAGTACCAGGCGTGGTCCCCTTCTTACTGAGTGGGTCGTAAGTCCAAGTAGAGAGCTATGGGTGACTGCCAAAGTACTCTTGACACTACTGCGCCTTTGGTGTTACTGTGCCATGATGGCTGTTGATGTAGTTCATAGGCATCATGTCCGGGTAGGACTGTGTCCTTCCTTTGGCAGTGTGCATGGTGCCTTCTGGTACTCGAAAGCTAGTCCTGAGGGAGGGGGCTTTCAGGTCAGTTCGAACTCAGGGGTCTCTGGGCCCCGTGTCTGAAGTGCATGTTGTCTTCAGCAATGGGGAGTTACCCTCCTCCTCTGAAGGGCAACTAAGGCCAACTAAGGGTAACAGCAGCAGGCTGCTTGTCTGGGGAGTCTTGGCCGGCCCTATTCAACAACTCAAAAGAAGGCTTCTTATTCTAATGTTGGGGTTGTGGCTCCTGGAGGGAGCACTATCAGCCCAGATGTAAAAGGTTCATTAAAACTACTTGTGTATGCTGGGTGGTGGTGACACACTCCTTTAATCCCAGCACTTGAAAGCAAAGGCAGGTGGGTCTCTGTGTATAAGCCATCATGGTCTATAGAGTGAGTTCCAGGACAACCGGGCTACACAGAGAAACTCTGTCTCAAAAAACCAAAACCAACCAATCAAACAAAAACAAAACAACAAAAAAGTCCATATGTATATTTATACATGGAATTGTATGTATAATAGTTTTATAGATGATTTCTTGTGACTTTTTCAGGTACCTGATCTTACCCACCTCCCTCCTTCTGTATTTATAACCCACATTCCCCTTTCCCTATCAGACCACTGAGATTTTTAAAAATCTTTTTTAAAAATTAAAAAAATTCCTTAATTTTTATTAAAAGTCTTTTTATGACTTTGTGGGAAAGATAACTGATTTTAGAAGTTCCCAAACTTCAGATGCCAGAGAATTTCAACTATTTCATTTGAAACCAGAATAGATTGCTTAAATGTTTAATACCATTCCCAGTCTCCTTTTCTTCCAGTGATTGATCCTGCTACCGGCAGAACACAGACTGAGAGAGCCAGACCTGGTACAACTAGATAGTCAGATAAAATAAGGCATAAGTTTGTACTCCAAACTACATTTCCTTCAATTGATTTTCATCTGCATGCATTAAAATTTGTGCTACGATGTTTGTAAAGATTAAAAAATACAACAACAAAGTAGCAGCAGTCTTTGATGGTCTGCAAACCTATTGCTGCCTCCTCTCTGAGTAGGTGCTGAGGGACAAGACAGGGCTGTGATGGGTAGGGATTTATAGTCAACAGAAAGATTAGGTTACAGCATTCACTCCTAAACACATGACGTATTTACAGACCACTTGAAAAATCATCGCAGTCTACAGACTGTTGCCTGTTGACCTTTGAAAGTGGAAGCAAGTGAATTTTGTCCTCAGGACCCCTCTTTCATTTTGAAGTTTAATATAGTGTCATTGGTTCTCCAATATCCATGGTGCCAATTTTCCACTGATGTCTTATATCTTGGGTTTCTTTCCCCAGTTAAAAAAGTATAGTGATGAAACAGGTGAAGTAACTTTTGAGCACAGAGGCTCGTGTAATTACATGGTGTTTGCAGCACCATCCACAATGTTCTGACACTGGGTATCAGCACAATGATAAGAAAGAGCAGCAGCTTGTCAGGGAGTCTTGAGCATGGCTGGGGGCAGAGGATAGCATGGGCTCAGCAAGCTGCTGGCTGTGCATGGGCTCAGCAAGCTGCTGGCCGTGACTAGTAGGAGAATATGTACGTGAACATGGTTGTCATCTCTGGTCATTTCTATGAGGTCTTTGGTGAGGCTCATTTTTCTCTTAGGAGGATAGGCTATCCCTTGCAGAGAAAAATGCTTTTCTGAAAAGCATTCACTGAAAAGGTTTTTTTTCTCTAACCTCAAAGCCTAAGCATCATAGTTTAGGATTATATATTTTTATAGAGCAATTAGGAGCATTTAATTTATGTTCTAAACCTGGTTTATGTTCTTCAATTTGACAAAATTTGACCAGCTGCATTCCTGGTTCATAGAAATTAACCCACTAGTTTACTGTAGAAAATTAAAAACTGGGACTCCCCCAACTGTGTCTCCCTTATAATTGGGCTTACTGGGACCCTCAGTGTGCTGGGCTTTCAGAATGCCCATTTCCGCCATTATAACCATTCTGCTCTGGCTATGCATGAGAATGAACAAGATGAATATTCTCACATGAGTTGGTGAGCTTTCTTCTCTTGAGCTTCTCACCTCTGCTCGCATGCTGACCATTTCTTGTGTTGTTGTTGGTGGTGGTGGCAGTTTGTTCAGATTTTATACAAGTCAGAGTCATTTTCTGTACCCCAGGCTGTCCTGTAGACTTGTGGTGCTCCACTTCTGCATCCAGAAAACTTTAATTTCTTACTGTGATTTGGCCTAACATTCCTCGTATAGCTATTGAACTGCCTTTCCGACTCCACTGGCCATCACTATGAAAGCCAAAGAACTCCATGTCACTCAGTGTAGGTGTGAGATGCTAGGAGCCTCTGATGAGAGATTGAACAGAAGTCAGTACTGATGCCATAGGCCTGCCAGCATTAGAATCACTGCACAGACAGAGTGTCCTTTCTTCAAATTGATTGGCACCAGAAAGGTACTTCACTATTTCGGATTTTGAAATAATTGTCTGTGTGTCTTGAGCTATCTGGTGAATCGGCCAAAATCTGAACACAAATGTTGCTTCTGTCACTAATACTGCCATACCTGTCGCATGGATGTTACTCTGCAACACCTTTGCTGCATCTGTGACTCACCTGCGTCTTGCACATGAAGCAGCTGTGGACTTTGCACTCATGGCTTCATGCTGGTACTGGAAGTTTCAAATGTAGAAACATTTCCAATCTTGAAATTATTGAGCTGTGCTTGAACTAGACCCTGTGTGCCTTAGCTGTCGACATTTATTTTCCGAGCAAGCGAGGTAGGTACTAATTGCCATCCCCATTTGCAAGGTATGGAGTTTGTAGATGGAGAATATTAAGAACTTTGTTAGTGACCCTGCTGTGTAGTAAACACTAAAATCAAGAAATACCTGTTTTGGTAGTCAGTGTTTGTCATATGCTGTAAGTCACAAAGATAACTTGTTTCTGGTGGGCACATTAAGAATCCGTTCCATAGAGAGCTAAGGATATAGCTTGTGGGAGAGCCCCTGCTTAGCATGTGTACAACACACCAAAAAGTAAACATTCAGATTCTAGAGAGCAGCTGTTATGTAAGTAAACATTCAGATTCTAGAGAGCAGCTGTTATCTCCTGTTCTCACTAGCTTCACACCACAGGCCTCCCCTCCTCCTCCTTCTCCCTCTCCTCCTTCTCCTCCTCTTTCTTCTCCCTCCCCTCCTCCTCCCATCATTCCCTTGCTATTTTCTTTAGAAGAACAATAGTATTTGGTTTCCCCAGGTTCTTGGTCTCCCTAGCCGTGTCAGAGGGAAGTTCCATCTCATGCATAACTCTCCTTTATTGATATGTAAACTATGCACACACACTTGTAGTGATATTTCATTTTTATTTCAATAAATAAAGCTTGCCTGAAGGTCAGGAAAGCAAAACAGCCAGCCACTGGCTTTTACCTCCACCTCAGTCCGAAATGGTGATCCTGCCTCCAGGAATCTCAGAATGAAACTGTGTCTGAGAGCTGTCTCTTCCCGTTTTATGTCTTTTATTCCTCTCTAGGACTGGGATTAAAAGCGTGCAGCACTGGGATTAAAAGCCTGCACTGCCTGGTTTCTATGGCAACTAGTGTGGCTACTGGGATTAAAAGTGTGTGTTACCACTGCCTGGTCTGTAAGGGAGGGAGGGAGGGTGAAAGAACTTGAACATTAGAAACTATTGAGTAGGATGTCAACTTACTCATGTCACTTTACATTCATAGAATTAATTTTAGAGATTGAGAACTGAAACACAAATGTGGTAGGAGAAGTTCTGTTGGTAAATTACTGGTAATATTTGCTTCTTATATTTTGTTAATGATTTTCTATGTTAAATATGATAAATTTTTTAAATAGACATTTAAGATACAACAAATTCCCCTACTTAAATTCAAAAGGTAACATAATCTGCTGGCTTCTCCAGGGTGGCACATGTTGGTCCTGGGGTCATTTCCAATCAGGGATATTGGCTATATATCCCTGGTTATATATATTGGCTATATATAACATTTCAGTGAATCTTTTACGATCCAGCGAGGGCTTTCTATACAAACTGAAACCCTGGGAACTGTCTGAATATGTAACATTTTACTGTAGTTAATCGAAAGACTGAATGTTTCCTGAACTTCTGAGTTCAAATTAAATTCTTGCTAATTGATTTAGGAATCAAATGGTTTATTAAAAATAAGCATAATCACTTTAACATATTCTCTGATTAATTTTAACTAATAAACTATTATATTTAATGTATTAGATAAGATAAAAGTCGTTTTAAAACTTACATCAAGGGCTTGGCTGTGTGGTGACCCATCTGTATATAATCCAGGTACTTGGGAGGTCAAGAAAGTATCCCCAGGGCACACGGGCTAGATAGAATAGCTAAATTGGCAAATTCTAGGCTTAGTGAGAATTCTGCCCTGTAAATAAAATGTGCAGTGATAGAGGAAGATGCTGACTTCCACCTCTGACCTTCACACACATTCACAGATGCATACACAGGTAACTGTACATATTTGTTCCCACACATATGCAAACATGCAAACACACATGCAAAAATTCCATAGTTTTAAGTTATATATTTGTAAGTCTAATGTTTTATATCTCCACAAACACATTACAGTTCCAGTCAAGATTTTACAAACAAAAGCAGTTGTTGTAAGTTCTTCCTTGCTTTCTAAAATATAACAATTTGAATTTATAACTTTAGTGGGCACTAAATGCTATCTTTAAGCTTAATTAATTACATTTCCTGTTCCGTGTCAGCTTCAAATCACAAATGTCAATCAGGCACTTCCAATTAAAAAACACAAAACAATTCATTAAGTACAGCAACGTGTCACATAGTCTTCAACGGGTAGTCACATGGGCATGTGAAGCATGCTTAAGAGAAAGATCAATTATCAGTTTGATTTTAAACTAGTCCACATAAGCAGACTACCACAGAGTCAAAGTCATCTCCATATCATATCCCACACTCTACACCACAGTATTTCTGCAAGTGTATGGATCTGCAAAGCCGATTATCCACTAAAAGAGCTCGATTTGTTCCCTTCAGGGGCACTGGCTCTTTGCTCGGCAGTTGCAGCTACAGATCTGGTCACTGGTTTAAACTGGGGAGCTGCTGAGATGTGGATCCCTTTCCTGCCTACCTGATGGAGTACTCAGGCTTGCTCTTACCTGTTACACAATGTTACACCTCCTGAAATACATTTTTTTTTAGGTGCACTTTAAGATTTAGTTTTGTGCAAGTTATTTCCAGCTGTTGTCTGAGATTGACAGAATTCTTCACCACCACTTGGGATGCAGCTAATTTCTTTCCATGCTGACTGGCTTCATGATTTAGCGCCGTTCCATCTTTTATTCAAAATGTCTCCTGGGTCACTATTTGGTTGTCATATTAACAGCTATATTTTAAGGTACATGTAGCTTTTGTAAATATATGAAAAACATCCATAAATTAAATGTGGACTGTAGGCCAGAAAAGATATGGTTTCCACCTTTACTTTTTAAATTCATTTTTATTTTTCGTCCGTGCTAGGGATCAAACCCAGGACCTTGCACATACGAAGCAGGCACTGAAGCACTGAGCCCCGCTCTGCCCTTCATGGTTTGATTAAAGCTGTACTTAGGTCACAGTGTGGGGACAGTAGGCTCCTCAGCCACCAAAGCAGCTCCCGCCCACTCGTGCTAATCATCTCATAGCAGTCTTTCCCATGCAAGCGTGAAGTTTCAATAAATTTTGTAAACACACTGCAGCACACCTAATTAACCTCATTTCCATCATTGTTTTCAGGAAGTGCAAACTGTCTTGGTTAGAGGTTTCATAAAAATAATCATCCATAGATTAGCATAACAACATTTAATTTACATTGCCTACAATGATAATTAAGGTTGTTTCTAATTTTTGTTCTATAAACAGATTAACAGTGAAGTTGTATTTGTTCATGAGCATGCTTTTTTTATTCCAGGGGTTGATTTTCTTAGAAATAGATCCCAATTGATCACAACTGTGTCAATATTGTATTTGCGTGTTCTTTAATTTGGGCAAATTGCAGATGTTAAATGCTACAAAAATGATGATTTGATTAGTAACAGTAATAAATTTCTTAGAAAACTTTTTGTGTGATTTGCATTTTTCTTATATGATTTGTCTGTCTGAAGCCTTTGCTCATTTTCAGCTAGGGCTTGATAATTGTCTTAAATATTCAAATTAATCTTTATGCATTTTATTAACCTTTTGGTACTTAAATTTTATGCAATCTATTCCCCTATTAAGGTTTATTACTATATTTTGTGTTCTAGGCATCTTTAAGCAGTTTGTTTTTATTTTCATGGAAATTAGCAGTATTTTGAGCAATGATTTTCTGGCTTTCTTTTAAATATGTGTTTATTGCATGAAGGTAAAGATCACACTTATTTTACTATTAAGTAAAATCTCCAAGTTCTAACACTCGTCCTGTTACACACTGCTTAATTTTAAATTCTATTTTTCAAATATGCAACGTGTTGAAGGGTTTGGTGATTAAACAGACTGGAAACATCAGAAGTTATACTCTGTGAGATTTACAGGGTACATTATTAGCGTGCTAAAGTCCCAATAGTTAGGTTATGCAAACAAAAAATTAAAAACAAAATCCCAGCCCCCCCCAACCTACACAACTTCCTTTCACTCAACAGCATGTAAGTTTAAATTGCCTGTAGAGCCTGCATTAGCTTCTATTATACAACCAAAGAGGAAAAAAGTATGCCAGATGTCACAAGCTATGTAGTAATGCCAGGGCGCGCTCATTTACATAATTTCTTTATTAGTAAAATATTCGCAATATAGGCATTCACACAGAAAGTGTTAGAATGGCTTTTACTAGAGAAAAGCTTCATGAAATGCAGACAGAAGGGTCTGGAGAAACAGTTCAGTGATTCAGAGCATTTGCTGCTACTACAAAGAACCCAGCACTCTTCTTTAAGATGCTACAACCGACTGTAGCTCCTGCTCAATGGGATCTGACCCTCTTTTCTGGCCTTTGTGGGTACCAGGTACACATGTGACACACATAAAATAAAAATAAAACCTTTCTTTCTAAATAGCCATGAGGAGCTGGGACTGTCAGTTAATCCCCTGGATGCGCAAATTCTAAGTCTGATCCCCAGCAAACTGGCCTGGTGACACACTTGTAATCCCAGCCTCAGGAGGTCGTCCTCAGCTGCCTGCAGAGTTCATGGCCAACTCAAGATATGGGAGACCCCGTAAAAAAATAAGTAGATATGAGCAGTAATAAAGAACTTTCTATTTTTATTCTTAGATTTCATTAAAAAGTTATGGTACAGAACATATTGGCAAGTTCTATTGACATGTGATTCACTAATATTTATATGAAAATCTCACGCTAGAATGTATTAACTACTATTATCAGATCTATCAGATTATGGATATTAGAAACTGGATGTTGTTTTTAATCATATTAAAAAGTAACATTTCTCTTGTGGGCAGTGGTGTCACAAACCTTTAATCCCAGCACCCAGAAGGCAGATCTCTGTGAGTTCAAGGTCAGCCTGGTCTTGAAGAGCTAGTTCCAGAACAGGCTCCAAAGCTACAGAGAAACCCTGTCTCGAAAAACCAAAACCAAAACCAAACAAAAAAGTAACACTTCTCTTCAGAATTCTTAAAGAAAAAAATTTATAGTTTGCAAAGGTCTATATTTCCTTTTAAAAGACATTAATATTAAATGCACAACAACACTGGTGCCAAGTTAGTGCTTTGGAAGTAAAACAAACTTACTTCCAATGAATATTCACTAAATTATTAAATTAGCTTTGCATTTGCAATGCACAATTTTTCTTTCTAAGATGTCTTATAATTCTGTTTTAGGTTCTTCTTTGAGTGTGGGAAGATGGAAAGATCATACTCCTTTACCATAAAATAACAACTAAATGCTGAAGGGCCAGTGACATGGGTCAGTGGATGAAGACACTTGTCCCCATGTCTGATGACTTGTGTTTTTCCTCAGGATCTACATGGTGGAAGGAGAGAACCAACTTCCATCAGCTGTCCTCTGACCTCCAATTATACACTGTATAGCCCACACATACACATGCACACGCACACACACATGTACACACACATGCACGCACACACAAGCAAGCAAATAAGTAAGTGTAATAAAATAAAAGCTAGAAAATGCTCAGCATTGTAGTTTTTCTTGCGGATGGAGATGGTCCGGTAGAAGAGCATTGTTTTAGCTTGTATAAACCCCCAATTTCTATCTCCAGCACAAGGGAGGAGAAATGACAGTCTGCCTTATTAAAATTATATCATTTAATTTAACAGCAAGAATGATTGCCCAATACAGTTATGAAGGCTCAGATGCAAGATTAAAAACAACTGTAATATGTTATATTAGCTCTTATTTGTATAAAATATTAATCTAACATTATTTATAACCAGTACAAGAAAATACCCACCCCCACCAGAAAGCTGATACCTAAAGGCAAACTATTAGTTTACTTTCAAGGAAAAAGGAAACTCCAAGAGGAGAGACCCAAGCTCTCCCTGCAGTGGGCACTGTCTCTAGCAAGAGACTAGAGAAGCTGAGTTAAGTGTGAGAGTGGGGTATGAATGAGTTCACAGCTAAGTAGCCAAATTCCATACCCCAAGACAAATAGAAGAAAAGAATAATTCACAGAAAACTTGAGAATTGATCGAACATTAGAATAAATATAAGCTGAGAGCTGGGGACAAAGGGTTCACGAGAAGCGAAGCGCTTGTGCCGAGTTGGTGCTTTTCCAGGATGATGTATTTCTTCTTTCCAAAGGGTATTCACTAAACTATTAAATGAGCTTTGCATTTTCAATGCATAATTTTTCTGTCCGAAATGTCTTGACAATCATAGCATAACTAATTGCGCTGCGGTTCTTCTCAGGAGCTTGGTTACAGCACCCTTGATCAGGAGTCTGAATCAGACTAGGCACATTAGATAAAACTGTTTCTCTGGACCGAGTGGAGACCTAACAAGCCAAGCTACCCAAAACGTAGGAAGAGTGAATCCGCTGTGCTGGTCAATCACTCTGCTAAGGGGACACTCCTGAGGAGGACAGTTCACCCTAAGCCGCGCTATAGATAGGCCGAACAACCATCCCTCTCATGGACCATGTGCTTTCCTTCCTAGAATTCTCATCCCCCTATGACTGAGCTCCATGCTGATTTAAAACGCCATCGCTCTGCCATTCCTTGTTAGACTCCTATCAATGTATCTATGATAAACTTTCCCTAAAAGTTACCCCTATGTGGTCCATAAATTTTATTCCTTGAATTCTAGAGTCAAGAACATGATTTGGGTTGGGGTCAGCTTGGTGGCTGTTCAATTTCTGGGGCACTAACTTTCTGAGTAAATGTGACATTTTGTGACAAAATCCCAATATTCCTATGTCAGTTTTTTTTTTTTCATGGACCTTCACGTGATTCTCCTCACGGGAAGAATCTGGCTGAAGGCGTATTTCTCATTCACAGTGCAAGCTGATAGAGCAGCAGGATGAAGTCCTGACCTGACTCTGCTCTCCAAAGCAGTAGGAGACCAAGTCAAGAGGTTCAGAAAGCCCCAACCCAAGTAAGCATAAAGTATGGAAATAAATGATAAAAGACTGTAGTGTGGCTTCTCATCAGGACTGCCCGTCACAACTAACAACCCGGAGACTTATTATCATGAAAGTTTGGCCAACAGCTTAGACTTGTTTCTGACTAATTCTTATAACATAAATTATCCCATTTCCATTAATCTATTTTTTTCTCATGGCTTTTTACCTTTCATTCTGCATGTCTGACTCCCTCCATATTTTGTTGGTGTCTCCTCTCTTCCATTCTGCACCTCCTGTTTGCTCTCTGAGTCTCCTGGCATCTCCTGCATGCCCCGCCCCAGTTATGTCCTCCGGTTTCCCTCTCTGCCTGGAAGTCCCGCTCACACCTCCTGCCTAGCTATCGGTCTTTCAGCTCTTTATTAAACCAGTCACAGCAGTATATCCTCACACAGTGTACAACTAACCCACAACACAAGGCTGGGGAGGTGGCTCTGTGATAAAAGTACTCAATGCCAAGTCTAAGGATTCAGGTTCAATCCTTGGGACCAACATGGTGAAAGGAGAAAGGTGACTCCCACAAGTTGTCCTCTGACCTCCACATTCATACCACAATGCTTATAAACATACATATACACACATAAATAAATAAATCATATGCTTTTGAAAAAGAAAGAAAACAAAATGCACCTATCTAGACATGTCATGTTCATGTAACTAAAAACTAAGATAAAGAAAATAATTGGTGGGGAAAAGATGCATTGTAGATAAAGGACAAAAGAGGAACTGCAGCAAATTTACCAGAAATTGTGCAAACCGAAATATAGAAGAGTGTATCTTTAAGATGCCGAAATAGAAACATTTGTACCTATATTCTATGCACAGAAATTCCTTTAAGAGTAGAGGTGTTAGAGATGCTTGTACATCAATGATATCACTGGACTGTCTACAGTAGTCAAGATGTGGAATTGCCTAGATGACCACCAGCAGGTGAAAAAATAAAAAATATGACTATATATATATGCACAATGGAATTTTATTCAGCCATTAAGAACAATGAAAGTATGTAATCTTTAAGAAAGTGGCTGGGATTGGAGATTTGTACCAATGGCAGACTCAGACAAATACTGTGTTTTCTCCCATATGTGGAATCCAGATTATATATACATGGCATGAAAGAAGGAGACTGTGACAGGAGGCATCTAACAGGAAGGAAGAGTTAGGAACAGAAAAGGGTAATGGGGAGATAAAATACCACCTTCTCCTTCCACGCAGAGTCTAACTTTGAGCAGATAGGTAGATATACGTCCACATGTAACAGGAAAGCAAAGGAGGACTGCTAAAGAGGGGAGGAAGGGGAGGACGGGGAAGGGTAGTGATCAGAATAAATAAGAACACGGTATAAACAATACATATATAAGAACATATTTCAATAAAGCTCATTTTGTATGCAAACTAGAAAATTAATTTAAAAAATCAAAGAAAGAATAAAGATGAAAGACATGTTATGGTTTCTCTATACTTAACTCTCAGGACAACCTCTAACACTAGATGAATGCAGTCTTTTCTTTCCACACACCAACTGGGAGCTCAATGATTCAGTTCCATTCTGACACCATCTATCTAGACATGGTGTCAGACATCATTAGTTAAGGCCAAGCTCTACACTCTGCCACCTCTTAGACACAAAGCACAAGTTGCTTGTTTCCTGTTTCTTGGATAGCTGGCCCTAGGTGAGCGTCTTCCATCTCTCACCAGGCTTGCCTGTTGCTGGAGTGCCTCAGAGAACCTGGGGAACTACCTTAGTTACACAATCCAGTTTGTAAAGCATGCAGCTCACACGGGTCAGAACAGCAAGATGGTGAAAGTGGGCAGAGCAGAGGATGTGGTTTGTGGGTGGGGCTTCTCATCCTTTTTAGTGCCATTGACACACCCACTTTAGCAACTTGAAGCTCAGCAAGTATCACTCTTAAAATTTTTTAAAAATATTTATTTATTTATTTATTTTTGTAGTTCTTTGATCCTCCTGCTTCTACTTCCAAGTACTGGGATTACAGGTATGGACTACTTTACCGTGTATATTTTGTGTTGGGGATCAAAGCACAGAACAACTGAGCTCTGTAGCTCTATACTCTCAGCCCTCTTAATGGGCTTTGTATGGCTTTATCTCCAGCTTGTCATCAGGTACATTTCTCGACCATTAGTGGCTGGAGCTGGAAGTTTCTACCTTGAAGGGATCCTACCTGCATCCCCTCACTAATACATCAAAGGGTCATTGTTAGTAACAAAAGATACTTTTGTCACTCAAAAAAAAAAATCCAAAAGTTTTAAGAGCTTTGTGCTAAGAACTGGGGATAGACAGAAATCAAATTAAATTTCTCATACCACAGAAAGGTATTTAAAGTTTGTATTATTTTTATTTATCAATGGAATGGGGTGTGTGTTGATACCAGAGGACAACTTACAAGAGTACACTCTTTCCTTCTACCATGTGGGTTCTCAGGATCTAATTCAGGTTGTCAACCTTGGCAGCAAGGGTTTTAATCAGCTAAACCCTCTCATTAGCCCAAAACAAACGTGTTCTCAGAGCATCGCTATCAGCAGATATGGAGTAGTAGAAATGTTCTAAAGTATTTAGGGCAGAAAGAATAAGAACAATAAAACCATAAAGAAATAAAGGACACAATATGAAAGTAAACAAGTCATATTTTGGTCTTGTTTTTTAATTTTCTTAAAAAAATATTTTATGTGTATGGGTGTTTTGCATGCATGCCTGATGCCCATAGAGGCCAGAAGAGGGGAACTGGGTACCCTAGAATTGGAATTCTAATGGTTGTGTGGAGCCATGTAGATACTGAGAATTGAACTTGGGTCCTCTGGAAGAGCAGCTAGCGTTCTTAACCATTGCCATTCCTCCAGCCTCGTGTCTTGTTTTCAAACTTGTCTCACTATCTAGCCCAAGTTGGCTTCAGACTCAGGGTCCCCCTCCTCAATTCCTGCGTGCTGAGATTGCAAGTGTATGCTATCACACCTGAGATCTTTTTTCTTATTTTTGATCACACTAGAAGATAAGCATCTAATACAAAATAATATTTAAAAATGCATTGAGGATTGACAGCACATATAAAACTTAAACACATGAAAATATCATTGATGGGACTCTATGGAGCTACCGCCACAATCAGACATGTCGGAACTTTAGCTAGTAAGCCACTGCCATGTGGCCATACATAGATTAATAGAAATAGGTTAAGTTAAGATGTAAGAATTAGCCAATAAGAAACTAGAACTAATGGGCCAAGCAGTGATTTAATTAATACAGTTTCTGTATTATTTCTGGTTATTTCTGGGCTAAGCTAGCTGGGCAGCCAGGACAAACAAGTAGCCCCTCCTTGAAACAGTTGACACTCCAACATGATCAACTAACTCCACGTAAAACCTGAGAGTATTTAAAAAAAATTCTAGACCAAAAAAAAAAAAAAATATATATATATATATATATATATATATATATATAGAGAGAGAGAGAGAGAGAGAGAGAGATTGATTTAACACAGATTTTGTGGTTTGCTGGCAGCCTGCCGCAACTCCTTTAGGATAGATCCTGACTCAGTAGCCGCAGCAGGAAAAAAAGTGTTCATTTTAAAATGCCGGCTTTCTGGGCTATGCTGCTAGCATGACCTCTGTTTCTTATGGGGAGACAGAGCATTTGGATGGGGTTTGTGAGTAAAGTGCTAAAGCATGCTTGATGGAAATGTGTGCCTGGAAATGGAGCAATGCATTTGGCTCAGAGGCACAAGCAGCTTAGAGGCACAAGAGGTTCTGCCATGCTGAATTGTGCCAAGTGTGGGCAGGAACTACCATATTTACTATAATAATATCACAGCTTAAGTTTTAGACTGGGCAGGCAAACAGGATGTACCGTATTACCCCTACTAATGGGGCAACTTAAGTTTTTAAGAAGCACTTAGCATTTTAAGAAGTGCTCCTGGACAGTAAAGAATTACAGATTCAAAATAGGACAGATTCAGACATAAAAGACATCTAAATGGTTCAGTGTTGGATAAACGTATGTACGTTTGGGAGAGAGAAGAAAAAGAGTATAGAGAGTCATAAAATAAAGTTAATGCCTTAAAAAAAAGGAGTAAAGTCTTTAAAGAGACAGAGTACAGATAGTCATAGATTAAAAAGAGTAAAGAAAATAAGCCATGTAAAAATGGAAAATTCACAGAGAGTCTGGATTATGTGTATTATTGTGTTTTCTTTGAATTTTTTGACTGTGAAGGAGTTAAGTACAGAAAGGCATTTCATTGTATGGGCTGCTAAGCTAAACCAGCATGTATATTATAAAAGTATCATGACTTCAAAATTTGGGTCTAAGGATATGTTGCTTTGGAAAAAAAAGTTCTTCTTTTGTTTTCACAGAAGATGAGAACCTGTGGGTTGTTTCCAGCTGAATATGGTTCCATGGACCAAGACCTCCTGAAAGATCACTGTGAACACCCTCAAAAAATTACTTTTCCCAACTGCTGACTGGGATGAACCTAGCACACAGGATATACCATGAAAGACCTGATTAACAACGCCCTCAAACATCAGGAAACAGTATGGACAAAACTACACCCATATTCCCAAATATTGTTTATAAATGTTCCTTTACACTTAAAGGGGAATATGCTATAGAAATTTGCATTGATATGGATCTTGGTTTATTGACACAAATTTAAGGTCAATTTTGTTATATGTATATGTATTTCTGGTCTTGATTAAGGTATCATGATTTTGTAGCTCATTTTAAAATGTAATGTATAATTAAGAAATACAGGTTAACAGATAATCACCTATAATAGTCAAGCTTGTAGTCATGTTAGTAAGATTTTCTAGATGTATAGAGATATATTTCAGTTAGATAGGCATTCTTCATATCTTTCAGAGACATTCAGAATATGGCATTTAAGAATATTTAAGAATTTAGGACTTTTCATGATGGTGAGACATGTCTGCTCCTGGCTGCACCAATTACTTTGGGAGGAAGATGGGCATCCAAGAGGCCTCTTATAGAGTTAGTTAGCCATTTGGGCAAGAGACTGCTCTTGCCTGGACTGTTGCATAAACTAGATATGCAGGACCCACAGAGCAATGACTGCTGAACTTGCCTAAAGGTGAGACGATCCTTCACGGTTCCTGCTTCATGAAAGAGTCTGCCAGATATTCTGCAGGACACAGAAGAAAGTGACTGAAAACTGTCAATATAGGCAGAACTGTCTTTGAAATTTCCTGCTTCATACTACGGGCCTGTAGGCTGAAGATGGATACGCCAATAGTACAGAAGAACTTTGGGTGACTGTCCAGGCAGCAAGATGTCTCTGTCAATTCTAGAGTTTTGGAAGTTGCTTACAATGCACTTCCTGTTTACTTAGGTAATATTATATCCTTCTGGAGTCTTTGATGGAGTTGAAGAATTTGTAGTTATAGTTGTAGTTTTCTTTTGTCATGATAAAAGATAAAGTAGATATAAATATTCTAACTGTAATTCATCCTAGAATTTTACTATGTTAAAGCCTTCCTTTTTGTTTAAATAGAAAAGGGGAAATGGTGTAGGAGATCCTTCTTTTTTATGTGTTGCTTGTATTGGTTAATGAATAAAGAGTGCCTTGGCCTGATAGGGCAGAACTTAGGTAGGCAGGGAAGATGGAACTGAATTCTGGGAGGAAGAAAGCAGAGTCAGAGGGACACTATGGAGCCGCTGCCAGAATCACACATGCTGGAATTTCAGTTGGTAAGCCACTGCCACATGGCGGTAATTAAAGTTGAAAACCAGCTGTGGAGGCTCCTTTGGACAGAAGCCAGTGCTACACTGGCCTGGTGGAAAGTTTCAGTTGTGTCACTGCCTCAGTTTCCCATCTAGCTCCTTAGTCATTCTCTCTTCTAGGTATCTTGGATTCCAGAAACAATGGTGTGATGTGAGAGTATCTTGAGACAAGAGCCCAGACTTTCTTCCTGGCAGCAGCAACAACTTTCATATCCCAGATGAAGCCCTACCTGACCAATACACACATAGTATTCCACCAGAGTAGTTTGACCAAGCCTGAGAGCTAGGCAAGATTCTTGCCCCCACCTTCCCCCCATTTCTGTATATAATCTGGGATCTTCTGTTAGCAACGCAAAGTCAGGTCTAAGAACACCAGTTCACTTTGTTTCTGAACATAGCTATACTGATCAAAATGTTACTTTTCAGCATTTAGAAGCACTCTGGCCTAGGGCTCCAGTGTTATAAATCTTAGGGCAAGCATTTTAAGGGGTGGTGAGTAATAAACAAAATATGGAACAGAAAAGTTCTTTATTTCTCTAAGCATTAAAGAGAACCAACAGAGAACCAAGGTTGATGTCCTTTGCTTTAATCATGCCACTACTTATTTTGTTTGTGTATTTACTTAGGTTTTTTGAGAAAAAGTTCTCACTATTAGCCTGAGATAGCTTTCAACTCATAATCCTCCAGTCTTAGTCTCCCAAGTGCTGGGATTACAAATAGATGTCACTATACCTGGCTAATAATTAAAAGTAAAAAATCTAAATATATCGTGAAGGGACTGTCACTTAGTTATATTGAGAAGTGGCCCCAGGACCATGAAGCACACCTCTAAGAGAGGAGAGGCCTGGCACAATGACAGCAGCTGAAGGGGCCAACTGCGAATGTGGTAGATGCTGTCGGTGAGCATGTGGGGCTGTGAGGAGCAATAGCAGAAAAGGAAGCCCAGAAGTCTCTCCTCTTAACTTGCTGGCTGCTGTGAGATAAGCAGCTCCTAAGTCTGTACTGTTCCTCCTCAATGCATCTACCTAAAAGCAATGAAGCCATTTAGCTATGCAGAAGCTGCCAAAACCACGTTCAAAGAGGATCTGGCTGGAGGAGACAGAAAGCCTTGGTATCACCCATATGATGTTGGGTTTGCCTGCATAGTAACTGCAGAAGTTGTGGAGTCCTGGTGGCTTCCACCCAGATTCCAAAGAAACTCCTGGGAACAGGGCAGCATGGGCAGAGTTCCTCCAAGCTGAATATATGATGTTGGGAGAATGAAGCTGAAGATACAATGAGGATCCTAAGATGTTATATAGTTCAGGAACATGGAATATCTACCAAAGAAAACTGCAGGCATGAGCAGGACCACCCAAGAGTAAGACTATATGAGCTACAACTGACCAGGTCTCACATGAAGGGCTTCCCAAGCCCTTGGAAATTCATAGTACCTCCATGTGCTCTGGATACTAGACACAGAATTTGTAGGGTGAAAAGGACCAGTGAAAGAACACCATGTTTCTGAGACCACAGTCAAGGAAATGTACCCTGTCCCTAAGCAACTCAAGACTTAAAATCTAACCAATCCCTGAACATAAAAACCAACCAATTCCTGAGCATGAAATCCAACCAATCTCTGAGCTTGTCCCAAGCTTAGGACTTGAGATCCTACCAATCCCCACTCTGAAAATCTTCACTTTGGAAAGCTCCATCCCTAAGAAACCCTATATAAGCCCTGTGCCTGTTCAGTCTGGGGCTGCCTTTTTCCACCCTGGCAGAGGCATCCACTCTCCTGTATTTCTCCCTCCCAATAAACCTCTTGAGTGAGGTTTGCTGTAATGACTTTCTCTCACAGGAGCACGGCAGAGCGCTAAGGACGCTCAGCTCTCACTGGAGTGGAGCAGAACTGCTGTTCCCGTGGGAAGACTTTTCCTTAATGGAGCAGAGCTGTAACTCTCTGCTGGAGCAGAGCCGAGTGAAGCAAGAGCAGAGAACTGTAACACTGGCTGGGGAAGCTTTCCCTTTCTGGAGCAGAGTTGTTTCACTCCAAGGGAGCTAAGCAGAGCTGTAACAATGTTGCTGGGGAAACCCTCCCCCTGCTTGAGCAGAGCTGTAATACTTCTGCTGGGATACCTTTTTCTTCTGAGCTCTAGGTATCCCTTGGCCTCTGACTGCCAGGATACCTTTCTATCAAAGCTGTAATGCTTCAGAGCTACAGAATTAAATGTCCTCCCTGATGTTTCAGTCTTGCTTTGTTCTCATCCTTCCTTCCTGTTTCATCTGTTCCTCCTCTTTGGAATAGAAATGCTTACTCTGAACCATTGTGGATTGAAAAAACATAGTTTCTTTTCTCTTGAAGACTGGAACCACAGGGGATGAGGGTATGTAGTCCAGTGGCAGAGCACTTGGCCAACATGAATGAGGTCCTAAATTCAATCCCTGCTAGCAGGAAAAGAGAAGAAAAGAAAAGGCACTTCTAGCTAAGAGTTTGCCTTGAAGTTCAGAGATTTTAGACTTGAACTTTTGTTCAATGAATCCAGAAACACCAAAACTGTTAAAACTTTGAGGGGGAAAATCCTGCATTTTCAGCTGTATTTGGGATATCATTTCTAGTACAATTGTGACCATCACATTGTCTCTATTTTGAGATTAATTATCATTAAGGAGATATGTTTGATCATCAAGATGACAAGTTGTAGTTTTGTGATAGGCAGTCTGGATTGTCAATTTTGAGAAATTCATAGAACATTAAGAAAACAGACTGCTGGTTGTGCAGTTGTGGCATTTCTAGAGATGACTGGCAAAGGGATAAAGAGTTACCCTAAATGTGGACACCTTCCAGAAGACTGAGAGCCCAGATAGAACAAAACAAGAAAAAAGAAAAAGGCCTTTAGCATACACATTTTGTTTCCTCACTGCCAGTAGGTGAACAAGTTTGTACCCCAACTTACTTTTATTGCTGTGGTTTTCTGCATCATCCCATGTCCATAGCAACGGAAAAGGGTGATCATGTACTGAAGCCTAATAAATTCTTCCTTCTTTATTTTACCAGGTATTTTGTTACTGTTATTATCTGAATACAAAATGCCCCAAAGACATACTGGGGGCTGGGTTGCCAGCAGATGACCTTTTGGGAAGCATTTGGCTCCTCAGGATCTTGACCTAATAAATGGGTTGGTCTATGGTGAATTAATAATATAATGGTATTGTTGAGGGGACTGGTGAAAAGTCAGGCATTTGGCTTTGCTGAGGAAACAGGTTACTTAGGACATGTTTTGGGGATGCTATATCTTGTCTTGTCTTGGTCCCTTGCTGTATCCCTTTCTCTCTGTTCCTATAAGTCCTTATCTACCTCACAGATGATGGTGATATTGGTATTTCAAGAAGGCTATTTGGAGGTATCAGTTTTGAACTATATCTGGTAAAACAGATGAAACCAAGCCAAAACTGACTTAGAAAAAAATGCAGGAGTGTGCTAGTGGAGATAATATGTGCAAAACCCAGCAAGAAACACTGAAATGCACAAATGTCAATGTGCTAGTTTCTTTTCGTCCACACAAACCTAGATATATCTGAGAAGAAGAAAATTACTAGGGAAAATTCTTCCATAAGAATGGCCTGCAGGCAAGCTTGTGGAGCACTATAATGTCAGGGAGTGATGTGGAGAGACCAGTCTGCTGAGGGCAGAACCTCCCCTGGGTTGGTTGTCCTGGATGGTATAAGAAAGCAGGCTGGGCAAGCCATGAGGAACAGCCAGTAAGTAGTGTTCCTCTACAGACTCTGCTTCAGTTTCTGTCTCCAGGTTCCAGTCCTGCTTGAGTTCTTGCCCTGAGTTACCTCAGGGATGAGCTGCTGTCTGAGCATTCTATGACGAAAGATACCCTTTCCTCCGAAGTTCTTATGGTCCTGGCATTTTATCACAGCAACAGAAACCCTGAGACAGTCAGTACTGTGTTTATACTAATATTGAGGAGGTCACAGAAGAGGCCAGGCCCAGGATGATGAAGAAACTTGTATGTGGTCCTAAAAATTTCAGATTCCATCCCAAAAAATGTAGATAAAATTTGAATTTATTAAAATCTGGCTTTGAAATCAAAATAGAAAATCAATATTAGAAGAGAGAAAGCCCAGTGTGGAAAGAATTGCAGTAAAGAGGCAGTCTTGAAGGAGTAGTGTAAGGGGAGACTGCTCATTCATTTCCAGCTGCCCAGACCTGAGTAATCACACAGAAACCATAATAATTACAGCACTTCTTGTCCTATTAGTTCAGAATTCCTATTAACTAACTCTTACATCTTAAATTAGTCCATTTCTATTAATCTGTGTATGGGCACGAGGCTGTGGCTTACTGGTCAGGGTCCGGCAGGAGTCTTACTCCTTTGGTGGCTACATGGCATCTCTCTGGCTCTGCCTACTCTCTCTATATACCTCTTCCAGCCTGGCTATATTCTGACCTGCAATAGGCCAAAGTAGCTTTTTTATTAACCAATGATAATAAAATATATTCATAGCATACAGAGGGGAATCCCACATCATTTCCCCTTTTCTGTCTAAATTAAAAGAAGGTTTTAACTTTAACATAGTAAAATTACATATAGCAAAACAAATACGAAGCAAGAATTACAATTACAATATTTGGTCCATTTGTATTTGGCAAATTAAGGAAAATACTCTATCATTTATCCTATTTTTGTGAGTCTAAAGTTTTATATCTAATTTATGTTTTATCATAACTATGGAAAACTATAACTATATGTCTTCTATTTCAGCCTACAGGCCCATAGTCTCCAGCAGACTTTTCCATGAAGCAAGAAATTGTAATAGCAAAGTTGATCAGTTGCTTTCTTCTGTGTCCTGCGGAATGTCTAGCAGACTCTTTAATGAAGCAGGAACCCTGAAGGACTGTCTTACCTTCTTTAGACAAGTTCAGCAGTTCTCTGTGGGTCCTGTATGTCCAGTTCATACAGCATGCCATTAAGGAGTCCAGGCGAGAGCAGTTTCTTTCCCTAGTCTTGTCACATTGAAGGCAAATTCCATAATGAGTTTCTTCAGTGCCCATCAACCTCTCTGAAGTAATTGGAACTTCCAGAAGCAGACATATCTCATTGCCATGAAAAGTCCTAAGTTCTTAAAACATTTTAAATGCCATATACTGTAGGTCTTTGAAAGGGTTGAAGAATGCCTATTCATCTGAAATATATGTCTGTATGTCTAGAAAACCCAATTAATATGACTACAAGTTTGACTATTATAAATGACTATCTATTATTTGTATTTCTTAACTATATATTACATTTTTTAATGAGTTGCACAAACACAATACCTTAAACAAAAGAAGAAATACATATACACAGTGTAACAACATCAACCTTAAATTTTATCAATAGACCAAGATCCATACCATGCAAAGTATTTATCTCTATAGTATATCCTCCTTATTTTTTATATAAATTTACTGTGACCATTAATCACTTAAAATCAACCCCTTTAAATGAAAACAATCATTTATAAACAATATTTGGGAATTTGGGCATAGTTTTTAGCCTACTTCCTACTGATTGCGGGTGCTGTAAATCAGGTCTTTCATAAAGACTCCTGTGTGGTTGGTCCATCTCAGCCATCAGTCCTGAAGATGTTGTGGATGTTGGACCACCTAGGCCATCGCTTTAGGTGGTCTTGTTTGATCAAACCATATTAGCCTGGAAGAAATCCACAGGTTCAGCCGAAATAAAAGCAGAACCTCTTTTCCAAAGCAACATATCCCTTAGACTCAAATTTTGAAGTCAAGATACCTTTAAAATATATGTGTGTTGGTTTAGCTTAGCAGCCCCCCACAATCAAATGCCTCTCTGAAGTCAAAAAAATTCAAAGGAAGCACAATAGTATACAAAATCTAGACTCTCTGTGTATTTTCCATCTTTACGTGGCTTTTTAAAAATTACTTTTCTCTTTTAATCTATGTTTGTCTGTACTCTTTTATATTACTTTTACTGTCTCTTTAAAGACTTTGTTTTATTTTTTAATTGTCTATACTCTTTTTCTTCTCTCTCCCAAGCCTATGTACATTTATCCAACACTGTGACCTATTCAGAAGTCTTTTTATTTGAATCTGTCTTTATTACATATATGTAATTTTCTGACCAGGAGTGCTTTTTTTTTAAATGCTAAGTGGATGTGGCTAGAACCAATGTTTGTTCCACTCAGTGCAACATAACAGAGGCATGTTCACCACCTCTGTGAGCCATGCACATAGCCCCAGCTCCAGGGACTCAGTGGGTCTATGTCATGCCATTAAGCAACTTGTGACACCTTACTCACAAACTCCATTTAAGTGAAGGACCTCCCGAAAGAGCCAGAGATCATTCTGCCAGCACTAAGCAGGAAGCTGGACCTAAAAGAAGCTGTGCAATTTTTTGCTGCTAACACTGAGTCTGGAAAGCTTTTCTTAAAGAAGCTGCACCTCTCTTTGCTACCAGCAAACAGAGTCTATATTTAAAATGCAGCTACTAAGAAACTGTATTTAACGCTGTTCTTTTGTGTCTAGAATTCCTTCCCAAGCTCTCTCAGTTTTTAAGTGGATTTAGTTGACTCACATTTAGGCTGAGTCAGAGAAATGCCATGTAGCCACTGAAGGAGAAAGATCCTCACTAGACCCTTACCAATAAGCCACAGCCTCATGCTGATACACAGGTTAATAGAAATGGGTTCATTTAAGATGTAAGAGTTAGTTAAAAAGAAGCCTCAGCTAATAGGCCAAACAGTGTTATAATTAATATGGTTTCTGTGTGATTATTCAGGTCTAGGCAGCTGAGAAATGAACTATCAGTCTCTGCTTACATAGTAGGTCTAAGAAGTCAAGTTCAGTGTATCACAAGGCATAATTAGAAAGGTTTAGTAGCTAATTGGAAGTGAGACGTAAAAAGACAAGAGATTTTTAAATTATTCATCAACTTTTGAACAGTTGTTCCAAACCAAACTGAGTGAGCATCTTTATGGCCTGCTGAGAGGTTATTGGCAAGCTGCAATTCCTAGACATATCTAACACTTGTATTTTGTCAAAACCTTTTTCAGCATCTAATGAGATGATCATGTGGTTTTATTTTTCAGTTTGTTTATATGGTGGATTGTTGTAGAAGGAGCAGGCTGTGACCTGCCACCTGGCTTGCTTAACCCCCAAAATAACTACACAGAAAACTGTATTCATTTAAACACTGCCGGGCCCATTAGCTCTAGCCTCTTATTGGCTAACTCTCACATCTTGATTCAACCCATTTCTAATAATCTGTATGTCACCACAAGGTCATGGCTTACCAGGAAAGATTCACCATATCTGACCTGGCATCTCCATGGTGGCTCTCTCTCTCTCTTTCATTTTCCCAGCATTCTGTTCTGTCTTCCCCGCCTATCTAAGTTCTGCCCTATCAAAAAGCCAAGACAGTTTCTTTGTTTAACCAATGAAAGCAACACATAGTCAGAAGGACCTCCTACACAAGTGGATTACATTGACAGATTTTTGTAAATTGAACCATCTTTGTATCTCTGGGAAGAAGCCGACTTGATCATGGTGGATGATGGTTCTGATGTGTTCTTGGATTCAATTTGCCAGTATTTTATTTAGTATTTTTGCATCAATGCTCATGAGTGACATTGGTCTATAATTCTCTTTTTTAGAAATGTCATTCTGTGGTTTGGGTATCAGGGTAACTGTATCCTCATAAATTGAGTCTGGCAATATTCCTTCTGTTTCAATTGTGTGGAATAATTTGAGGAGAATTGATATTAGTTCTTCTTTGAAAATCTTGAAGATTCCAAGCTGAAAACATCTGGTTCTGGGCTTTTTTTGGTTGGGAGATTTTGATGACTGTTTCTATTTCTTCAGCAGTTACAGGTCTGTTTAATTTGCTTATCTGGTCTTGACATAATACAGCAAGCCAACAGCCAACATCAAACTAATTGGAGAGAAACTCCCAGTGATTCCACTGAAATCAGGAACAAGGCGAGGTTGTCCACTCTCTGAATATCTATTCAATATAGTTCTTGAGGTCCTAGCTAGAGCAATAAGACACCAAAAGGAGATCAAGGGGATATAAATTAGAAAAGAAGAAGTCAAACTCTCACTATTTGCTGATGATTTGATAGTTTGCCTAAGTGACCCCAAAAATTCTACCAAGGAACTTCTACAACTTCTAAACACTTTCAGTAATGTAGCAGGATACAAGATTAACTCAAAAAAGTCAGTAGCCCTCTTGTACACAGATGATAAAAGGGCTGGGAAAGAGATCAGAGAAACATCACCCTTCAGAATAGCCACAAATAGCATAAAATATCTCAGAGTAACTCTAACCAAACAAGTGGAAGACTTGTATGACAAGAACTTTAAATCTTTGAAGAAAGAAATTGAAGAAGATACCAGAAAGTGGAAAGATCTCCCATACTTTTGGTTAGGTAGAATTAACATAGTAAAAATGACAATCTTAGCAAAAGTAATCTACAGATTCAGTGCAATACCCATCAAAATCCCAGCAAAATTCTTTGCAGACCTCAAAAGAACGGTACTCAACTTCATATGGAAAAGCAAAAAACCCAGGATAGCCAAAACAACCCTGTACAATAAAAGAACTTCTGGAGGCATCACAATCCCTGACTTCAAGCTCTAGCTACAGAGCTACAGTACTGAAAACAGCCTTGTATTGCATAAAAACAGACATGAGGACCAGTGAAACTTAATCGAAGACTCAGATATTAATCACATATTAATCAGATATTAATCATATTAATCATATTAATCATATTAATCAGATATTAATCCACACATCTTTTGATTTTTGACAAAGAAGCAAAAAATATCAAATGGCAAAAAGAAAGCATCTTTAACAAATGGTGCTGGCATAACTGGATATCAACATGTAGAAGAAGGAAAATAGACCCATATCTATCACCATGCACAAAACTCAAATCTAAGTGGATCAAAGACCTCAACATAAAGCCAGCCACACTGAACCTTATAGAAGAGAAAGTGGGAAGTACACTTGAATGCATTGGCACAGAAGACCACTTTCTAAATATAACCCCAGCAGCACAGACACTGAGAGAAACAATTAATAAATGGGACCTCCTGAAACTGAAAAGCTTCTGTAAAGCAAAGGACACGGTCAACAAGACAAAATGACAGCCTACAGAATGGGTAAAGATCTTCAATAACCCCAGATCAGACAGAGGTCTGATCTCCAAAATATACAAAGAACTCAAGAAATTGATCAGCAAAAGAACAAATAATCCAATTAAAAAATGGAGTACAGATCTAAACAGAGAACTCTCAAAGGATGAATCAAAGGATGAATGGCTGAAAGACACTTAAGGAAATGCTCAACATCCTTAGTCATCAGAGAATTGCAAATCAAAACAACTCTGAGATTTCATCTTACACCTGTAAAAATGGCCAAGATCAAAAACCCTGAGGACAACTTATGCTGGAGAGATTGTGGGGAAAAGGGAACACTTCTGCATTGCTGGTGGGAATGCAAGCTGATACAGCCCGTTTGGATGTCAGTGTGTCAGTGTGGCGATTTCTCAGAAAATTAGGAAACAACCTTCCTCAAGACCCAGTAATACCACTTTTAGGTATATATCCAAAGGATGCTCAATCGTGCCACAAGGACATGTGCTCAACTATGTTCATAGCAGCTTTGTTTGTCATAGCCAGAATCTGGAAACAACCTAAATGCTCCTTGACTGAAGAATGGATAAGGAAAATGTGGTACATTTACACAATGGAGTACTACTCAGCAGAAAAAATAACAACATCTTGAATTTTGCAGGCAAATGGATCAAGCAAGAAGACATCATTTTGAGTGGGGTAACCCAGACACAGAAAGACAATTATCACATATACTCAGTCATAGGTGGTTTTTAAACACAAAGCAAAGAAAACCAGCCCACAAATCACAATCCTAGAGAATCTAGACAACAAAGAGGACACTAAGAGAAACATACATAGATCTAATCTACATAGGAAGTAGAAAAAGACAAGATCTCCTGAGTAAATTGGGAGCATAGGGACCTTGGGAGAGGGTTGAAGGAGAGGGGAGAGGCAGGGAAGGGAGCAGAGAAAAATGTAGACCTCAGTAAAAATCAATTTAAAAAATGAAAATAGTGAAACAAGAGCTGGGAAGAAAGGTCAGAGGTGGGTGCTTGTCCAGGTGGTGCATCGTCTTATGTTCGGTCTCCACTACACCAACAAAACTAAGCAAAAACTTTTCAAATATCAGTCAGTATTCTCACAGACTTTCTGCTGTTATTAAGCTCTTCAAAAGCTGTACTGGCAAAATTTTCACAACATTGTTTTCACGTTCTTTTCATCAATGATTTTTGCATTTTAATTAATACTGTTGTGCTTTATCCACAACCCATATATATACAAAAGTACATATAAACAGTTTCAGTGGCCCCCAAGTCCATCTTCACGATACTGAAGCTGATCTTTATGCTTCAGAAAATGAAGGCTGGAGTAGTGGTGCAAAGTATGCCCAGCTAAGTAGCTTGGGTCAAGGTACAGTCTGGCTGAGCATGTCTTGGTTCTGGTTCTGCAAGGTGGTTAGCAGAAGTATTTATTGCTTTAAGGGAACAATCCAGCTCCTGTACAATGGCTCCTTCTCAGACCAGCCTCATCATCAAGGCCACTTCCTTTGTGGGCGGCCTAGGACAGCCCTCTACTATTTGGGAGTTGTTTTCTTTCACTACCATACATATGTGTATCAATCAGTTTTGTTCCTGGAACCCAAGGTGACTTCAAGCTTAAGAGAGTGGCTAGAAATCTTTAGGGGCTTGGTGGGAAGAGGGGTACACATTCTGAAACAGGTTATTTCTAAAGGCAACTAGCAAGATGCCCAAAGGAGATAGATGCAAGTGAAGGCAGAGATTCCAGGCTCCCGTCCTGCCTTGAGTTTTGTACAGAAGTCATTGGTTTCTAACAACAGCAGTCTCCAAGTTCATGTTATAGTCAAATTGAAGATTCAAAAAATAAAATGTGACAGGGACAGTCAGTAGCCCATTCCAATAGATGTGAACTGCTGCTGTGTGCCATCTTTCATCCAGCTTACAGCTGTGTTGAGTGTGCCTCATCTCTGATATGAAGAAGTGCTTACAATGTTTATGTTCATCACAGAAGGCTGCGGATTTGATCTACGAGGATTTTTGACCTGCTGTTCATTTAGCCACTCTTCTTGACAGCTGCGATTAACCAGTAGGTACGGGAAAGAACCTTAAAAGACAGGCGTTGCCAGAAAAGTAAAGTACTCTTTGGCTTCTACTCAACACCATTTTAAATTATTAATCACATAATCACCCTGGTTTCTCAGATGTCTGTAATTATGTCCCTAAAACTTTCATTACTCACATGTCTCTGGAATCAAATGTACAAGAAATTCTCTGATCCCCTGAAGACTGTAAGTGGGTGTCCAACAGTTCAGTTCTGACACCAATACTACTCAAGTTAGCACTGGATCCCACAAGCGTAAGGGCTCAGTCCCACAGGAGTCCTTTACTCCAGAAGACAAGTTCAAGATCAGAACCTGTATGGTCTTTCCAACTGACAGGCTCTAAGTGTGTCCTTCTCAGGGTGTTAGAATGTGACACACTTGTATTTGTCACCAACATTATGAGTTCACAGTAAACTCTATAAATGAACACCCAGATGAAGAGGTACTTAGGAAAGCCAGGTAGGGGTATGGGTCCAGGATCTTCTGTCCTGGGAGTTAGAGTGTGCCAGCCTTCTAAGAGGTGAATGCATTCACCAATCCAGAAACTCCAGATCTCAAGGACCCAGAGTTTTTCATGGAGTTCAATTTGTGACCTTCATCCCTTCATTTATCAGAGTAGACAAGGGGTGGGGGGGGTTAAAGTTCTGTGCTTTCAGCACTTGCAGCTTCCAGGGGCTGCAAGTTCAAGGGCGGCCTGGGTAATATAAACCACATCCAAGAGCAATCAAGAAATCTGATCCTAGATCATCCCATGAGCATAAACTGCCACTGAGGAAATTCCCTGGGTTTTAGGTGCTAGGGTGCAAGGCAAGACAGATTACTACAGCACAATCCCTTTGCCTGAGTTAACTGTTGATGCTCCACACAGTAGACACACCCTCTTCAGAGACTCAACTGCTTCTTCTAAATTTAATGATCTGCCTCCCCTTATATATAAAGTGATTGACAAATAAGCTAACTAGTCACAAGATTTTATTTCTGTTTGATACACAAAGAACTAGGTTCCTTAAATTTTTATTAGAAATGTACCACAGAGAAATTTTGTTTGTTCGCCATACTGGAAATTAAATCCTGGTTTCCAAGCCAGACAAGTACTTTAGTGTTGAAATATATCCTCAGTTTTTTGTTTTTAATTCAACGAAGATCTCATTATATTACCCAGGCTGCCCTTGAACTTGCTATCCTCCTGCTTCAGCCTCCTGAGTAACTGAGATTCCAAGCCTGTTGCATCAGAACCAGCTCACAAAGGCATTTATATTGTAATTCCTTGTAATGTAAAGGCTGAATAAATCATATGTTTGTTCCACCCTTACCATGACTTGCATAAATGATAGAAATGATCATGCGTGACATAAAAAGCGTTTGGTGGGCTTGTACTAACAGAAGATAGCTTGCTGTTGAATGAACAAGCTGTAGTTTGGTATCACTGCTGATCTCCAGGCTGCTTCTGACTTAAAAACACAGAGGGCAAAAATCTGTCTCCATTCAATTACAGTAAATGATGGTCATTATGACTGAGGTCAGTTTAACCTCCTCTCAATATGCTGTGTAAAGAAATAGGTACCAAGTCCAAGGCTCTGCATGGCAAGTTTGAAGGCAGTAGCTTTCAGAAGGAAACGAAAGACAAAAGAATAGTGCTTCTTGACAGCAGTGCGTAGTCCAAGAAGCTCATTGCAGTGGGATGCTCTGCAAGCTATTCAACATTTCCACCCCAGGCCTCAAATATCGTAATTTTAATGGCAAAAACTTCACAGTTTCTCATGAAAACCACATCCTACTTCTATGGGTTTAGCAAGATGATTATTTTCTAACATTTGGACAGAATTTTCCACATGTGTATGGGGGGAGTAAATTGCACAAGGGTATATTATTTTAACCTATATACCGATGATTCAGCTAAAGCATGAAGATATATTTTAAAGTCAAAGCATCCCTATGAGGCACATCATAGGAATTCTGCCAGTATCTTCTTCTACATTGTAATATTCAACCGTTTCCAGAGCCTTTAAACTGCTGAAACTATTTATGATGAAAAGGCACCATCATTCCTATATTCATATGTGGTCCAAATGTCCAAAGCTGCTCAGAGAGCCAAAGTTCAAGGCCATTCCCAGCAGCCCAGAATTGTGGCTTAAATTTTAATAGAAAAAAATATTTCATTATTTTTATCTTTTTGTATGTTTATAAGTGTGAGCGTATGTGCACTTGCATACAAGTGCCTGCAGAAGTCAGAAGAGGGTGCCAGACGTACCAGAGTAGGAGATACAGGCCATTCCATATGTTATCCTGGGAACCCAACTCTGATCTTCTGCAAGAGCATCAAATAACTGCTGTGAATCTCTCTAGCCCATAAGTATGTTTATAGTAGAATAAAAATAGACCAGAGAAAGGAATTGCCTGGATGTTATACGTACTTACAACTCAGTGTGTACAGATACATATCTACTATTATGATATTATACAGTGTTCAAATCAGAATGTCTCCTATAGGCTCAGATGTTTGAATACTCAGTTCCCTGTTGGTGGTGGTGTTTGGGTAGGTTTAGGGGGTGTGGCCTTGCAGAAGGAAGTTTATCCCTGTAGGTCATTCCCAGTCAGCTCTCCCTGCTTCCTGATTTCAGTTCAAGATGTGAACTCTCAGCTAGCTACTCCAGCATCCATGCCAGTCCCTTCCCTACCATGCTGGACTCTTACCCCTCTAGAATGGGAAGCCCAGGTAAATGTGCCTGCTGTAGGCTGCCTTGGTCATGGTGTTTCATCACAGCAATAGAAAAGTAATCAATACTTACAAAGTGGCTTCTTCAATGTCCTAAAATATCACTGTGCTCCATTTATTCATTCCTGACACCCCTTTGTCCTTGGAAACACCAATATATTCATTGTCTTTATGGTTATGCCTTTTCCAGAGGCATACATCCAGAGGCTGGAATCATACAGTATACCTTGTCAGACTGACTTCTTTCTCTTAATGATATGCATTAGTTCTTCATCCCATGAGACACAGCTGGTACAATGGTTGGGGTAGAAGTACTGTTAAACAAAATAAACTATAAGGAAAGAGAGAGACAGAGAGAAAGAGGAAGGGGGGAGGAAGAAAGAACAAAAGATTCCTATTCATCTTTGTTCATGGTTTGATTTATATTTCATTGTTGAATAATATTCCACCTTTGGAATATACTAGAGTTCATTTATTCACCTACTAAAAGACAATGTGATTATGTCTCTGTTCAAATGAGCAAAGCTACCACAAACATTCCTTTGAGCATGTATGAAAGAGTGTGATTATTGGATCATGTGCAAGGATGGGTTTGGTTTTCTGAGAAAACTGCCCAAATGTCCTCCAAGGTGGCCATGGTGCTTTGTGCCCTGCCTGCCATGTTCCTGATGCTTCAGCCGCACAGCATTTGGTGCCATTGGTTTTCAGTGTTGATCACTCTAATAACTATGTAATGTAACTATTCCAGTTTTGTTTTCATCGCCCATTTTTGAGTGACGTGTTATTAAATGTCTTTTCACATGCTTGTCATCTGTGCATCTTCTTTAGTAAAGTGGCTTTTCAGGTCTCTGGCTTCTTTGTAGTGTTGTTGTTTGCTTCATTTTGTTTGGTTTGGTGATTGTTTCTGTAGCGCTTTATATTGAACTTACGAGCTTTCACATTCTCGGCAAGTGCTCTATCACCCAACTACACCTTTCACGTTCTCGGCAAGTGCTCTACCACCGAGCTACATCTTTCAGTTCCTCCAATTTCTTCAACCCAGCCTACCCATTGTGTTTTGTCATCAAGTTTTACTTGTTTTTTTTGTATGTTTTGTGTATGCATATATGCATGCTTGAATGTATGTGGGTGCACATGAGTATATGAGTGTGCCTTGGGAGCATGCAAAGGTTGATGTGATGTGGCGTGTCTTACTGGATTGCTCTCACTTTGCATACTAAGGCAAAGTCTCTTGCTGAACCTGGTGCTTACCTCTTGACTAATATGGCTAGCCTGCTTTCTCTAGGATTCTCTATATCCGCTGGGATTTCAGGCAGGTCCTTATGGCCACCCAGATTTTATGGGTGCTGGGAAATTCAAACTCAAGTCTTCACTCGTGTACAGCAAAGACATTACTCCCTGAGCTGCAGAATGGGTCAGGAGACTCTTCCTCACTCTGAGTGCTGAGTGACGGCATTTCACCGTGGTGGCACAGGCCTGAAAATTCAGAGGTAAGAAAGTATAGGCAGCTTCCACGGGGGGTGGGGCTTGTGACTCATATAATTGAGAAAGGGAGGAGGGCCCCTGAAGGAAAAAGTCATAAATTCGAGCAAAAGTGCAAAATATTTATTTAAAATTTAAAAAGAAATCAGAAAGCATTACAAATGCTATGATGCTAGAAGATAATATCAATATTTCTAAATCTAGGAATACGGCATTTGGATAAAGCACCTGTTAGATTTCTGCTCACTTTCCACATTTCTAGTCTGCGTGTCTTCACAGCCTTTTCACACTACTTCAACACACTATTTTTACAAAAAGAATAGAAATATAATTAGGTATTCCCACTAATGTTCTTGATCAACTTTTCAAATTGGTAATTTGGATGTATAAAACATTGCATTTATGGGGGACAGAGGGGAGGTGGGGGAAGGAATGAGAAGAGAGACGGGAGGGAAAACTGAGGTTGGGATATAAAATTAATAAAATAAAATAAAGCAATGAATTTACTCATGGATTGGAAAGCTTCCTGCAGGGGCTAGGAGACAGCACAGCTGGTGAAGCACTGCTCATATAAGCATGGGGACCTTCAGAGTCTATGGGAAAGATTCTACAATCCTAGTGTCATGGAGACGGAGTCAAGTGAGTGCCATACAAACTCACGGGCTCACACAGAAAATGCTACTCCTAGAACTGCTCAGATCTGCAAAGCAATTCTATGTGACATCACTGCTATCAAAAAGAGAAGCCTGTGATGCATTTGCAGCTGTGCATGCTGCATTTTAAGCTATACTCAGTGCCCTGGTTGTTTATGACACCCAGAGGCTTTGCTGACGATTGTCCACACACTAGCCTCTCTGTTACTTTAGCTTCGCTTGTTCTCTATCACCTCCATGTTTCTGGCACATGGGCTGTATCCATGTCATCCTTCAAGCCTCTAGCTCTGCACCTACTTGTCCAGACTGTAGGTGAGTTCACTAAGTGATATAGGCATTACTCCTACAGGAAGATGACTAGCTGTGACTTAACTACACGGGGAAGGAATGTCAACCTCCGAGATCTATAACATTAAATACACAATGCATTTGTCCCCAGCTCAACTCTGTTATATCTGGATCTCTAAAAAAAGAAAGAAAGAAATGCTCACGACCATCCCCACAAGCACAAAACCGACTAGGAGGAGGTGGCTAAGATGAATGTTTGAAAGGAAAGAAACAACAATAGCAAGCAATGATCATTTGAGAGATTTATGTAAGTACACAACATTAATATTTGAGGCAATTAGTAATTGGTGTGGAGTAGTAACAACCATTGGGTAGGCAAAGCAAAAGGCAGGATTATACAGGGCTCCTATCTACAGAGTTCACGATTCTTTAGTGGAAGAAAAATAAAGAGTTCAAAGAGAATGAGGAACCATGTAAAATTCCTTACAAAGAGAGTGGTCCTGTATTTTAAATGGTGGTATTAGTGTGGAATCTACAGATAACCCCTTGACTTAGTATGAATTTTCATCTAGATAAGCTTATCATAACTTGAAGCATGTGTTTTCTGCTCAGCAGTCCAGTAGAATGCAATTGTTCCCCACCATGGCTCTGCTGAGGAGCCTGCAGCTCTGCTGAGGACGGCTCCCTGCAAAGGAGCCAATGCAAGCCAGTGGGCAGGCCCACTGAGTGTGCTACTCTCACACCGCTGAAAGTGGGAAATTTGTTAACTTTAGTGGATCAGGGACCGTCTTAATGTATTTTTAAATTATCTGTTTTACTTTTAAGCACATAGGAAAATTTCAACTTCAAAATGCCACAGTTGACACATGCTAGAGAATTGCATCCAGCTTAGGTTTTTGAACTTATGGAAACTCCTTAGATAG
Source organism: Ondatra zibethicus (assembly GCA_004026605.1). NCBI lineage: Eukaryota > Metazoa > Chordata > Mammalia > Rodentia > Cricetidae > Ondatra > Ondatra zibethicus. The sequence continues at coordinate 196,683 of PVIU01000520.1, forward strand.
TAACTGTAAAATGTTGGGGTGAGGCATAGTTTTCCAAAGGTGCATTAGATGTGGAGATGTCTGAAGACTACAGCCCTAAATGTCTTTAACTTCTGCTCCTATTAAGTCACCTGGTCAGTAATACATCAAACCAGATAATATACCCATTTCCCATAGAAGCACGACATCACAGAAACGTGAGGAACATTACATCCTTTCTTTCAGTATCACGAAAACAAATTATTTTCACACCCTTTAAAAGTATTTTAAAATTTTATTCTCCCTAGCTAACAAAGAGCATTGTGAAATTTAGACTTCCCAAGAAGTATGCAATTATACAAGAAGGGAACATTTGCCCATCTAGTTTCATAGGCAAAATGGGTAACATATTCAAGCTGCATTTCACCCTTGGTTTCCCAAAGGGCAGTGGAGCTGAGCACTCAGCTGAGCTCCAGTGAGCAGGTCTTCCTAGAACACGGCTGTCTCGGTCAGTGCCTTAGACTCCCTTCACTCTTCATGTCCTTACGGTTTTACTGAACTTAGGAGTGAACAGGTTACTTTCTTTGACTTTTAATTCACCCAGTTTTAAAATAAATAACGTGTACACTAACTTGAGTAAATTCAATTGAATTAAGCAAATAATCAACCTAACACTGAAAAGAAAAAAGAAAAAAAATTCAGGGTAGGTGTTACTCTCATTGATATCTATCAAGAGAGTACCAAACCCACAGTTTATTTATCAAATAGAAACTTTAACAATTAAAATGACTGTATTTTCCTCTTCACATTGATAATCCTACTAATTATTCTTATTTTGTGACCTCAAAGTAAGGGTTAAGGCACATAGGAAGAAAATCATATGCATGTCCAAGGGCACAGTAGCCACCTGGACACATTATGTGTTAACAGGGGGAGCTGTTGTCAGCTGACTGATGGGGAAGGGAGAACTTTTCTTCTGAGATGTGGTCACTGGTAAGTTGCCTCAGTGCATGGTTCTGTCAACCATGCATATACAAGCAACACTAATTCGACTCAGTGAGTTATTAAAGAAAGAAAAATGGCAGGACATGAAGTTGAGAAGGTTCTTTTGGGGGATGTGGGGATGGACATGATCATGGTACTTTGTTTACATATATAAAATTGTCAAAAAATAAAATATTAATAAAAATTCAAACAACTTCAAAATCAAAATAAGTACAAAAGACCAAAATTAGTAGCTAGAGGCACAGTTTTAGTAACTACATAAGATAAAGTAGCACATAGTGATATGCTTTGAAAGTTTTTTGGAACACTACTTAAAATTATATACCATCAATATTAGGAAGTTTAGGAATTAAATGCATTTGTGATAGGCCCCATAGGACAAGAATTCATGAAATGAGTCATTCCCTCATATTTAAATTATTTATTTAAATATGTGTTTGTAAGAGAAAAAAGAATCTACTATCTGATTTCTATTAAGAATTTTTCGACATAATTCTTTGAATCTCTGGGTATTTCACATCAGCACCCCAATCTCACTCATTTCCCAGTCCTTCTATATCTGCCCTCCACACCTGTAGCCTCTCCTCCAAAACTTGATAAAAACAAACGAACCCTCTGAGGAACGACCTGATCCTCTGTCAACTACACAGTTTTGTGCATGGACTGTTCCGCTCCCCCATCTTTCCTGCAGGTCCATTACGTAGTCATTGGTTGCAGTGGCACTGGAGGCGGGGGGGGGGTGTCGCACGGTATTCCATTTTGCACAATCAGCCCAAACAGTTTTACTTGCAAATGTTCCTTATACGCTAGCCTAGGCCAAGGCCTCTGGCTTCTGCTACAATGTCAATACTGGACGCTTATGGAGACTCTCAGATACCCAGCTGTTGCCCTGAGTCCTACAGGATCCAGCCTCTTCGAGCCCTCCAGCAGCCCCTGAATGAGGAAGATGTTGGGGTGCATTAATTCAAAGCCTTGGATCTGGACCTAGGTAGTTGTACAGCTATCAGCCGGCCAGACTTCCTGCATCCGCGTCACCAGAACTCTGCAGGGCCAGGTCTCTCACTCTCCCACACCCACGCCATTTGGGCCAGCTCTCCTGTACCTTGCCGCTAGGGCCACTTCTCCCACACCACCCAGGCAAGGGGTAGGGCCAGCTCTTCCAAGTCTATACCACCAAACTTGGAGGGGCAGGACCAGCTTTCCCATGGGTTTCATTGACAAGGGGCGGGGCCAGCTCTCACATACCCTCCATGTCTGCTCTCCCATGTTACCCAGGCAAGGGGCAAGACCAGATCTCTTGAGTGGCTAGCCAGAGAGGAGCAGAGCCGGATCACCCAAGCTCATGATGAGGAGCCAGCTCTGCTACACACATACCCATGCTGTGTCGGGGTGACAACGCTCCCAAGCCCACATCGCCGCTGGCACCATCATGTGCTGGCTGGCGGGGGCAGCCCCTGGACATAAATATGGCTTCTAGCTACAGTACAGACCCAGACATTCTCATAGCCTTCGGTGGTAGTATGGGTCACTGACATCAACACAGACCTCGGTGCAACAAGACCACAAACCCAGACATGGCCCTCAGCCACAGCAGGGGCCCAGGCTCCGGTGGCTGCTCAGGGTTCTCACGGCAGGGTGTTCCTCAGCGCCATAGCTCCTCCAGCTCCACCTCTCTCCACAGCACACTGACCACGGGGCTTCTCTTTCTCTCCCTTCTCTCCTCTACATGCTTGCTTGCTTCATTCAACAGGAGTGGACTGTGGTAACTTGGTCTAAAACTTTTAGTAAAGAATTAAGATGAGGGACCACACCTACAGTGCGTCAGCCCCTGAATTTCACTGACCAGAGAACTTCACTCAAGTCTTTCTGATTCTGTAATACAACAATACAGACCGAATCAACAATTAATACCCCATTTCGTTATTCTTCTATGCCATCTTCATGGTAAAGTATAGGCCAACATCTTTCATTTTTATAGAGAGAAGTTCGGCTCTCCTGGGCAGTGTGCAGTCTAGTGTTGTGTGTAGAGGAGGCGGGCCAAGCACTTAATGAACGACTTAATTCATTGCTCAGGTCTTGACCTGCTGTGACGGGACCAGCTGCTTCAAGACACTGCTTCCTTGAGCTCCCTGTCACAGTGGACATACCATGACTGTGATCTAAACTAAACCCATTCTTCTTCAAGATAATTGTCAGGGTATTTTATCAGAGCAATAGAAATCAATATAAGATACCATTTGTCTGTTGCACATATTCCAAATACCTTAATCACATCTTATATTCTCAAAATATAGTGAGCATTAAACTAATAGAAGTGTAATAGTAACATTGTCATGTGTTGGTAAAGCAACGGTATAGAAATTTGAGACCCATAAGGGAGACATCCAATTATTTATTTACAGATGACTGCATGTATGTATTCTTGTGGTGATAAAGATTGAACTCAGGTTCCCATGCATGCTTGGCAAGTGCTTTACATTTGGACAATAGTCTCACTTTTTTAAAATTTTGTATTTTGAGACAGGCTCTCACTAGTGAGGCTAAGGCAGACCTTGAATTTGTGATTCTTCTACCACACTAGTAGGTGGATTCCCTACCTGTGCCCCAGGCTTCACTTCAGATTTCTTTAACAGTTTTCAAAATGAACATAAGAATTAAGTAAGTCTCAAAATATGGTAGCTACTATTTCATTTGGAGAATACGCATATAATCTGTGTGCCAGCTAGGGAGTACGCATATAATCTGTGTGCCGGCTAGGGAGTACGCGTATAGTCTGTGTGCCAGCAAGGGAGTACGTGTATAGTCTGTGCCGGCTAGGCTTATGCCACCCTGATATAAGCCAGAGTCATCTAAGAAGAGGGAGCTTCAGTTGAGAAAAGGACTCTATAAGACCAGGCTGTAAGCAGGCCTACAGAGCATTTTCTTCATTAGTGATTGATGGGGGACAGCCTACCCCATTGTAGGTGGGGCCACCTCAGTGCTGGCTATCCTGGGTTCTATAAGAAAGGAGGGTGAGTAAACCTTGGGGAGAAAACCAATAAGCAACCAATGGCCTCTGCATCAGCTCGTGCCTCCAGATTCCTGCCCTGTTTGAGTTCCTGTCCTGACTTCCTTCAGTGAAGAACAGTGATGTAGAAGTGTAAGCCAATTTTGTCAGGCAATCTTGTCTATTTCAACTTTCCAGATGGATCTATATATGTTTTTCTTAGTGTTCACCTTGTAATTAGCTTCTCTAGGATCATGAACTCTAGGCTCAATATCCTTTGATTATGGCTAGTATCCACTTATGAGTGAGTACATACTGTATTCAATGTTGGGGGATCTGGGTTACCTCACTCAGGATGGTGTTTTCTAATTCCATCTATTTGTATGCAAATTTCAAGATGTCATTGCTTTTTACCACTGAGTAGTACTCTAATGTGTAAATGTGCACATTTCCTTTATCCTTTCTTTAGTTGAGGAGCATCTAGGTTGTTTCCAGGTTCTGACTGTTACAAAAAATGCTGCTATGAACATAATTGAACAAATATCTTTGTGGTATGATTGAGCATCTTTTGGGTATATGCCCAGGAGTGGTATTGCCGGATTCTGAAGTAGACTGTTTCCCAATTTTCTGAGAAACCGCCATTCCAACCATAGGTCTAAACTAGTCCCTCTTAATGTGGCTGACAGTTGCATGGCTGGGGCAGACTGAGGGTTCACTGGCAGTGACACCAGGATTTATTCCTACTGCTTGTACTGGCTTTTTAGGATCCTATTCTTTCTGGATGAATACCTTGCTCAGCCTAGATATAGTGGGGAGGGCCTTGGACCTTCCCCAAAGCAATGTGCCTTACCCTCTTTGTGGAGTGGATGGGAGTTGGGGTGGGGGTGGGGTAAGTGGAAGGAATGGGAGAAGGGGAAGGAGTGGAAACTTGAATTGGTATGTATAATAAAACAATAGTTTGTTTTCTGTTTAAAAAAATAAAAATTAAAAAAGAAGTGTAAGCCAAATAAACCCTTTCCTTCCCAATTTGTTTTTGGTCACGGTGCTCCATCACAGCAATGAAAGCCCTAACTAAAAGAGTCTGGCTGCACTATACGAAAATAACTTAATCTTTAAATTAAAAAAAATCATCTTTGAATAGCCTTAATCTCAGGAACAATGCAGTCATGTCTCAAACCCAGGCAGCTAACAGAAAAGTAGAAAATTATTGGCTCTTATAATCAGAATGAAAGGGAGTTGCTGCGGGCTTAATCCAGATGCCGTGTGATTCACTTCTACTGACTAGTTCTCTTTGGCTGTTGACTAGTCACTATGTTGCAGAGATAGTGGTTAATGATGGCACCTCAGAGCACCGTCTATCTAGAACTGTCTAACATTTCATTCTCTTAATGAAGAATTTGCCTATTAATTTTGCTTGGAGTGGAGTATCCTTAAACTCTAAACAAGACTCCCAAACACATGCCAGTCAAATATGCCCCTTTGTTGGTGACAAAAACAAACTATCCACTGATGTAGTAGAAAGAAAGAAAGATTGCTAGGAGGGTAAAACGTTAGCTCTGAGAGGAGCCAGAAAGAAAGTGATAACTCTCATGAAATTATTTAAATGGTTGCACACTTAGGGTGTCTGAAATGGACCTATTATTACAAAGGAATCATGAGACAGGAGAGGAGCTAGAATTCAGCTAGAAAAACTGCTTCATGGAGGACAGTGAGTGAAAACAAAACCAATTGGACCAACTGTCTAATGAGTTAGGGTTGACCACACAGCTTACTCTTAGGGGTCAGCTAAGTCTCTAGGGCTCTTAATCTTTTCAAGAAAACTGGGGTGTAGCCAAATTTCACAGCATTTGTGAGATTGTTGGAGTTCCACAGATTATCTGATGACCTCCAGTATGTTTAATGAGCCCATGGAATTCTCTGGATGCTGGCCAGCTTGGAACTGTGGAACGGATATCCTCAAGTGTTAGTTAACCATACACTATACACCACAGCAGTAAACCTTCAAGTGTGGACCCCAACCTCAGAGCTGTTAGAAATATAATTTCTCTGGCTGCACCCCAAGAATTCCAGAGCAGGAATTCTGGGTGTGGGGCTCAACAGTTGTGACTTACAGACCCTTTCAAATCTCTGCAACATAGAGAGAAGCCAACATATAAATTCTAAACTTGAAATTCACTGACTCAGAAGTAGACCAGAAATCATGTTTATCAAGTTGATCTTGAGAAATTCTTGATGCTGGTTCACATTACAGATTCACTGGAAGAAAATGGAGTCATTATTCTGAAAGCAGCTTTAGCTAACAACCCACCAAAGTCAGGAAGATTTATCATACTTTTAGTATCACACTGGCTTTCAGCCACTAATTCCATACATACATGGACTGTATGTATGAAAACAAGCATTGCGGTGAGTTTCCCCGTATCTGTTTTATATCAATACGCAGCAGTTATTTCCAAACTAGTAGATGTAATAAACTCTTACTTATATAATACAATGTAAAATTGCCTTTATTACATTTCTTGAAAATCACAGTTTGTAGAGAAATATTGAAATGATCAATATAATACGACATCATACATAATACAGACATATAGGAATACATCCAAAAACAATAGCTTAGGAAATGGTCATCACAATCATGGATAAGGATATGCACATTAAACAATGAAATTATGATTGTGTAGCTTTATAGGAAATAACAAATGTCAATTATACTCTTCCGGTGACATAGATGTGAAGGTAAAACACCTACTGATGGTAGTGCTGAGGAAAACTCCTGTGATGGATCTGGCAGAGACACCATTTACAGAGCACTCACACATGCCAGATGTTGTGTTAAGTTTGGCAAATAATCGTTCACTGGGGCATGAATATATTACATGTGAGCACCTGCATATGAGTGTGTGTGCGCATACGTGTATCTGTGTGTTCACTCTACTGATTCTCTTCCTTAAAAACAACAACAACAACTGATGCAGGAAGGAAAAGAAGACAGGCAAGGTGATGGCTTGGGGAGGGAGTGCTCAGGGCGGTTGGTGTTTCTAAGGTAGGAGAGAAGCAAACAAATCTCAGCACTGAAGGGAAGAGGTCAGAGTCACGGGAAACACACAGGTGGAGAAAGGCTGCCAGAAAGGGCAGAAGCTGAGAGCTAGCCTCGTTGTGTGGATCAGCAGGAGCAGGGGGATGGATGAGATGAGAAGGGTGGTTGGGGTGATGGGAGCTTGATGGGGCTTCAGTTTCAAAGCCAGAGGGAAAACAAGCAGGAGGATGGGCGCTTGCAGCCTTGAAGAGTGTTTACAGAGGCCACTATGATCCCAGGAAGCAGTGATCTGGAATTTTCCAGAAGGTTAGGGAACAGATCAAGAAGGAAGAAAACTGCAAAGAGGGTGTTTGAAATTTTATAATAGAATATTATTTTATGATTTAATTTGTAGATCAAATCCCAGTTGATGAGAAGGTCTTGCCTAGCAATAAGGTAATTGGAATAAAAGTGGACAAAGAGATGAGAAGTCAGCAAGGTAAGAGTACCTGTGAATGTAAGTAGATGACCTCCAGAAGCTCTCTGGGCATAACACTACCAGGAGGTGTGGCTTGTTGGAGGAAGTGTGTCACTGTGGGGGTGGGCTTTGAGATCTCATGCCCAAACCCTGCCCAGAGCTACAGTCCATTTCCTGTTGCCTTCTGATCAAGCTGTAGCCAGCACCAAATCTACCTGCACGCTGTCATGCCCCCTGCCATGATGATAATGGACTGAACCTCTGAGACTGTAAGCCACCACTCCAATTAAATGTTTTCTTTATAAAGGTTGTCGTGGTCCTTATGTCTTGTCACAGAAATAGAAACCCTAACTAAGACAGAATCCAACTACGCATTAAATCCTGGCTGACGGTGAGTATTGCAGGGCAGAGCCTATGACCTTCGCTGAATGGCAGGGAGAGACTGGACATAGGTGATGTTTACCTGGAGCGCATACAGGAAAGACACAGAATGTGTACAAAACCGTGGCAGGTTGCTTCTGAGCCTGTCTCCCTTCACTGCTATGTGCTCTCTACACTAGCCTACAAAGATAACTTAAAGATTTCTGATATTATTACTTCAAAAGGGATTTTTTAAACAGCAGTGTTCTCTTTCTTCTCTGATATACCAGACAGAACACTTCTTAACCTATGGGCCAATGGAAATTTCTCCAGTTTACCAAATAAATTATCTGGTGGTCAACAACTGTCTAAGCTATGATTCAACTCAGTTCTAACACAATTTACCTTGAAATAGTTTTGTAGCTCACATATTGAGGTCTCGGTCCATAAGACTATTTCATAACATGCCGATCATGAGTACTTAGTTGCCATTGTAGCACGAATAATAAAAACCTAGAGACAGACATTGGGGTTCAACCTGAAGATCAGAAAAGCAATACAGTCAAGCCATTAGAGAACTCTTACCTCTATGAAATCTTCAGACTGAAAGAGAGTGAGTTCTGGTCTCATCCTGCTTTATGCTCCTCTCTAGTACCGGGATTAAAGAGGTGCCCACCACTGCGTGGCCTCTACTGCTAACTAGTGTGGCTGCTGGGATTAAAGGTATGTGCTACCACCGCATGGCCTGTTTGGCTGACTCGTGTGGCTGCTGGGATTAAAAGTGTATGCCGCTACCGCATGGCCTGTTTGGCTGACTCGTGTGGCTGTTTTGTGTTCTGACCTTCAGGCTATCTTATTCATTAAAATACAAATGAAATATCACTACATGTCACCAATGTGTCCAACTGGTTGGCCATAACTCTTGACTTTGGTTAAACTAATTTGCTACAATGCAGCAAGATACTCGGAATGCTACTTGGGACTACCTGATTTATCCCAGAGGGTATCACATAGGATACAGATAATCAAATGGATGAAAAGTGGAGTATTCAGGGTGAAACTTGGAGTTTTCCTGTCCTTTCTGAGATGCTATTCTCTCACACCTTCAGATACAGAGCCACCAAAAAGACATGACATCTTGATCTTCATGACTCTCTGTTTTTGTTCATGGTACTGATGCTGAACCTATAGTTTCACTCATGCTAGGAAGGCCATAGCTGCTGAGTATCTGTCAGAGTTTTTATGGAGCTTAATCTCTCGGACCCCTGCATGCCTTTTTCTAGTTTAGTAGAAAGGGCTTTCTACAAACCAATCCCTCTATCCCTCTAATACTCTGATCACTCAGTCTTTCTAGTGACTGGCCTCTTTCAGAAGCAGAGACTTAAATCGCCTTATTAGCATAATCCTAAATGTGATCAAAAGGGACAATAAAAGACATTCCTGTCACTCAGGAAATGCCAAAGGTTTTAAGAGTTCTGTGACATGAACAAGGGACAAAGACTAATACATTTCATACTGTATTATACTCCTTCACTCAAATCCTCCCCTGGCTGCCCACCTTCTGAGCAGCTTCAATATCTGCACCAAGGCTTTCAGAATCTGCTCTACCCACCTCTCTGGCTTCATTACTACTTGTCCTTCCTATTCAGTCACATGACTGCCTTCCTTTGTCCTCCTCTCTCAAGACTTGTCTTCACTTCAGGGCCTCTGTTCCTGCTTGTCCATATGCCTGGAAAACCTTTCTCCCAGAAAGAGAAAAAACCTTCTTTCATTTGTCTTTGATCAACATTGTCTTCCTGGTCTCCTGATGTGTCCATTCTATTGTACACTGCCTCGCCTACAGCCCAGCTTTTTTTTTTTTTTTTTTTTTTACATATGCTCTATCTTAGTTACTGTTCCATTGCTGTGAAGAGATACGATGACCAAAAGAAAGCATTTAATTGGAGGCTTGCTTACAGTTTACTAGAGAGCTAGTCCATGATCAAAATGGCAGGCAGACATGGCACTAGGGCAGTAGCTGAGAGCTTACATTTGGTCTACAAGAAGGTGTTAGGGAGGGAGGCAGGTTGAGTTGGACCAGGACTGAGCCTGGTAGGGCTTTATGAAACCTCAAAGTCCATCTTCAGAAGCATACCTTCTCCAACAAGGACACATCTCTTCCAATAAGGCCACACCTCCTAATACTTACCATAAAGTCTACCAGTTGAAAACCAAATATTAAAATATATGACCCTATGGGGGCCATTCTCATTCAAAACTACCACATTGTCCATTGCCACGAAATTTTATATACATTAACTTAGGTTTTGTTCCCTACCCCAACCCCACATGCCTCTTTAAGGATACCAGCTACTAGAACATAGCCTATTCAGTAACAATGTGCCACAGTAGGCATTTATTATAATTATTATTTTAGGATAAGGTCTTCCTGTTTACAGACATGTGCCACCACTTCCAATCATAAATAAGTATACTTTTTAATGAAGCCAAGGCAAGTGACATCTGTTGAAGGGAAGGAAGACTGTGAGGGTATTGAAGGGCTTTATTATTTAGTGAAGTCTCTAAAGAGAATTAGAGGCCAGACTCCAGGATCTAGCAGCCCCAACAGGTTAGGCTCAGCCACCCATCACAATATACCAGGTTAAAGGGACAATGGTGAAAAGCAGGGAAAGAGGATACAATCAACGTGTTGGGAAACAGATGGGCTCAGCGACCCCAAATCTTCATTTGGGGTACTTATAGAAGCCGTGGGAAGGGACAGGAAGAAGTGGGAAGAAAGATGCAAAATTAAGCATCTTAGTCAATATGCGAGCCCATCAACCCATGTCTCAAGTCTGGTTCTTCAAGGTTCCAAGATATTCTTAGTGGAGAAGCCAACCTTCTGTCCAGAGGTGTAGCCTTGCAATTGTGGGTAGCAACTCCCATATTGTAGGTCAGGGATTCTCTCTTCCTGGAATCTAAGGTGACTACAGGTTTAGGACAATGACTACAGAATATTAGGGACCTGTATTAGTTCTCTTTCTTGCTGAGGGCCAAAAGGGTCCAACAAAAACAACTTAGGGAAAAATTTGTTTTGGGTCACAGGTGGAAGTGAAATCCACTATGTCAAGGAAAATCTTGGTGAGAACAGGTCTAGCCATTGCAGACAGAACCTGAGGCAGCTACTCATTGTATGTATGAGAGACACGCTGGTGCTCAGCAGCTCCCCCTTTCTGTTCAGCCCAGGACTCCAGCCTGTGGGAGGGTGCCACTCATGTTCCCCCAGGTTCATTTCTCCTCAGTTAAACCTGAATGCAAACACCCTCCCAGATACCCAAAGCTATGTCCTCTGGTTGATTCCAAATCCTGTCAGGTTGACAATCAAGATTAACCATCCTGACACCTTCAGGGATCAGAAACAGGACATTGTACACAATTGGCAAGAAGGTGCTACATTCTTCTTATCTTTGTTCAGTGAACCCTGGAGCGGATGAGAAAGGTTAGTCATTACCAACTTCTAGGAAGGACAGAAGTGGACAGAAGTACAGTAGCAGGGCATCTCACCAGATATTCTACAGCAGCCATGATGAAGCAAGGTCAGCACTGCAAACTCCAGGTACAGTCGGACTTGGGTCCACTCTCCCATTCCCCTCAAATGTGCTTTTCGAGCATGGCCTTTCCTCTAAACTAGTGCTCATACTATCCTGCCTGGAACAGCCTTCCTTCTCCTGCAGCTCCTTCCATACCAGGTTCAAACTTCTGTCAAGGACCAGCCTCAACAAAATACTTTTACCAGGGTATGGGTGTGGGAACTGAAGAAACTTAAGTAAAGAATATGCAATTAATAAGAGAGAAAACATAGGAAGTATCAGGAGGGCATTCCAGTTACTAAAATCCTGAAATTCACCCACAGTTATTTTTCCATAGCTTTTATACCCAACATGATGTGGGGGGGGCAACAAAAGACTTTATTAACATGATACAAAGGACAACTCACACAGCCAATTACTTTATCACTCTGAGACAAAGCATTCATTATCATTAGCATTCTGTTGTTTAGGTAGCAAAGGTGCTCTAGATCATGTGTACTGGAGTCCATCCCTCCCCAGGTGACCTCATAGTTAGAAAAGAGGAGCAGAAACGCATTTACGCGTCCTGACCACCTGTCAGGATGGCATGGAGCTATCTTAATTTCAAAAGAACCAGCAGTCACATCCTGAGTTGGCACATGCAACTATGCTTGTCAACCTCCAAATTCTCTGACTGTCAGACAAGGTGGAAATAGCCCTGCATTTTTCAGCCTCCACAGTTCCTCTCTTTTTATTAATTTTCATAAAGCCTGTGCTTCTGCAACATGACACATGATAGCATCTGCATTAGGTGAACACTTTCCCATTTCCCAGACTTACCTGTCTTCAGTACCTGTATTTTAATAATACAAGCCCCTGTCTTAGGAGCCTGGGAGGAAAAAGGATCAACCCTCCCCACCCGCTAACCCCCCACCCACAATGACTGCCAACTTCTGTAAACAAAGGATTAAGAGAGAAAAATACTTTTGGGCTCTGTGTCTCTGAGACAATTTCTTGTCAAGAGAGTTCATCTGCAATTAGATACTGTTTTGTGACTAAACATGTCCCCATGGCTACAGTCTCCTGATTAAAGGAGAGGAGTATCACCAAGGTTAGGAATGCCTTTTTCAGTTGGTCTAGAGTGCTTCTTAACAATTTCTAGCTGTATCAAAATCTAAATTTCTTATTAATATGCTAAATCTAAGTACCCATAGGAAATATCAAACGTTTCTCAACATCTTATTGTGAACTACAGCAGTTACAAATATTTAACGGTCAATACCATAATTCTAGAGTGGAAATTAACAATAATCACATAATTTGTCTTTCACAATTCTCTTAAATCCATTCTAATCAAAAGACAAGAAAAGGTTTCTTTGACGGGTGAGAGTCCAACCACATTGCTGCTTTTAAGTAATTGTCCCAGTCTCTGAGTAATAGCAAAACCCTTAGGCTACCCTCGGACAGTTGAAGATGGCTATCGGTCCTCCTTGTACTGAGTCCTCCCTCCCCGGGGGCCAGGAGAAAGTTTAGGTCTCAGTGCTCAGGTCCTGTATTTCAGCAGCAGATTGGACACCACACTGTCAAAATGAGTCCTGTGTCCCAAAGAGAAAGCAGTCAAATGTTCAGTCTGTGTTTCTGGTCCGGCTCCAAGGTAAACAGGACTCACTAGGCCTGGAAGTCTGCATGACAAGTCCATCAAGAGGCTGGGAATCACCAGTCGTCGCCACGATCTTATTTCCCTTGTCAGACCGCAGCGAGCTGTTGTCAGGATCATGGCGGCAGCAGTAGCAGACACTGAGTGTCCGACACAGTCCAGTGTCACACCGAATGGCGTCCTAATCTCGGTCCCGCAGATGAGGAACCTCTTGTCTTGGCCTGCAGCACGGTGGTATGAAGAAGTCAGGGTCACCAGGACTGGCATCCTCTGCTGCGCATGCACTCATCTCATCCACCTTTTTCCTTTCTGTGAAAAAAGCACAAGCACATCCTCAACCCGAAATTAATACAGGGCCAGGTCTTTGCCATGATCTGGTGCAAGGGTTTTTCCACCTTGCCTTAGCAAGGGTTGCCTTGGAACCATCATGCCAAATCTGTCCCCAGCAGATTGCTCACAGGCATACGTAAAAGGTGCATGACTTAAGGCATTATGTGGCGATTCTTAATTCTTCTGCTTTTAATATTTAAGTTGTTTTCAAGGAGCTATGGGCATGCCCCACAATTCCTTTTCACCACTAACAAGATATGCAGGTCTTCTACTGGAAGAACCATCTGTAAAATTTAGTATTACATCCTTTAAGGGATCCTTTCTACAACTTTAGGGAAAATAAAGGAATATAGCTGTGTGAATTGCAGCAACAATCATTTGGGAAAAGATTATTAATCTGGCCTTCACATTGAGCAAATGCAATTGCCCAAGAATCACTATTTTGAAATAACCAATAAATCTATTGTTTAGTATAAGGAACATTGATCATAGCAGGTTCCCTGCCAAAATATCTCCTAGATTCCATCCTGCTCATCTGTGCTAAGCAACCTATTGCTTCAAAATAAGGGTTGAATACCTAACTAGTGAAAACGAGAAGGTGCAGCCATAAAACTGCTGTAGGAGTAAGTTTTGTAGGTAATATACATGGTTGCTGTTGTACTTTTTTGGCACGTGTGGAAAGACACGAGACACGAACGAACCCACGCAAGAAGATTTATTAGAGGGGTGTGCTCACCGGCCCGAGGAAACGTGAGGACAGGGGGAGGAGAAAGAGAGCTTGGGAATGGCGCCTCTGACTTTTAAAGGCCGCGCAGCTCATGCGCAGACGGCTCGCGTAGGTGCGTCAGACGCTGGTGACGCAAATGGCGGGCGACCCAGGCTTTCACACATGCGCACAGGGGGTGAGGATAGCCACGCATGCGCGAGCATGGGTCACACCCCCAAGAGGCTGCCTTTTTGACCCAGGGGTGGGGCTTCACGGGCAGCCGAATACCAACATTTGCCAAGGTGATAATTAACATAATGTATTATATTAATTATTTAATAATGATTATAATGATAATTAATATAATGTACTTGCTGTTTCTGTATAGCATACTCTTCCTCAGTGAGTACCTGTCTGGCAGCTTCTGTAAACTGTTTACTGGAATTTGGATCACTGCTCCCTTTAAAAATTTCACTTAGTGGCACAAGATCTCCCATAAGGATATCTTAGATGAGGCCACTGTATGTCTTATTAAAAGTTTGTAAGCTGTCTTTCTAATCCAAATTGCAAGTCTGCCTAGCTGACAGGAAAATGGAAAAAAGAAAGCATTTTCAACAAATGGTGCTGGCATAACTGGATATCAACATATAGAAGAATATATCTATTTTCATCGCTATGCACAAAACTCAAGTCCAAATGGATCAAAGACCTCAACATAAAACCAACCACATTGAACCTCATAGAAGAGAAAGTGGGAAGTACACTTGAACTCACTGACACAAGAGACAACTTCCTAAATATAAACCCAGTTGCACAGACACTGAGAGAAAAAAAATTAATAAATGGGACCTCCTGAAACTGAGAAGCTTCTGTAAAGCAAAGGACATGATCACTCCAAGACAAAACATCAGCCAACAGAATGGGAAAAGATCTTTACAACCCCACATTGAACAGAGATCTTCAAATTATACAAAGAACTCAAGAGATTTGTCATCAAAAGAAAAAATAATCTAATAAAAATGAGGTACAGACCTAAACAGAGAACTCTCAACAGACAAATCTAAAATGGCTGAAAGACACCTAAGGAAATGCTCAACATCCTTAGTCATCAGAGAAATACAAATTAAAATAACTCTGAGATTTCCTCTTACACCTGTAAGAATGGCCAAGATAAAAAACACTCATGACAATTTATGCAGAAGAGGATGTGGGGTAAAGGGAATACTCCTCTATTGCTGGTGGGAGTGCAAACTGGTACAGCCACTTTGGATACCAGTATGGCGATTTCTCAGAAAATTAGGAAACAACCTTCCTCAAGACCCAGTAATAACACTTTTGGGTATATATCCAAAGGATGCTCAATCATGTCACAAGGACATGTGCTCAACTATGTTCATAACAGAATTATTTGTCATAGCCAGAATCTGGAAACAACCTAAATGCACCTCTTTTACACAGATGATAAATGGGCTGAGAAGGAAATCAGAGAAACATCACCCTTTACAATAGCCATAAATAACATAAGATATCTTGGAGTAACTCTAACCAAACAAGTGGAAGACTTGTACGACAAGAACTTTAAATCTTTGAAAAAAGAAATTGAAGAAGATACCAGAAAATGGCAAGATCTCCCATGCTCTTGAGTAGGTAGAATTAACATAGTAAAAATGGCAATCTTACTAAAAGCAATCTACAGATTCAATGCAACACACATCAAAATCCCCGCAAAATTCTTCACAGACCTCAAAAGTGTAATACTCAACTTCACATAAAAAAAAAAGCAAAAAACCCAGGATAGCCAAAACAATCCTGTACAATTAAGGAATTTTTAGAGGCATCACAATCCCTGACTTTAAACTCTACTACGGAGCTACAGTACTGAAACAGCCTGGTATTGGCATAAAAACAGACAGGAGGACCAATGGAACCAAATGTAAGACCCAGATATTAATCCACACACCTTTGAACACCTGATTTTTGACAAAGATGCAAAATGGCAAAAGGAGAGTATGTTCAACCTGCTCATTTACATTTCCACAGATACTTGACTGGCCGGAAGCTACAGTTCTCTGAAGCTACTTTTCCCCGTCTTGGCTATCAGGTTAAGCTAGGCTCCTAGATGAAGCTGGGCCACAAGGCAGGGCACAAGCCATGCTTCCTCTGCTGCTTGACTGTCCTGCCTGGGTACTAGAGACCAAGATGTGCCCATCCCTCATTGCCTGCTGGGCCTGGGCACAGACTATGCTTTTTATGTTTAACACTCTCACCAGAGGCCAGCGTTAGAGGCGGCTGATAAATTTACAGGCTCCCAGGTGTCCACCACTGTAGCGGCTCTGAGACTGCAGCGTGAGACCACAAGCTTAGGCGGGTATAGCTATGCCAATTCTTAATATCTTTCCTTATTTATTGTAAATCTTGAAATCATAAAATTTGGAGAATTCCTGAGTCTTCTCTGTTAAAAGCCACAGAATTATCCATATAGGCTCCTTGGCTCATGGGTCAATTAGCCTCTAGGCATTTCCATTGACCGACTCCAGGAGCTGACTATGGGAGGTGCAGCCCTTCAAACTCTGTTGTCTTCTGCCTTTTCTGGCTCTACCACACAGCGGGTCAGACTCAGCTGGCTTCAGTACGTGTGCGTGGACTGCCACGATCTCACTGGTAGCTCAGGCCGTTGCCAGGCCAAAGGCCGCATTCCCCTTACTCTTCACGCCTGTTCAGTAGCCATAGAGGCTGCGCTCAGTGATCATAGCACTGCCGCTTGCAGGGGCCGACTCCCCAAGACCTGGAGCAGCCTGCAGGTGGTGGATACACAGCCAGCGCAGGGACGGAAATAAGCTATGTACAAACTCTGAGTATCTCTGCCTCTGTTTCTGCTCCACTTCAGCTCCTATGGCTATCAAAATGCAGCCAAGCAACTGTGCTGATAGTTTAATACTATCTTTTTACCCCATATTTACAACTATTTACAGTTTTACTGCACATTTTTCCTGCCTTTCTCTTTCCTTTTTGTTATCTGTATTTATTTTTGAGCACATATTACTCACCTCTCCACCTGCGGTGCAATTTTCTCGCGGGATTACTCACGTACTCTCTTGTACGCCTGGACACGTCTGTGTATTTCAATCCCACGTTTTGGTGCCATATGTTGAGGGCTGACTGCGACAAAAATACTTCTTACCAGAGTAGGGGCATGGGAATTGAAGAAATTTAAGCAAAAATATGAAGACGCATAAAAATAATAAGACAGAAAACACAGGAAATATCAGGAGTGCATTCTAGTTGCCGAAATCCTGAAATTCGCCCACAGTTATTTTTCCACAGCTTTTATACCCAACCTAAACTGGGGAGGTCGGGGAGAGTGACAGAAGACCTTATTAACATGATATGAAGGATCGCTTACACAGTCCATCACTTTATCACTCAGAGGCATCAAATCATTAGCATTCTGTTGTCTAGGTAACGAAGGTGCTCTAGATCCGGTATGCTGAAGACCACCTTTCCACAGGTGACCTCATAGTTACAAAAGAGGAGCAGAAGCACATTTGCATATCCTGACCACCTGTCAGGATGGCATGGACTTACTAGAATGAGCTATCTTAATTTCAAAAGAACCAAGCCATCACATCCTGAGTTGGGGTGCACAACCATGCTTGTCAACCTCCAAACCCTCTGACCATCAGACAAGGTGGAAATGGGCCTGCATTTTTCCATCTCCACAAACTTCTCCATGACAAAGTCTCCCTTTGCAATTGTCTGAGGGGCATCACCTTTTGTCTTGAACTCCCAGCAGTTATAGACTATGGAATTCATTTAATAATTTGTTATAGCTCTCAATTCTTGCATTGAACTCTTTATATTTTTATAACTTGTTCCCTATAACTTTTCTTGTGGAGATATTGTCTTATTGCCTCTCCTGTTTCCTAGGGTAGTTGTGAAAGTTTTATTTGTCTTTGGAGCTCCAATATCACTTGATAGAAAACTTGACATAGAGAAGGTATTTAGATCATATAAGTTGATAGAATTTATAAAAAAAAAAAAGAGAAAAAGCTGTTCAGTGAGGATTAGTGTTTCATGTCACGCAAGCTGGCTTTGATCTCAGGATCAAGGATGACTTTGAACCTCTGATCATCCCACCTCTACTTCCAGAGCGCTAAGATTACGAGTGTGTACTACTATATGCCTACTTGGATTTGTGCAGGTCTGGAATAAAACTCAGAGCTTCATTGACACTAGGTAAACTGTGTGAATTGAGATACATTCCTAGCCCTATTATTTAATTTCAAGAGGAAACATATTTTATTAAAGTTCCTTCTGAAGTTAAAAAACAGAGGCAGACCTTCCCAGGAAAGAATCTCAAAACAATAAAGGACCACTGCATTAAAGATTACATCTTTTTAAAAAAAAAAAGATTTATTTATTTATTTAGTATGTATACAACATTCTACCTCCATGCATTCCTGCGCACCAGAAGAAGGGCGCCAGATCTCATTACAGATGGTTGCAAGCCAGCATGTAGCTACTGGGAATTGAACTAAGGACCTCTGGAAGAGCAGTCAGTGCTCTTAACCTCTTAGCCCCCTCTCCAGTCTTAAACATTACATCTTTTAAAGCTGACTTTAACTTATTTCTTGCTGATGTCCCCAGTGGACACACAGTGCCTAGTCTTGTCTTCCAAACGATCTCTTAACATGAGAGTACTGTGGTAATATTTCTTCTCACAACAGGGTATTGCATCCTCTTGCTCTTTCCTGGCTGATTGATGGCTTCCTGTCAAACAGTTGGAAATGAATTCTTCAGCAGGGACAGGAGACCTTCAAAGATAAGAGAGCAGCCCTGGAATCAGATGTTCAAGTTTGAATCTGAGGTCTGCCAGTTGCTGGGATGGTGAGTCTGGGTAAATTATTGAACTGCATCCATTTCATCATCCACAAATGGGCATTACACCATGCTTCTCTTGGGTTTGTTGGAGGGACTAAACAAATCCCACTCTGTGACACTGTTAGGTAAGTATCTGCTGCCTGGTGAAGCCCTTGTTCCTTGTGAGCTGTTAGACATTTCCAAGTTACTGTCTGCTGTGCTTTCTCATGTAACCTCCCAGCCTTCTTTTACCATCCAAGAAGAGAGAAGGAGCGGGAACTTGCCTCTTCACCTCAGGGACAGACTGCATCCTCAATGTTGCCACTTAGTTTGTGTGCTATTTTAGGCAAGCCTTTCAGCATCTTTGGGGTGCTGTAAAATCAAGGAGTAAATATCTGTGCAAACAAGGAACTGTGGCAGACCATAGGAAATGAGTTTAATTGGCCCCATTTTGAAAAATCTTATCCTTTAGATAACATACTTCTGAAAAATGGTAACTGTCTCTCTGCAATTGGATTAATCAGGTTATCTCATTTTGTCTGGATGGTTTGTTTTTTATCATAAGTATGCATGCCATGGAGAGTCTTTCGGAGCCAGTGAGATGTTTCCTTCTCTAGTCTGGAAATTGGGTTGGTCTGTTAAACAAGGAACCTCATTCACCAAAGTCATACACAGTTTTCATGCTTTAAAGGCCGTCCCCTCAGCTGGCACAAAGGAGCTCTGTAGGGAACTGTAATGCAAGTAGGTTGATATGAGCCAGAGGAGGAAGAACACTCAAATCAGGCATCCTTCCTGTGAGCTCAGAGACAAGTTAACATGGATCTCTAACATGTTGCTCCTAACCTCCAGTCACAGAGGTGCCACTTCTTCCTGGATGACCCTGTAAATCACTAAACTCACTGCCTCAGATTCTACACCTGTAGAATGGACACAACCACGAGCCCTAGTTTGTTGGGAGGATGGAGGGAATCAATATGTATTATACTGCTACATGCCAAGTGAATATGATATGCATAGTCAATACATATACTCACTGCATAGAGTAGGGAAGGATTGTTCTAAACAATCCTTCTCAAACGCCTGCCTCATCTCAGGGAAACTGTGCTGGGATACATGGAAAACTCACTTGATTATTTTTTAAGACTAATTTAAAAATAACAAAGGCCAAATAGGTTTCTCTTCTTTCCTCATTTCCCAGGACCACAGCCAAGGTTTGGAAATGTTGGTCCAAACAGTAGCAATGTTAGAAAACATGGAGGGGTGTACCTCAATACTTCTTAATTCTATTGCTTAAGGCTCCCCAGGAGTCATTCCCAATGAACTGTCCCCCTGGGTTCCTGGTAACAGACAGTGAGAGGAAGCCAGGAGGAGAAAGAAGGAAGAGAGGGAGGGTGAAGGGAGAGAGGGAGATTTAGAAAGACCTAACTGAATCCCTTTGGGGTAGGGAATCAATCTCTGTCCCGACCTTTCTTTTTCTATATCTTAAAAGGAAACATGGGGATCAGAAAGATAGACGTCTGAATCTTCTGCCAGGTGTGAAGGGCCACCTCAAGTTTGAACTATCTGTTGGCTTAATCTTGAGAACCACTCTGCCAGTGCAAAGAACTCCAATCAAACCAGGTTAGAGCAAATTAAAATGCCCATGTTTAATAAATACTGCCCTCTGTGGGGGGAATGAGACAGCATGGTGGGAAGAGGAGTCCACACAAACCCAAAACCACATGTTCCTTTTTCCTGCGTGAGCCTAAACGCCCTGTGGGAATGGTCCTGACCTCCCCAGGGAGGGGTCAGCGCTTGGCAGGCTGGGAATTGGAGTCCACACCAACGTAATCCCAGGCCAGGGGCTGGGGTGATGATTCCAATCATTCATCCCAGACTACTTGGATATAGGTATGTTAGAGGGCTGGGGTCTCGCTTTTCAATCAAACACTATCCCATAACCCAGTGAATATAAAGCACTGAGAATCAGATAACTGAGCCTTCTCCTAAGGAACAGCACACAAGTGTCCATCAAAAGTTACTTCTGTCTCTGCATAAAGGGAAACGTCCTCAAAGGGCCTAAAGCAGATCTTCAGAAATGCATAGCATCAGGAGAAAGTTGTTATGCACTGCAATTTATTTTGGCACTTGACTGGATCAAACTTGATCTGCATTAATTAATGGCCTGGATATCTTGTTAAAATCCACAAGTAGGTCTGTGGTTCTATACATTAAGATTTCTTGCTTGATTTCGCTACCAGGCAGAGGACGCTACTCTGAGTAGCCCAAGTGCTCTAGGTGAATGATGTCATAGAGCTGTGTGATGCTCAGGGACCTCCACTAACCTACTACTTCATGCATAGCGTGCCCCATCAATGTACAGATGGCCTTTGTTGCCTGCTTCCTGTAAAGTAAATGATCAGAATCACTCCAGTCTTTTAGTTTAATTCTAAACTTTGCAAGAGTAAATGGAGACTAAGATGCTGATTTTGGCAAACTAGGCTATGGTGATTGCTCAGTCTGTTCACAAGCTAGTGCTAGCCATGCAACAAATCTCCTGAATACTGAAGCTTGGTAACATTTCATAAGCTTCTTGGCTTCTACATTAAACTGGAGGATGAGGAACAATGCCATTCATTATCTTCCTGATGACAGATGAAAACCACAAACAGCACTTTTAAAAAGCCCTTTCTGATGGCTACTCACATCTAACTCAATTTGACTATAATTAATTAACTACACAATTCTTACTTATTGGTAATTTACATATTAATTTAATTCCCTCTAAAAATGTGTCAGGGCAGGCCCAAATCAGGGACATCCGTGGGAGCAGGTCGGAGCCAGCAACCTCTGAGGGAGCAGGGTCAGGACAGTGATCTTTGTGGGAGCAGGCCCAAGCCAGGGACATCTGCAGGACCAGGCCTGAGTCAGCAATCTCCACCAGAGTAGGCCCAGGCCAGCGACTTCCATGGGATCAAGCTCAGGCCAGCAACCTCTGCAGGAGCAGGCCCAAGACGGGGACATCCCTGGGACCAGGCTTGAGCCAGAGACCTCTACCAGAGCAGGTACAAGGGAAAAAACTCCAAGGGAACAGGCCTGACCCAGCGACTTCTGTGGGATCGGGCATGAGCCAGCGACCTCTGTGGGAACAGGAACAAGGCCCAAGCCATGGACATCCACAGGACCAGGCCCAAGCCAGCCAAGGCCAGCAAACTCTACCAGAGCAGGCCCAAGCCAGTAACCTCCTCCGGAGGAAGGCTAAGCCAGCTATCTCCAATCTTCACAGGAGCAGACCCAAGCAAGCAGCCTCTGTGGGAGCAGGCTTGACTGACTTCTGGGATTGCAGAGCGACTTGTGGGAGTGCAAAGCAAACTTCAGGAAAACCGAGGGACCTCCAGGAATGCCGAGTGACCTCCAGCTTGACTGACAAGGAACAGCCATCTGAGGCTTGAATCCACTGGCACCCGGAAGAGTGATCACTAGAGAAATGACCCCCAACTGCACCAATCAGAGGAAAAGGTGAGTAGACAAGGTAAGACTACAACACCACAAAGAGCAACATGATATCAACAAAAACTACTGGCTCTACAACAGCAAGACACGAACACCCAATACAGATGAAGCAGAAGAAAATTACCTAAAAAAACAACGTAAGGACAATGTTTGAGGCCATTAAAGTGGAAATGAAAGATTCTCTCAAACAAACAAAAGAAAAAACAAACAAAAAATTGGAAGAAATCAACAAATCAGAAAACCAAGAAAAAGCAATCAAATAGGTGAAAGAAATAAAGACTTGAGAACGGATATAGAAATAATAAAGAAAACACAAACTGAGGAAATTCTGGAAATGGAAAAATGATCAGGAACCACAGGTGTAAGCATAAACAGCAAAATACAAGAGAAGGAAGAGAGAATCGCAAGTGTTGAAGATACAGTAGAGGAATTAGATTCATCAGGCAAAGAAAAAATTAAATCTAACAAAAGCTTAACATCACAAAATATCCAGGAAATATGGGACACCATAAAAAAAACCGAACCTAAGAATAATAGGGATAGAAGAAGGAGAAGAAAAACTCAAAAGCACAACAAAACCAAAGAAGAAAACTATCCCAACCTAAAGAAAGATATGCCTATACAAGAAGCTTAGAGACCACAAAATAGGATCAAAAATGTCCGCTTGCCAAATAATAATTAAAACACAAAACATACAGGATGAAGAAAGAATATTAAGAGCTGCAAAGAAAAAAGGCCAAGTAACATATAAAGGCAGACCTATCAGAATTACACCTGACTTCTGAATGGAAACAATGAAAGCCAGCAGGTCCTGGTGAATTGTTATGAAGACATGAAGAGATCACAGATGCCAGCCCAGACTACTATCCCCAGCAAAACTTTCAATCACCATAGAAGGACAAAACAAGATATTCCATGACAAAACCAGATTTAACCAATACCTAGCCACAAACCTAGGTCTAGGTCTATACAAAGTACTAGAAGGAAAACTCCAACCCAAGGAAGTTTGCTATATCAACAAAAACACAGACAATAGATGATCTCACAGCAGCAAGTTCCAGGGGGAAAATACATACAATAACATCACCAACAATGAAAACTAAAATACCAGGAACTAGCAATCACTGGTCATTAATATCCCTTAATATAAATGAACTCAACTCACCTATAAAAAGGCACAAGCTAAAAGATTGGGTATGAAAACACAATCCATCCTTCTGCTGCATACAAGAAACACACCTTAACCTCAAAGAAAGACACCATCTCAGAGTAAAGGGTTGGGAAAAAATTTTCCAGTCAAATGGACCTAAGAAACAACCTGGTGTAGCTATCCTAATATCTAACAAAATAGATTTCAAACTAAAATAATCAAAAGAGATAAAGTAGGACATTTTATATTAGCCACAGGAAAAACCCCATCAAGAGGAAATCTCAATACTGGACGTTTATGCCCCAAATACAAGGGCACCCTCATATGTAAAAGAAACACTACTAAAGCTTAAACCACACATTAAACCCCACACACTAATAGTGGGAGACTTCAACTCCCTACTCTCACCACTGGACAGGTCTACCAGACAGAAACTTAGCACAGAAATAAGGGAACCAAAAGATGATATGACTCAAATGGACTTTATAGACATCTATAGAACATTCCATCCAAACATAAAAGAATATACCTTCTTCTCAGCACCTCATGAAACCTTCTCAAAAATTGACCACATACTAGGTAACAAAGCAAACCTTAACAGATACAAAAAAAAAATTGGAATAACCCCATGTATCTCATCAGATCACCATGGCTTAAAATTAGAATTCAACAGCAACACTAATTCCAGAAAGCCCACAAACACATGGAAATCAAACAGTGCTCACCTGAATCATCAATAGGTCGAGGAAGAAATGCTGTACGGAGACCGCTTGTTTGTTCCCGGCTGCTCAGCTGCGAAATAACGAAAAAGAGACTGTATTAATAATTCACTGCTTGGTCTATTAGCTCTAGCTTCTTATATCTTAATTTAACCATTTCTATTAATCTGTGTATTGCCACGTGACTGTGGCTTACTGGGTAAAATTCTATCCCTGCTTCTGTCTCCATTGGGGCTACATGGCTTCTCCTTGATTCTGCCTTCTATCTCCCAGCATTCAGCTTAGTTTCCCCCACCTAGCTCTACTCTGCCCTATCAATAGCCAAGGCAATTGCTTTATTCATTAACCAATAAAAGCAACACATATACAGGAGGATCTCCCACACCAAAGAAACAAAAAAATTAAAGACTTCCTAAAATTCAACAAAAATGACCACACAACATACCCAAATTTATGGGACACAATTGAAGCAGTGTTAAGAGGAAGTTCATAGCACTAAATGCCTACATAAAAAAGCTGGAAAAATCCCACACTAGTGAGTTAACAGAAGACCTGAAAGTTCTAGAACAAAAAGAAGAAAACTCACCCAGGAGGGTTAGAATACAGAAATAATCAAATTGAGAGCTGAAATCAACAAAGTAGAAACAAACAAAAATATAAAGAATTAATGAGACCAAGAGTTGGTTCTTTGAGAAAATGAACAAAATAGACAAACCTTTATCCAAAGTAACCAAAAGGCAGAGAAAGAATATCCAAATTAATGAAATCAAAAACAAAAAAGGAAACATAACAACAGACACAGAGGAAATCCAGAGAATCATCAGGTCATACTTTGAAAACCTGTACTCCACAAAATTGGAAATCTTAAAGGAAATGGGGAAATTTTCTGGATAAATATCACTTACAAAAATTAAATCAAGGCCAAATAAGCAAATTAAATAGACTTATAACTGCTAAAGAAATAGAAACAATCATCAAAAGATTTCCAACAAAGAAAGCTCAGGACCAGATGATTTCAGCACAGAATTCTACAAGATTTTCAAAGAAGAACTAATACTAAGACTCCTCAAATTATTCTACACTATAGAAACAGAAGGAACACTGCCAAACTTTTTTTTACTGAGGCTACAATTACCCTGATACCCAAACCATAGAAAGATATTACTAAGAAAGAGAATTATGAACCAATGTCACTCATGAACATTGATGCAAATATACTCAATAAAATACTGGTAAATTGAATCCAAGAACACATCAGAAAAATCATCCACCATGACCAAGCAGGCTTTATCCCAGAGATGCAGGGATGGTTCAACATACAAAAAAAAAAAAAATCTGTCAATGTAATCCACTATATAAACAAACTGAAAAAAAAACTACAAGATCATATAACATCCCTTCACGATAAAGATCTTAGGAAGAACAGGGATACAAGGAACATAACTAAGCAGAATAAAAGCAATATACAGCAAGCCAAGAACCAACATCAAACTATCCCACGAAATCAGGAGCAAAACAAGTCTGTCCACTCTCTCCATATGTACTCAGTATAGTACTTGAGGTTCTAGTTAGAGCAATAAGACAACAAATGGAGATCAAGGGGATACAAATTTGAAAAGAAGAAGTCAAACTCTATTTGGTAATTTTTGATGACTCCAAAAAATTCTACCAAGGAACTTCTACAACTCATAAACACCTTCAATAATGTAGCAGGATACAAGATTAACTTAAAAAAAATCAGTAGCCCTCCTGTACACAGAAGATAAATGGGCTGAGAAAGAAGTAAGAGAAGCATCATCCTTCAGAATAATCACAAATATCATAAAAAATAATTTGGAGTAACTCTAACCATCAAGTAAAAGACCTATCTGACAAGAACTTTAAGTCTTTGAAGAAAGAAATTGAGAAAGACACCAAAAATGGAAAGATCTCCCACGCTCTTGGGTAGGTAGAATTAACATAGTAAAAATGGCAATCTTACTAAAAGCAATCTACAGATTCAATGAAATGCCCACCAAAATCCCATCAAGATTCTTCACAGACCTCAAAAGAACAATACTCAGCTTCATATGGAAAAGCAAAAACCCAGGACAGCCAAAACAATCCTGTACAATAAAGGAATTTCTGGAGGCATCACAATCCCTCACTTCAAAATCTACTTCAGAGCTACAGTACTGAAAATAGTCTGGAATTGGCCTAAAAACAGACAGGAGAACCAATGAAACCAAATTGAAGACCAGGATGTCAATCTACTCACCTATAAACACCTGATTTTTCACAAGGAAGCAAAAAATATAAAATGGATAAAAGAAAGCATATTCAACAAATGGTATTGGCATAACTGGCTATCAACATATAGAAAAATGAAAATAGATTCATATTATCACCATGCACAAAACTCGAGTCCAAATAGATGAAAGACCTCAACATAATACGAACCACACTAAACGTCATGGAAGGAAAAGTGGGAAGTACATTTGAACGTATTGGCACAGGAGACCACTTCCTAAATATAACCCCAGTAGCACAGACACTGAGAGAAACAGTTAATAAATGGGACCTCCAGAAACCGAGAAGCTTCTGTAAAGCAAAGGACATAGTCAATAAGACAAAACAGCAGCCTAGAGAATGGGAAAAGATTTTCACCAACCCCATCAGACAAAGTGTTAATTTCCAAAACATACAAAGAACTCAAGACATTGGTCATCAAAAGAACAAATAATCCATTAAAAAAAATGAGGTGCAGACCTGTTAGGAAAAATCCTAAGATGAACTGCTCCGCCACGCAAAGAAATCCAGTCAGGTCAAATCAAACTAAATTAAAATGCCCATGTTTTATTAAATACAGCACTCTCGTGTGGCCAAGAGCATGACAGGGGAGACAGAAAACTGAGGAGCACATGCAACACCCGGGACCACATGTTCCTCATCTGGGTGCCCACTTAAATACCCTGTGGGAGTGGTCTTGACCCCTCCCCAGGGTCAGGACCTGGCATGCTGGGATTTGGAGTCCAGACCAATGCAACTCCCAAGCCAGGGGGCTGGAATGGATGCCAGGGGTTGGGGTGAATCTCCCAACTTAACATCACAAGACCTAAACAGAGAACTTTCAACAGATGAATCTAAAATGGCTGAAAGACACTTAAGGAAATGCTCAATATCTTTAGCCATCTGAGTAATGCAAATGTATATCAAATAACTCTGAGATTCCATCTTACACCTGTAAGAATGGCCAAGATCAAAAACATTATTGACAGCTTATTCTGGAGAGGATGTGGGGTAAAGGGAAGACTCCTCCATTGCTTGTGGGAGCGCAAACTTGTACAGCTGCTTTGGAAATCAGTATGACAAGTTCTTAGAAAATTAGGAAACAACCCACCTCAAGACCCAGCAACACCACTTTTGGGAATATACCCAAAGGATGCTCCATCACACCACAAGGACATGTACTCAACTATGTTCATAGCACCATTATTTATCATAGCCAGAATCTGGAAACAACCTAAATGCCCCTCAACTGAAGAATGAATAAGAAGATTTACACAAAGGAGTACAACACAACAACAACAAAAAAATATTGACATCTTGAAATTTGTGGGCAAATGGATGGATCTAGAAAACATCATTTTGAGTGAGGAAACCCAGACCCAGAAATACAAATATAGTATGTATTCACTCATAAGTGGCTCTTAGAAATAAAGCAAAGAAAACCAGCCTACAATTCACAATCCCAGAGAACCTAGACAACAAATAGGACCCTAAAAGAGACATACATGGATCTAATCTTCATGGGAAGTGGAAAAAGACAAGATCTCCTGAGTAAATTGGGAGTGTGGGGATCATTGGAGAGGTCAGAATAGGTCGGGGGAGAAAGGGAGGGAAGGGGAGAAAAATATATAGCTCAATAAAAACAATAAAAAAATTTAAAAATTTTTAAAAATCTGTCAGATTGCACTCATTATCTCAGTCTTGTCATTGAAGGCACTGAGACTCATCAAGTGTAAGAGGTTTGCCCAAATTTATCTAACTAATGCAAGACTAAGGAAAGACAGGAACCTAAGTAGGTCTAACTTCACTTCCTCTCTCCATTACCTTCATGCTGTCTCACAGATGCCAGACACTCATCTGAAAATAAATGCAGGTTGCAGTTAACTAATGCCAACTGACTCTTTTGTTATGAGTTTCCCACAATGCTAACAAAGCTTACATTTACAGAACTGTTAAAACAAAACCAAACAAACAAACAAAACTTCTCCAAGCTTTGATATCTGATTTCTTATTCTATTCTTTAAGAGCAGGAATCCACTTTCCCTTTATCTACCTTTCATCCCTTTCAAGCCCTGAGTAGAACACACAGCTTCTGTTTCTGGTGGTGGGAGTCATGTCACTGTTTCTGTAGGACACCAGATACCTCCTGGTTTTGTCATTTTGGTGAACAGGAATTCCTGTGCTGTTTTTTACTTTGTATATACAAAAATGTTTCATGCCCAACCAAAATTCATTTTCACTTGGACACAAAGACTTTCAACTACAGAAGAGCTGTGTGCTCTCTTTGGCCATGAGACCTTGCTGATAGCTAGCAAAAAGGCCTTGGCTCTCAACCTTCTGAAATACTTGCTTCCTTATACCCCTTCTCCCAACAGATCTGTCCTCAGGGAGGTGGGATCAGCAGAATCTGTCTGGTCCCTCCCCCATTTACCTGATCTTCCTTCTTCCTGTAACCCACAGCATCCACTGACTGACAGTCTTCATGTTCTTTGTTCTACAAAAGTGGCCCACCAATTTCAAGATGTAGAATCTCCACTAATTCCAAATTTGCTCTCAGAAATATGAAACCTCCTTTAAAATACTTCCAAGAGGATGTTAAATACCTCCCATAGAAGGGTACTTTCTAATCCTGCATGTTTCATTCCTCAAAGTTCAAATTCTCCACAAATTCTTTATTTGAAAGTTTTTTGGGGGTCATCTCTTTTTTTATTTATTTTTACTGATTTTTATTGAGCTCTACATTTTTCTCTGTTCTTCTCCCTGTCTCTCCCCTCCCCTACAACCCTCTCCCAAGGTCCCCATGCTCCCAATTTACTCAGGAGATCTTATCTTTTTCTACTTCCCATGTAGATAAGATCTATGTATGTCTCTTTTAGGGTCCTCGTTGTTGTCTAAATTCTCTGGGATTGTGATTTGTGGGCTGGTTTTCTTTGCTGTATGTTTAAAAAACACTTATGAGTGAGTACATGTGATAATTGTCTTTCTGTATCTGGGTTAGCTCACTCAAAATGGTGTTTTCTAGCTCCATCCATTTGCCTGCAAAATTCAAGATGTCATCATTTTTTTCTGCTGTGTAGTACTCCATCGTATAAATGTACCACATTTTCCTTATCCATTCTTCGGTCGAAGGGCATTTAGGTTGTTTTCAGATTCTGGCTATGACAAACAATGGTGCTATGAACATAGTTAAGCACATGCCCTTGTGGTACGATTGAGCATCCTCTGGATATATACCCAAAGTGTGGTATTACTGGGTCTTTAGGAGGTTCATTTGAGTCATAACATCCATTAGTTTCCTTATTTCTCTGTTCACTTTTTGTCTGACTGACCTGCCCAGTGGTGAAAGTGGAGTGTTGAAATCTCCTACTATTAGTATGTGGGGTTTAATGTATGATTTAAGCTTTAGAAGTGTTTCTTTTACATAGGAGGTTGCCCATGTATTTGGGGCATAGATGTTCAGTATTGAGATTTCCTCGTAATGGATTTTTCCTGTGACTAATATGAAATGTCCTTCTTTGTCTCTTTTGACTGATTTTTGTTTGAAGTCTATTTTGTTAGATATTAAGAAAGCTACACTCACTTGTTTCTTAGGTT
Source organism: Ondatra zibethicus (assembly GCA_004026605.1). Classification (NCBI taxonomy): domain Eukaryota; kingdom Metazoa; phylum Chordata; class Mammalia; order Rodentia; family Cricetidae; genus Ondatra; species Ondatra zibethicus. The sequence continues at coordinate 226,813 of PVIU01000520.1, forward strand.
CATTTTATTGGAATATTTTCCCCAACCCTTTACTTTGAGATGATGTCTGTCTTTGAGATTGAGGTGTGTTTCTTGTACGCAGAAGAACGATGAATTGTGTTTTTGTATCCAATCTGTTAGCCTGTGTCTTTTTATAGGTGAACTGAGTCCATTTATACTAAGGGATATTAACGACCAGTGATTGCTATCTCCTGTTAATTTAGTTTTCATTGCTGGTGATGTTAATTTGTGCATTTTTCCTTTCTTTGGGATTTGCTGCTATGAGACCATAAGTTGTCTGTGTTTTTGTTGATGTAGTCAAGTTCCTTGGATTGGAGTTTTCCTACTAGTATTTTGTATAGGGCTGGGTTTGTGGCTAAGTATTGGTTAAATCTGGTTTTGTCATGGAATATTTTGTTTTGTCCTTCTACGGTGATTGACAGTTTTGCTGGGTATAGTAGTCTAGGCTGGCATCCATGGTCTCTTAATGTCTGCTTAACACTTGACCATGACCTTCCGGCTTCCATTGTCTCCAGTGAAAAGTCAGGTGTAATTCTGATAGGTCTGCCTTTACATGCTGCTTGGCCTTTTTTCTTTGCAGCTCTTAATATTCTTTCTTTACTCTGTATGTTTAGTGTTTTGATTATTATATGGTGAGGGGATTTCTTTTTTTTGATCCAGTCTACTTGGTGTTCTCTAAGATTCTTGTATCTTCATAGGCATGTCTTTCTTTAGGTTGGGAAAGTTTTCTTCTATGATTTTGTTAAATATATTTTCTGTGCTTTTGAGTTGAACTTCTTCCATACCTATTATTCTTAGGTTTGGCCCTTTCATGGTATCCCATATTTTCTGGATATTTTGTGTTAAGCCTTTGTTAGATTTAATGTTTTTTTGACTGATGAGTCTATTTCCTCTACTGTATCTTCCGTGCTTGAGATTCTCTCTTCCATCTCTTGCATTCTGCTGTTCATGCTAGTGTTTGTGGTTCCTGATCATTTTCTCATGATTTCTGTGTCTATAAGTCCCTCATCTTGTGTTTTCTTTATTGTCTCTATTTCATTATTTCAAGTCTTGAATAGTTTCTTTCATATGTTTGATTGCTTTTTCTTGGTTTTCTTTAAGGGATTTGTTGATGTCTTCTAATTTTTTGTTTGTCTTTTCCTCCATTTCTTTGAGTGAATTTCTCATTTCCTCTTTAAGAGTTTCAAACATTCTCCTAAAGTTATTTTTTAGCTCATTTTCTTCTGCTTCATCTATATTTGGTTGTTCAAGTCTTGCTGTTGTAGCGTCTTTATGTTTACTGGTGTCATGTTGCTCTTTGTGGTGTTGTGTGTATTCCTACCTTTTCTACTCATCTTTTCCTCTAATAGGTGTGTTTGGGGCTGTTGGTGATTCTTTTGATTAATCTTCTAGCTTCCAGTGAATCCAAGGCTCAGATGGTTGTTCCTCGTCGTACAGTCAATGCCACAGTTCTAGTTACCCCTTTGGTCACTCCATGTTCCTGGAGGGCACTCAGCACTCCTGGGCTTTGTTCCACTCCCTTGAAGTTTGTTGTCTCAGGCCTGCTCTAGCCTCAGTTGTTGGCTTTGACCTGTTTCTGTAAATCCTGGTCTGGATCCACTCCTGCAGAGGTCCCTGGCTTGGAGTTGGTCCTGCAAAACTCTCTGGTTCAGGTCTAGTCCCTCAGAGTTCCCGGAAGAGGATCTGGCTCAGGCTTACTCCCTCAGAGGTCCCAGACTCAAGCTTGGACTCACAGCAGAGGTTCTTGCCTATTCCCTTTGATGTATCAGACCAATGCCTGGACCCAGAGAGGTCCTGCCTCAAGCCTACTCCCTCTGAGGTCCCAGACTCATGCCTGGACCCACAGAGATCTCTGGTTCCTGCCAACTCCCTCAGAGGTCCCAGATTCACACCCAGATCTGCAGGGGACCTGGTTCAGGCCTAGTTCCTCAGAAGTCCTAGACTCACACCCAGACCCACAAGGGTCCTGGCTTAGGTCTACTCCCTTGAAGGTCCCAGATTCACATCCAGACCCTCAGCGGTCTCTGTCTCTGACTCACTCATTGGTTGCTCCCCTGTACCTGTTCCTGTAGAGTTCCCTGTCTCAGGTCTGCTCTGGCCCAGTTTGCTGGCTCAATCCTGGTCTGCCAATGTCACTGAACTGGATCCACTCCTGCTCCCATGGTGCTTGGTGCTTGCTTTCTCAGGCCCACTCCGGCCTAGGTAGCTGGTTCAGTCCCACTTTTGTAGAATTTGTTGCCTCAGGCCTGTTTCAGCCCAAGGTACATTTCGTTGCCTCGGGCCTAGTTTGGCCTAGGTTCTAAAAGTTTTTTGTTTTTTTTTTTATCCTTGACCAACAGTCTCCCTTCCAGGGAGTACTTTTTATATGTTGTCAAATACATCTCCTGATGGCATTCATGTATTGATCTTAGTTCTGGCCTCTGAAGCTGCATAAAACAGCCACAAAACAACCAACCCCCAAGCCAGTCCCTCTGTAACAGACTTAAAAGAGTTTCAAGGCAATTCCAGTACCTTTTCCACTGACGTCCATGATTCCAATCATCCCTTCCTTCTTGCTCTCTTGGCCTATCTTTTCTTTCCATTGACGGAATCCTTTAAAAACATGCAGTTTGGCTTGATTGACAAAGGAGCAAAGCTATCTCACTGCTGCACTTGTCTGTGGAAGAGTTCGCATGCACCCTGACGAAAATCTGGCATTGCTGGATTTGCTGTGAGCCTCATAGCTTATTCACTCATGTTGAACCTTCATTTTGTTTCCCCCGCGACTTCCCGGCTTCTCCTGGTGATGAACACATCTACATCATCCGTCAGGAAACGACCACAGATTCGGAACAAAGCAACGCTTTGTGGTGTCTTTGAGACACATGCTTGGAGAAGATAGCACACCTACAGCTAGCTTTGCCAATAATGCCTTTGTTGATAATGCCAATAATGTACTTGTTGATAGACGTTGCTTCCTCTATGTTCTTCCTGATTTTCCCAAACTGCTTACTACAGCTGGAAAAAGAAAAATTCTGAGGACGCAGCTCACTGTAGAATACAATAATGACCTTGGTGATACTGACATTTTTTACTAGGACTCCTCTCAACCTCTTTGCCGTTTGTTTTCCTTGTTTCTTTTCTTTCTTGTTAGGTAATCATCAACTCCCCTGCTAATGTGTGCCACAGCACCACCCCAGCACTTCCCAAAACAAGCCCCTGGGAAACAATACTGCAGACCTTAGCCTTGAGGCTTTCCCTGCCTTCTTCTGTGCTGTCTCAAGGAGCTGACTCTGATGCCTATTCCTTTTGTTGGACAAAGTCCTCACTCAGTTTAACTGGAAAAATCTTCAAACTGCAAACCTCTGACTCTTTTGAAGCTAAGGAGAGACATTCTCCTCTTGTTAATTTTAACTGAATTGCTTTCTGTGTTATAGTAAAATGCTTTAAAAATTACATGCATATAGACCCTGAAACCCTAAATGGCTATGTGTGACCCCCCAAACTATTATTTGTTCATGGAGAAGATCCTTGACCTACTTTGATTGCTCACTATATATTTAGAACTAGAAGAAAAGGAAAATTAAGAATTATCCTGCACGATAATATAATCACTCAACCAGAAGGAAAGAACTTCAGATTAATTATTAAGTGCCTATTATGGAGAGAAGTTCATTTAATCTTAATAACTTTATATTATTGGAATTATCATAGATTTTTTACATATAGATGAAGAAACTCAGGGAGATTAAGTAACTTGTGGGAGCACTGAGACAGGAGATTCCAAATTCACTCATAATAATCCTACCTGACCTCACTCACTTTGGAACAAAGAGACCTGAACACCATGGTTGATGTTCTAACAAGTCTGACTCCTCACAGACCCCCCAGAATTTGGGTAGGCATGAAAGTCCTGGCTTAATGAGTCCGAAAACAACAAAACAATGCAGAGCGATTTCGGAGGGATGCTGCAGCCCAGAAAAGCTCCGGGACGGAACTTGTGTTTAGAACACAAGGCCTTGCATTTGCTCCCCCAAACAACGGAGAAACAAGGAAACAAGGGTCTCCTATCCTCTTTCTCCTCTTCAGACCTTATGATTAATTTTGAATTTGTTTTTTCATGAACTGCAGATGTGTTCCCAGGATCCCTATCTTCCTCATGAGTAGCCTGCTGAGTTAATCTTACCATAGAATAGGTGACTGATTTTGTTGTTAGAGAAAATGAAAAACTTACATGGAAATATGAAAATTTTGGGCATTAGCTGAAATTCCTAGATAATCTACTTTCAAGGCAATCCATTTAGCTGTCTTGAGGGTTTCAGTGTGAAATTTTCAAATGTTCAAGAAAGTCTTTAAGACAGTCCAGGACAACAAAATCACAAATCTTAGGTTTGCAATGAACATATAATTTTTTAAGGTCAAACCTTTTCCCTCAAGCCTTCAATTTCAATTTTTTTGTTTAGTTTTTTTAAAATAAATCTTTAAAAATTTACTTATTTTATTATTATGTTTTAAAATCCATGTTCATGGAGTTGGCGTGCACACATGCCATGGTGCACACGTGCAGGAGAAGACAGTTTGCAGGAGCCGATTCTCTCCCTACGCGGGTGGGTCCCAGGGGTGAACTCAGGTCCAGTCACAGTGGCAGGGGTCAATTTTCTTCTTCTGTGTGTGGGTCCGGGGGGAACTCAAGCTCAGTAGAGGTGGCAGGCTGTTTTACCTGGGTGTCACCTTGTTTATTGAGGCAAAATCTCCAAATATACCTCAGGATTTCCTGCAACTTTCAAATATTGTTGTCAGGTCTCGTTATATTAAAAAAGGAGAATAAATTTGCTCTTAAATGATCTTTGATTAATCTTCTAAAATTATTATTATTATTTTATGTATGTGGGTATTTTTTCTACATGTATGTCTACACTGCATGTGTGTGTCTGGTGCACACTGAGGCTTGAAGTGAGTGGCAGGTCACCTGGAACTGGAGTTAGAGAGTTGTGAGCCTCCATATGGTGCTAGGGATTGACCCCAACCCTCTGGAAGAGCAGCCGGAGCTTTCAAACACAGCTGTCTCTCCAGCCCTGATCTATGATTTTTCTTATTAATCCCAAAACAAACATAAACCTTTTCTAAATAAGTCTACATAGGAAGTCAGTAAGTTCCATTAAAGCATATTCTTAAATGTACTATAATTAATTCTTCCAAGAATTTTGAGTGCCTAAAATGGCACATTTATACCCAAAACAAGTAGGCTATGAACTATAGTAAAAAGATATCAATTTTTGGAGCTAGGAAAAACTTTGCTTTCTCTGAGATAAGTAGCACACATCCTTCATGCCCTTTGTAAACAACGAGGCAATACAAACACGTTTCTTTATTTGCGCTGGCTGCTAGGAAACTTGGAGTCAAATTAAAGCTCAGATAAAATGCATGCTGACATTATTGAATTACACTTTTTTTCTTTTATATTGGCTCTGATTTTTATATTCAATCCCTATGTTACTGTCTTATGACATATTACAGGTCCTTTGTGAGAAGAAAAATGTTATGAATATAAATAAATAGGGAAGTATAACCAGAATGTTATTATTACTAGGTGCCCTTGGGATAGTTCAGAGAATCCATAACCGTCATTTAAAAAAATCAATGCCTGCAGCTGCCCCAGTGGAAACTGGTTATAATGCCTCGGTGTTAACACTGATCCCTTGGGGACATGTGTCTTCAGCCCTCCCTATGCTCTATTTCATAGCTAGAGTTTTAATTTATGCTATGCCAGGGTGCCTGCCTGTAAACCCACCACTCCAAAAACTGAGGCAGGAGAATGGCCAGTTTGAGGCCATCCTAGGTTATAAAGCCCCCATCCAATCCAAGAGGTTACTTAAGTTTTTGGTATTGATCATGTACTAAATGTTGAAATGTCACTGGCTCATTAATACGTACTGAATGCTTAATTAATATGTACTGAATAGGCCTTCTAGGGAATGGAGAAAACAAGTATATTCAATGAGTTAAAAAAATACTCTGTCCCTATATTTTAGTATACTATGGAAAATATTCATTTGTATTGGTATTATCCACTGAAAAATAGAGTTCAAACCATATTATACAGAATATAAGGGCAAAAACAATACATTGGGGAACTATGTTAACAGTACAAAAGATATGCAAGCCATAATGCTATACAAGTACACTCAGCTCATAAAGCTGGTAAGAGAGAAAAAGCAACACTATACAAAATAGAAGAGAGAAGGAGCCACACAAGCAGCTTGCTGTGTTGGGAAAGCACATGGTCACAAAGCTTGGGTCTTCTCCAGTGGTCAGGCAGACAACTCTACCATCACTGTGCCAATGACTGGGAAGACTAGAAATAGTCAATGCTGGTGAAACTGCAGAGATATGAACACTGTCACACTGAACTAAGCAAATATATGGAATAAAATAAGCCCTTTTATGCAGTCATATTATTGCAGCCATTAAAAATCTTTGCTGGTACTGGAACAGGTATGTTTCTTATGAATTATTTACAGTCAGGCACAAATAGCTCTATTGATAACAGCATTTATATTGAATAAAGTATATTTCAGCATCAAGTAATATGTTGTACTAAAATGATAGTTTCAATTAACATTTTTCTGTTAGATAATCATAATGTAGTAAGACATTAAAAAGGCCAGTCTGTGCATATATGACTGGAAGTGTGTTTGTACGTGTAATTTAATATTAAAATCTCATACCCCAGTACAAACACATGTATAATTTATGGAAGTCAAAGTGACAAAGGTTACACCAATAGTTTACACTGATCACTTCAGTGTTTCAGGAGAAACTGCATGGAATAGATATGCTCTTGTTGTACATATTTCTGTATTTGGTTTGTTAAAACTACCTATTCTAATAATAGCAACAATAAGCTAATGGGCAGATATATTTGATAATACCATAAAAATGATTTTAGCCCGGTGGTAGTGTGCTTGCCTTGAATGAGTACATTTCAAGTTTGATCTCCAGCACTACAAAATATAATAAAAAGTAAAACTGCTAATTAGCTAACTTCATTCCCTCCTTGCAACCCCCTGCCCCTTCTGCTGGTTCCTAGGACAGAATCCAGGCCTTGTGTATGTAAGGTTTGAGCTATATTTCCAGGCAGAGAGCTAACAAGGGGAGTTTACCAAACACTATTCTAGAAAAGTTTAACCTGACTCAATTCCTAAAATAACTTTATACAATGCTAACAGTATGGTATTTACTGTTCATCTTGAAGGACGGAGGCTCAGAGAGGTCAGTATCACCTGCCCAGGATTGTACCTTTACTGATAACAGACTAGGAAATAAATCCAAGTAGTTTGCTTTCAACGATATATTCTTCTAGCAAAAGTTCAATAAACAATCCCATTACCAGTAAAAACACAGGCCCATCATAAACAACTGGTGTGTTTTGGGAAGCTGCCATTTTGAACACAGACTTGTTGCTGTTGTTGTTTTGAGTCAAGGTTTCTCTTTGCTTCACAGACCAGCCCTAATCCTGAGATTGCCATGCATACTATGAAGCCAGGTTTATGAGGTATGTTTTGATTACCAACTTTATAGTCTGAAGAAAGTGACTTTGTTTATATTTCAACTTTTACAATGGCTAGACATCTTTTGTTTGCTGGCTACTACACAGTCCTCCGCATGCATAAATGAATATAAAGTATCAACAATGTTTTGTCTTATGCTATGCCCAAGTAATTGCCAAGAACTGTTCACTCCATCCTAATCTCAATCAACAACAAATAAAACTGGACAACATCAGAAATTCAACGTGTTAAAAATAGTGAAATGTGTTTTTTGATTATTTTTTTCTTTTTTAAATGTTTTTTTGAAATAAGGTGCTGCTATACATAATCTAGAACCTACTCTGTAGACTAGTCTGTCCTAGAACTCATTGGTGAGCCTCCTGTCTCTGTCTCAAAATCATGAATTAAATGTCTTGATGTTGGACATTAGCATTCCATGAAGGAACTGAGTATGTACAAGGAAGAGCCAAGATGTCAGCTCTAACTGCTCATACACAGGCTCTCTGGGTGACTATCTATACTTGTCACTTGGTCGTGTCCATTTGGTAATGCCACTTACAAACATCTCTAACTTTCAAAGGTCCCACATCCACAGTCAACCTTTGCCTATTTTCTTGCAAATGTTCTATATTCAAGTCATAATTACTTTAAACTTTTTGTATTTTCTATAAATGGTTCTTATTGGTTAAGAAATTTACCTTTTAAATATAGTTTTGAACACCCTACAGGCCTTTTTATGGTACCATGTACAGTCTCTTTCTTCCTAACAGGACCACTTGTAAATACACCTTTGAGCTGGCGTCTGATTCTTGTCAGCTACTCTCATTCAGTGTGCTGTGGGGGAAAGCAGGTGGTAAATGTGGAGCTGTCTTCAGCTCGACACTTCTCTAAGCCTTTTTGTTATCTACTTCCAAGAAAGAATATGAAACGGTGCAATGGTTATTCCAGGAAGTAAGCCCTTGAAGGAGTCATTCGGAAAGTGAGCCTTTCTCAGTCATGCCATGTCTGTTCCTTCTTCTAAACTATTTGAACAAACACCACTAGAGTTGCTTCAATCCCATTGTCTGAGCAACCTCAGCATTGTACATGTTCGAAGTCCTGGCCTTTGGCCACTAGGAGTGGAGACTGGTACTTGAGAAGGAACCATACAAAGCATTCAAGCTGGGGAGGCCAGTCAGTGATAGACTACTTGCCTAACATACACGAAGCCCTGGATTTGATCACACAAACAGGAATGATGGTACATGTCTGCATCCTAGCTCAACTGTGATCAGATCAAGGGCAAGTGGAGATATGTAACTTAGGAGGACAGTAGGGTCACTGGGTAGAAAATTACTGTTGGGAAAATTCCAGAGTGGAAGCGAATACTGTCAACCCTATTTGACAAGACTGCTACTGAAGGGTGATAGCAAGGGTAAGCAATAGGGAATGTGGTCAGATAGCAACGACAGGAGACTGTCACTAAACTAACCCATTATGTTTCTTGCTAAAACTCGACTAAATGCACAAAGCTACTAAATTTAAATCCAAGGTCAAGGCTAAGATTCAGAGAACGGCTTAAGTTTTGTCAAAGGAGAGTCTTTGTCATTGGTTATTTCTATAGCACAGCTGGATCCCATCATCTTTTATGGACAGGGTCTTCATTGTACTGACTGGCCTGGGACTCATATAGAGCTGGCTGTTTTCAGTCTTATAAAGACCTGCTTGCCTCTGCCTCCCAAGTGCTGGGATTAAAGGAGTGACCATCATGCTCAGCTATGTAAACTTCTTAAATTAACCACTATAAAAACAAGCAAAATGGGTTAAAGAAATATTAAGTAAAGCAGAGTATAATAGTACATATATAGCTTAAACTGGGATGGCGGCATAGGAGTGGCTGTGCTCTTGAACCTGTCTCAGTGAGCTGAGCCTCCTGTTACGTGGAAACAAACGATGGAGTCCACAAGAAGCAGTTCATTTGCCACCAGGCCAAGGCCTCAAGACGCAGCCAGTGCTTTAATCAGCTCAGGCTGCTGTGACACAACCCACATCTTAGGAACAAGAGTTTAGCTTCCACTATTTGGAAGGAGCCTCATATCAAGGTATGGGAACAGCAGAGCGAAGGATAGACATTGTAAGACCATTCAGTTTTACTCGTGAGAGTGCCACTTTGATGACCTCACCTAACCAAAATGTCCCAAAGATTGCCTCGGAATAACATCACACCGAGGGACAGAGTCCCTGTATCTGAATTTAGAGTTGGAGGATCCAAAAACTCAGCGAGAAACTTGTAGATTTTGGTCCACCGCGAAAAGTGAGGGTTGCCACTGTCTCCTGGATACTAGTACATGCACTTATCAACGGGATGCAGAGCATTTAGGACATTTTGCAAATCCATACACTGGTATTACTTCTCTGAGGCAGGTTTTCTAAAGAAAACCACAAGGGCTTCCGTTCTTATTGGTCTTCATTTATGGTGGCGAACTGGGTGGGGACAGGGTTTGAGGAGAGACTGCCTCTGTAAATACAAGGAGCACTTCTGAGCTTTCTAAGATCTAGCACATTGGAAGGTGTGTGGAAGCAGATTACTGTAGCATCTTCAACTCATAAGATGGAGTAGGCAACACTGTAATTCTTTATTCGAGTTCCTTGCTTACTGCAATGCTTTGCCATCAGCCCAAATACTTAACAAGGAAACACTAGTCAACTACAGCACCAGAGACTTCCTCTCTCACCCTAGCAACATGTCAGCCTCAGGCACCAGACAAAAACACACAAAGCTACGTGTGGGGTCCACGTCAATGAGAGTAGAGGGCTTTAAGCATAGTGTGTAATGGAGTCCTGTTCCAAGGTTCGTATTAAGATTCACTCTTAGCTTTGGTACATTTCATTAGTCTCAGGTATGTTCCCTGTTATCTTGACTTCATGTCTTTGGAGAGAAGCTGGGGGCCGGCTCAGAAGCATTTGACAAAGTGCTTCGCACAACTAGATGTGAATTGCGCTTGCCTAAAAGCTCACGCTGGAACCATGTGCAGGGTTGACCCACATGCTGCCGGGTTTTCCTTCACCCGGACAACCTTGCAAGACCTCCAGGAGCGAGAAGCGCGCCAAGAACGAGGGCTCGAAGGCGCCACCCTAGAAGGCTTATCACTACTCTGCACCAGCACCCAATTAGAGAGACAACAAATAAAAATGGAAGCTCCTGCTCTGTGGGAACCCAGGCCTTGCGTTCAGACCGGAGGCCCCAGCGAGCTAGGTGAGCAAAGAAGTAGGGTGAAGGGAATGTTCCCCAAGTCAGCTTCATTCAAACCCGGAGGGCAGCAGACCCCGCCTCCCTTCGCCACCGCCTGCTCAATCGCCGCGCGCTCCGGGTGTGAGCTCGCCCCTTGGGGAGCGGCTTTCAGCTGAGGAGGCGGTGGCAGAGGCGGTCCGGGCAGCCCCGTTCGGCCGATAGGCCCAGGCAAACAACACCCATTTCGCCCTCCCCAGCTCTGGGTTCAACTCCCACTCGGCCCCGGCCACGCCCTGCTGCCACCGCCCCCTCGGGCAGCTCTAGGCTCTGCAGCCAGGCCGCGCTCGGGGGGCGGGAGGAAGGTGGTGCCTCGCCGGGGCTTTCGCCAGAAACTACAAGACCCGAAAGCCTTTGCGCCACGGGCCCGCCCGCTTCTCCCACGACTGAGGCGCGTCAGCGGCATCGACCAATGAAAGCCGAGCCAGGGAAAAAGGGCGCCCGGGTCCGGATGCGCCTTAGGAAAGCCATGCTCACGCCGCGGGGGCAGCGGGCGGTCCCGCTAGCGCGCGCGGCCGCAGGAAGCCCACGCTCCGCCGCGCCCGCTCCGCTCTCCTCCCGGGAGCCTAGTCCCATGTCCTTCTCCCGCGGCCCCTCGCAAGCGGCTGCCGTGCGCTTTTGAGTGGAGGGCGCCGGGAACTGAGGAGGGGGCGGGATATCCTGAGACAACAAGTTTGGCTGTATGGAGGGCCTGCCGCTCGCACGCCGCGGCTAGCTCGCCGAGGCCGCCCGCGCCACGGGCCCACGGGCCCACGCCGAGCCGCGGCGAGCTCCGGCCGGGCAAAGGGGAGGAGAGGGGGCGGCCCCAGCGCCCCGGCCCCGGCAGGTCGGCGGCCAATCCGCTGGGGGAAGGGGTGGAGAGTCGGCGGCGCCGGCGGAGGCAGGCCGAGGGGGGTGGGGATCGCCGCGCTCGCGCCGCCCTGGCTCCGCCCCCGGCCCGCGCCGCCGCCCGCGCCGCACGCCGCCGCTGTCAATCAAGGGCGAGTCAGCCGGGCTCGGGCGGAGAGAGGAGCTGCTACGCCACAGCCCAGCGGCGGCCATTCGCGGAAAAAGAGGCAGAGCCTGTGCCAGCTACAGCCTCCTCCGAGCCACCCCGGGCGGGCGGGACCGGCCTCTCCTCCCGCCTCGCCCCCACCCCCACCCACCTCTATCCCAGTGTCTCTGTGAGGGTTTGTCCTGTTAATGCGGGATGAGCGGTACGTATTCTCCACCCCCCTCGGTCTCCTTCACCGCCTCCCTCTGTCCCTCCCTCCCCAGACCCTGCTCGCTTCCCCCTCCCCCGGGGCCGCCGAGATGCTGGAAGGGGAGGAGGAGAGGGCGGGAGGGAACCAGGGGGAGGGAAGGAGGGCTGTGTTTTGTCTTAATGTCTAAGCTAGAACAACCTCCTTCTGGGTGTTGCTCTGGAGCGTATGGGTCGGGTTTCAAACCACGTTTTGTGAGAGCCCCCTCCTCCCTTCCCCTCCTTCTCCCCCACCCCCTGCCGGTGTGCACGGATCGCGGGTTTATGGAGATTAATGTTCGGAAGGAGGGAGGGGAAAGGAGGGAGGAGAACGAATAATAATAATCCTAATAACCTGTTGTCGTGTGTGTTGGGGGGGTTGTTGCAGATCAGAAGAAGGAGGAGGAGGAGGAGGCGGCAGCGGCGATGGCTACAGAAGGAGGGAAAACCTCTGAGCCAGAGAATAACAATAAAAAACCCAAAACCTCAGGCTCCCAGGTAAAAGCAAACGTTAAAAAAAAATCCAACACGAAGCTTTAGGGAACATAGGGAGTTATGCCCTCTAAATACCCAGAAGTAAAGAACAGAATAAAAATGTTTAGCCACTCAAAGCATTTCTGAGTGAGAAACTTAAATTGTAAATTCATGAGTATTTCCCCTAGTTGAGGCTATAACGATGTTTAGAATTTCACCAGGAATTCAAACTGGTAGAAAACAGTGTCTATTTTCCCAAGGGCATTTTGAGTTCAGAAGAATAACACTTTAAGAAAGTTTACCAGAAATTTCTTTTTTTATTTAAACTTTATGTAACAGGACTTATATTCTTATTCGTATAGCTTCTACCTGCTTTTGTTCATATTTCCCTTTTAATTCTGCTGCCTGTTGAGTATGTTCTGATACTTAGAGCTCTCAAAATAAATAACCCCCTCCCACTACTGTCTTCCACTAAATCCGCCCACTTTTTCCCCTCCCTCTCCTTTCCCCTCCCATTTTGGGTAGGACTCTCAGCCCTCTCCTCTGGCTTTACTGGCAGCTACTTGCAGCAAAATAGGGACTCCTGGTGAAAATCAAGCAACCGGACAGCAGCAGATTATTATAGACCCAAGCCAAGGACTGGTCCAACTTCAGAGCCAGCCGCAGCAGCTAGAACTGGTGACTACACAGCTTGCTGGAAACGCTTGGCAACTTGTTGCCTCCACTCCTCCCGCTTCAAAGGAAAATAACATTTCTCAACCAGCTTCTAGTTCATCTAGTTCTTCCAGCAGTAATAACGGGAGTTCTTCTCCTACAAAAACTAAATCAGGTAATTCTTCTACCCCTAATCAATTTCAAGTCATACAAGTACAGAATCCAAGTGGTAGTGTACAGTACCAAGTGATCCCCCAACTTCAGACAGTGGAAGGTCAGCAAATTCAAATCAATCCAACTAGTAGTTCATCTCTACAGGATTTGCAGGGTCAAATTCAGCTCATTTCTGCAGGTAATAATCAAGCTATCCTCACTGCTGCTAACAGGACAGCTTCTGGTAATATTCTTGCTCAAAACCTGGCAAATCAGACAGTTCCAGTACAAATTAGACCTGGCGTTTCAATACCACTGCAGTTGCAGACCCTGCCTGGTACTCAGGCCCAAGTTGTAACAACCCTACCCATTAACATTGGAGGAGTGACTTTAGCTTTGCCCGTGATAAATAACGTGACTGCTGGAGGAGGGACTGCACAAGTTGGCCAGCCTACTACGACTACTGATAGTGGGACTTCCAATGGGAATCAGTTAGTTTCTACGCCCACCACCACCACTGCTTCTGCCAGTACTATGCCTGAATCGCCCTCTTCCTCGACTACTTGCACAACCACTGCATCCACATCTCTAACAAGCAGTGACACATTAGTGAGTTCAGCAGATACGGGCCAGTACGCAAGCACATCAGCCAGTAGTTCTGAACGCACCATTGAAGAATCGCAAACACCTGCTGCTACGGAGTCTGAAGCCCAAAGCTCCAGTCAGCTTCAGCCCAATGGGATACAAACTGCCCAGGATCAGGCCAGTTCTCTTCAGCAGGTGCAGATTGTAGGCCAGCCTATCCTGCAGCAGATCCAGATCCAGCAGCCGCAGCAGCAGATCATTCAAGCGATTCCGCCACAGTCATTTCAGCTGCAGTCAGGGCAGACCATTCAGACCATCCAGCAGCAGCCTTTGCAGAATGTTCAACTTCAAGCTGTCAACCCGACTCAGGTGCTTATCAGGGCTCCAACTTTAACACCTTCAGGGCAAATCAGCTGGCAAACTGTCCAGGTTCAGAATATTCAGAGTCTTTCAAATTTGCAAGTTCAGAATGCTGGGTTATCTCAGCAGCTAACCATCACCCCCGTGTCTTCAAGTGGTGGCACAACTCTTGCTCAGATTGCTCCTGTGGCTGTTGCTGGTGCCCCAATAACTCTGAATACTGCCCAGCTTGCATCAGTGCCTAACCTTCAGACAGTGAGCGTTGCCAACCTGGGTGCTGCGGGCGTTCAAGTTCAGGGAGTTCCAGTAACAATCACTAGTGTTGCAGGTAAGCTACATCTTTTTAATCTCTTATTAGCAGGGCTTAGTACCAGAGCTATTGCTCCAGGTTCACTTTTAGATTTGATATACCTCTAAGGTACCCAAACTGATGAGTCAAAACCATATATTGTTATCAGTGTGGTCTCTTTATTTCTGTAGCTTTTAAGACTCAATTTTGGGTGTCAAATTTGTTTAATAATTTAAATTATTTCATAAAGCATCATTTTCTGATTAGAGCCATAGAGAGATCATCTTTGAGTACACTTGAACTCTTCCAGAAGAGGAGCTCGGCTCTTCTTGATGGAAAGTTGGCTTAACTTAAATTCAGATATGGTTGTGAGTCTGTTGAAATGCTAATTCTGTGTAAGAAGGTTTTTTAACTTGGCCTTCTCTTGTCTCAGCATTTTGTTTTTGAGGTATTTTCACTGTAGTGTCTAGAGCAGTTTTAAACTAGCAACTCTTGCAGTTAGGATAGAAATTGTTTTGTTAAGTTTTATATCTTCTTTTTGCTCCACTCAGGATTAGCTCAGGAGTGTGATTTTAGTTGTACTTGATGTATAAAGTTTAAGGAAAAGTCTTATTAAAAAGGTCCTTATTAAAAAGTCTTATTTAAAAGGTCCTTATTAAACTTGTTTTGAATTATTTAAATTGTGGTGTGGTTAGTGAAAAGCAAAGCTGTAGGTAGTAAAATGTCACTGACTTGAACAAATGAAGGCCATCTTGTTTTTAAAGCAGCTGTAGAAACAGTTGCTATTTCTTATGCATAGAATTAGATATATCTAAAGTACTTCAAAACCTAGTTCAGGTAAGTAGTAGAATCTTTTTGGGGAGCTGTCTTAACTGTACTAAAAGTATTATTGTACTTAGACTTAATTGATTCTGAGTTGGTAGAAACTTGCTTCGATTTTAGTACCTTTGATTTTTCAAATTTTGTTAAATAAAAATTTCTGTTCTGGTATTTTAAGATTGGATATGCTTGTCCTTTTTGAATAACCTTTTGCAAAATGAGGTGCAGAAAAATTAAGATGGGTTCTTTTTTCCACACAACTCAAGCTGATGAATACTTAAAAGTTATCCATAGAGAGCCTACCCATTCAGGAGAACCTAATTACATTTTTATCTCTTAACCTCTAGCAACACTGCCCAGTAGAACTTTGTGTGATGTTTGGATGCTGTAACTGTCCTCTCCAGAGTTGTCTACTAGTTCTACACAGTGACTGGGCATGTAATACATGGTAAAAGTAGTGTGACTGAGGAACTGAAGTCTAAGTTTTATTCAAGTAACCACATTTAGCTAGTGGCTCTTATGTCGAATATTGTGCGTATATTGTCAGTGTTTTCAGTGTGATTCTTCACCTATAATTTTAGTACCCAAATATATGTAAGTGATGGTTCTGTTTCCAGTCCTTACTATGTGTAGTTCCTGCTCATTCTAAAAACTAACTGGAGTGTTTCAGAACAGTGCCTGGTTTTGGTGTTTTGAATAATAGTTTGCATTGTCAAAGCAGAAATTATTTTATTTACATTTCATCTTGTCTGTTAAACATTAGTGAATTGTGGTTATAGCACTAAGTAATTTATAAAGTGAGTTAGAGAAATGGCCAGCTCTTCTGCTCTCTAATTAATATTTTGCAATCCAGAAACTCTCTTACTGAATATGAAGGTAATCCAGTATTCTGACCCCCAGCTCCTGGAATGGTGCATTATAAACAATGGAAGACAAAGCTTTTAGGGGTAAAATTTGAGGGTAGAGGTAGAATCAACAGTGAGTCAGAAGGCAGAACTGGGGGCAGGTGGAGCTAAGCCAGTTAATACGGTGCCCAAGTGTGTTTGGTTGACAGATTGCCATTTTAGTCACACTACACATGATACCCCAATGAACACTCCCACTAGATATAGTTATTCCTATATTTTCATGGGCTTTTTTTTTTTTTTACTTAGAGTTTGCATAGTTTAGGAGATCTGCTTAAGTGAAGTCCACACACGAAGACTTTCCTCTCTGCTGAAACCCAACAATTTAAAAATTTGTTGCTACTTTAAAGAGATGATTGTAGTATAAAGAGCAGAAGTAGACCTGATTTCCACAAGTTGAGTGCAGTTAATTTAGGTTTAACTGTTGGCACTTTTATCCTGTTACCTAGCAAACTGGACAGTATTCTTTGAAGGTTCAGAACATGGGAGCAATGCCCAAGAGTGGTTACAGTGAATCTAATGAAATTGCTTTGTTTTCATTAATTTCTTTTGTTTTTACTTTTAAAATACACTAGAAGCAAAACGCTAAGCGCTTTATAAGAGGGAGAACACATGCCTACATCTCTTTTATAAATGAGCCCTAGTTTAGAGTTAATACTTTGGGTTCCCATTTTCTGTTACTTCACCTCTTCCTTTCCAGGATTGTGGTGTTGAATTTATGGAAAAATATTTACTGTTAATATTCACAGGCTTATTAAATTAAAATGTTATTTTACTTTTAATTGATACATAATTCATGTACACAGTTGTGGGGTCTAATGTGATATTTCAATACTCTACACTGTGTATTGATTAGATCAGGGTACTTATGTCATCACCTCAGACACTTGTCATTTCTTTGTGTTGGGAACGTTCAAAATTCTGTCTTCTGCTCAGTTACTGTCAGGCGCTGCTCACCTACTGTGCTGCCGTTGGTATTAGATGATACTCTAAGTGACTGTACCCACTTTACTTCTCCCCAGCCTTTCCCTCAGCCTGCTCACTTTCCTCTTTTAGACAGGATTTCACACAGTTCAGGGTTGCCTTCAAACTCTCTAGGTGAGTGACCCCTTCTCATTCCGCCTCCCCAGTGCGGGGACTGCAGGTGTGCACCGCTGTGCCTGAGGTACCCATGTACCCATGGGATCATGTGTGCCAGCACTCTGCCGGCTGAGCTACGTGCCTGGGCCCTCTGCTTCTAAGTAAGAAAATGCCCTTGACAAATGTCAGAGCTTGGAAGAATTAGCTGCCTTTGACAGAATAATGGCTAGCTCGTGAGCGAGGCTGAGCGCTCCTTATGGCTCAGGCAGTGGAGGAGGCCTGACACGCACAGGACAGGAAGAGTCAGGCAAGGCCACTCGAATGAGCCCAGATATTGAAGCTGAATGACAAGCTTTTTTCCTCGGCATATTGTTCAGAAAAGTTGCTTTCTTTGCTCTTGTCTGAAATTTCTAATTTCTAGGCTAAGCATCCAGCATTTAATTAGTTAAGAGTGTAGTTATAACTAAAGATTTATATACATAAGTATATACGTGGTACACTCTTTATTTTCTTGTTGGGAAGAACTCGATGGATAACAGCTGAGTTTAGGAACCTTTACTTGAGCCATGTTTGGTGGTTTGTACCTTTAACCCCAGTAGGGGTGGCAGAGGCAGGCAGAGCTCTTGAGTTTCAGTTCAGTAAAACTAGAAGCTTTGCCACTCTTCTCACAACGCTTTCTAGTCTTTCTGTTTTGTTATAAACGAGAGCTAATGGTTACTATTGGTTTCTGCTTCAGCAATTAATCTGAGTGGTCCGCACTGTCGTGCCATAAGCCTTTTGCTTGGTTAAGTGATTATTTGTCAATTTCAGTAGAAACTAAGTTTTTATGCTGGTTTTCCCATAAAGGAGGTTGAGGCTTGATAAGATATTGCTGACAATGCAAGAACTTGTCTTTTACATAATTTCGTTGCTTTATAGGAATTAAAGTTCCAAACCTGGGGATATAATATAAAGCCAGGAATGGAAAGGCCAGTTCTTAATGACTGTTTAAAAATGGGATCCAAAGAACATAAAGCTTACATTTAATTTAAAAGTCCAAATTTAACTTAGTCGAATTAACTTTTTAACATCTATGTTTTCTTCTGTGTTACTCAAAGTAGAAAAGTGGCTTAAGGTTTAATACAGATAACAGATAGTATTTTTTGTTTTTTCCTTTTTGGACTTCTTAAAACCATACCTGTATATATCACCCTCATACTTATGCTTCGTTGATTCCTTTTCAGACAGCCAGTCATTCTGTTACTTTTTCACTAGAACCTTTCAATACTGTGTAAATACCTTGAACTTCATTATAAGGAATGTAAGTTCAGGTTCTGAACTACCAGTGTGACCTTTAGCCTCCAGAAGCTTTTTTTTTCCCATAGAAGATAAAAAATACTCCATGTAAAGCCACGTTAGTTTAAAAGGACATCTGTGCTGCCTTGCTTCATGTCATCTTGACACAAGGTAGAGACATTTGAGAGGGAACCTCAATTGAGAAAATGACTCCATAAGATTGGGCTGCAGGCGAGCCTGTAGGGCTTTATGTAGTTGGTGATTGGTGTGGGAGAGCTCAGCTCGTTGTGGGTGCACCCCCACCCCCACTGCTCTGGCTTTTGGTCCTGGGTTCTGTAAGAACACAAGCTGAGCAAGCCATGAAGAGCAAAGCCAGCCAGCAGCACTACTCCATGGCCACTGCATCAGCCCCCGCCTTCAGGTTCCTGCCTTGGCTTTTCTCCAAGGACTCAAGTCATGTGAGCCAAATAAACCCTTCCTCTCCAGGTTGTTTTGGTCAGGGTGTTTCATCACAACAATGGTAACCCTAACTAAGACAACAGCTCTTGTGAGTCATTGACAGGCAGAGGAGTTAAGAACACTTCTCATCTTTTCAAATTGTTTGTTTTTTTAAATGACAAGTCCTCCCTGTGTAACTCAGGCTGGCCTCATACTCACTTTAAGCCCAGGTGGTCTTGAGTTTGTGATCCACCTCTCAGGAGTGCTGAGAATCAAGTGTTCCTGGATGTTTTCCAGTCTCTAATTTAGAGAATATGAAGAAATATATAAGGAATATTGGAACACGCATTAAGACAGATTGAAGAGAAATAGAAAAGGAAGCTTGATCAAGAAGGAAGCTAAGGGAGATGCCATGGGTAAATTTGTAGAAATAACAGATTTGCCAGGTGATAGTTTTGTAGTTGGAAAAGATCTTTGAGATTATAGCTTACAGTTGTGACCTTTTCATATTGCTGTGAAAGCCTATTTTTAAAGGTATTTTATTTTACTATTTTAAGTGAAGATAGAAATGTGGGTCAGGTTCTCCAGTATTCCATTAAGTACTTTGGGGATGACTCATTAAAGATTGACAATAAAGATTGAGGGGAGGACCAGATCTCAGACCATACATGTGTGCTTTTCTGCTCTGGAATGTACAAAATGTGTGCCATTTTTACTGCTGAGTGAATGAGCAAGTTGTGTCAAAGGAACTGATACTTGGTTAGATGAAAGCTTAATGAAATTGGTGTTGCTAGGTAACTTAGGATGTACTCCAGCCTTTTGCTCCCACCCTCATGCCCAGCCCTCTTTAGAGATGAAGCTACACGTGCAGGAAGGTTGAGTGGCATGGTTCTTACAGCAGAGTACACCATCTTGACTCTGTTTGTTTTCCCACTATATTTCTAGCTTATCCAACTCTTTTATTAGCACGTGAGAAAATAAGAAGATTGAAGTTAGGACTTAGAGAATTAGAATTATCTTGTTTGTCTTCTCACGGATAGACTTACTGTCCCTATGTCACCTGGATATTCAGTGTTGGCATATTAAATAAAACATTGCTGAAAGATACAGCTCTCCAGGTCTGTTACTGAACTTAATGTAGGACCTAGATAGTGTTATTTTTCACTTCTTGGAAGACTAAGTTTAAGAGGACATGGGTCTCATGTTGATACTCTCAGAACTCTAGATGAGGCTCAGGCAGGAGGTTTGTCATGAGTTTGAGGTCTACCTAGCCTACAGAATTAATTTCAGCCCACCTTGGACTACATAGAGACCCTATCTCAAAAAAAATAAGAAATAAAAGAGTTTGTATCGAATAATATTAGTAAGTTCTGTGCATGATCCTCAGGACAAAGACATTTATCTCTTCTGAAACAATAGCTAGAAATGGATTTTTTTAAAAAAGATTTATTTATTTATTACATGTACAGTGTTCAGCCTACATGAATTCCAGCACACCAGAAGAGGGCAACAGATCTCGCTATAGATGGTTGTGAGCCACCATGTGGTTGCTGGGAATTGAACTTGGGACCTCTGGAAGAACAGCCAGTGCTCTTAATCTCTGAGCCATCTTTCCAGTCCACTAGAAGTGGTTTTTAAAAATGACAAAAGGAGCTTGCTGTGTAGCCCTGACTGGCCGTGAACTCATTAGACAGCTCAGGCTGACCTCACCCTCCTCCCACTGCCTCCCTGGTCTAGGATTCCATAGATGTGTCCATCATATGTGAACATTTTTAAAAAGTAGTACTTGTGGAGGAAGAAAGCAACCATTTACTGTAGCTAATACGTGTCCGTGCTGAGTTTGTATTATAATATTAAACCACAGAATATCATTTTATGGGTAGGTGTTGTGTCCGTCCTGACTGCCTCACTGAGCTTTAGTTTGTTTAGGAACAAATGCAAGGATAAGGCCACTGAGGAAGCCTGTCTTGTCTTTATAGTACAGTTTGCCCTAAATAGTCCATGTTTCTCTTGCTGTGGTGTAGAGCCTTATCAGTTGTTGAAGGTATTTTTAAAACCTGGTATTAGTATGAGTTTCTGCTTTGCCAATATTCTTAAAGTGTCATGCTGCTGTGTTCTCAGTCTTCACCCTGTGCACTCCTCTCACACAGCCGTCTCAAGTGGCCAGCCCAGTTTACAGTTTGGCCTTGTTATGGGGGTTTCCGACATCCACGTGGAGTTAATGTCAGCGGTTTCCTTCTCTCTTTGCTTTATTTTATGAGTTTGGAGATAGCATCACCCAACCCAGGCTGTCCTGAAACTGGCTGTGTAGTGGAAGGTGGTATTGAACTTTTTAAAATTACATTTAAAAGTTCCATTTATGAAGCGGGAGCATAGCATATGTGGAGAAAGAGGAGTTTGTGGGAGTCACTTCTTTCCTCCCATCATACGGTCCATAGAATAGAACTCAGGTCTTTAGGTTTGGTGGCATCACCTATACTTGCTTAGCCATTGCTAGACCCAGCCTTAAATTCTTGATCCTCCTGCCTCTCATCTCAAGTGCTAGGAATACAGGCATGCACCACCATACTAAGAATTATATTATATCTTAATTTCAATATGATTGTAACTTCTCAAAGACTCATAGATGGGTACACAATTGGATGAAAAGTTCTTTTGTCAACCATAGTAGCAGTGTCTACTGCCTTACTATTAGATTCTATCCTTGATACAGTGTAACTCTCCCCCCATTGCCTTTTAAGTACAGGGCTGAAGGAATGGACCTATTTACTGAATTATCAGATGAGAAAAGGCTGAAAGATGGCTGCGGTATGATAGGATATAGAATTGAGAGTCAGCGCTTACTAGGCTGGAAGCATCAGTGGGGAGATAATACACCCACATAAAGTAGGGGTCATGTGCCTACAGGATGCAAAGCCCAGCCTTAGCAACAGGCTTAACATGGGTTCAGTTAAAACTTTGTCTACAGACTGCTGCTGCACTGCTGTGTGTAGTCTCGCGTGGGCATTTTATTGGGATGGTAATAAGCTGATGATCATAGCAAGGATTTCTGGGATGAAGAATAGAAAACAGTTAATCATAGCAACTGTCAGAGTGGCGAAGGTGTGCTACTGTCTTTAGTTCCTAAGGTGGACGTGGTTCTGTTAGATTTGAGCGTGGGAAACAGAATATGCTGTGTCCCACATTTCAGAGAAGAGCTGTACCAATGGTAGTTATCTTTTGTAGTTAAAGGCTGATTACCCATCTGTCAGAGATTGTAGATTATGGAAGAATTGCTCACACTATACAGAAAGTTTGATTGGATCTAATTCTGAAACCTAAGAACATGGATATTTGGATGTCTGCTTAGCATATGACTGGAGCACACAGACTCTTCAGCTTAAGGTCCTTCTAGCTAGTGATCGGGAAGTTAGGTGGCGTCACCTTGACTATGGTACAGGTGGTGTAAGGCCAGTTCTAGTCCAGTTCACAGGCATGTTTCTGATCTCCATTACTTTTAGAATTCCTCTCTGTTAGTTTTCTGGTAGTTGCTCTTTAATTTGATGAATGAGAAAGCATTAGTATCTTTACACATCTAGTGTAGTGTCCAACACTGAACTTGTAGTTCAGTATGAACAATGTGGTTACTCTTTTGTAACTGAATCAGGAAAATGGTTGGAAAACCCAGGGTACTAATTGAGCCTTCACTCCATGAAGCAGTCACAGCATTGTTTGTTTATTTAACTCCCAGACTATGCAGATCCAGAATGTGCGGCTTTCTTTCTTTCTTTCTTTCTTTCTTTCTTTCTTTCTTTCTTTCTTTCTTTCTTTCTTTCTTTCGTTTCTATTTTTTATTTTTTTTCGAGCTCAAAATATCTACTGGGGAAGTTTTTTGTTTGTTTTAAACTTTCAGACCAAAGGACATTTTGAGTAAGGAAAAGAAGTGGTAAGTCAAATATATGAAGGTTCTTTTACCTCAGGCATAGTAATACGTTTAGGAAGGTAGGAAGTACTATGTTCCCGTTGATCAGATAAGTGGGTTCCTGTAGTGGTTTATTGTTGGTTCCTGCAGACACAGATAACAAGACTAAGAGTTAAAACTTAGACTTTGCTTGGATACTGCCCTTCATTAATGGTTCCATTAGCTGTTACTGGGCAAACTTGCCGGATAGTGATAGACATTCATTCCTTTACATCATAGTGTTACATAGATGAGGCCAGATAATGTGTTTAGAAAGGGCTATTCTAGATTATAATCAAAACTATCTGTGTGAGGTTACGGCAAGCACTCCACAAAGTACCATTCCCTAGAAGACTGGAAAGTAGTCAAGGGGAAACTCTGCTGTAGGTGTCAGTGCTTGGATTTCTATGAGTTAGAGTTTAAGTGAAATTTGTAAAACAGAGATCAGAAAGCTTTGATCAAAATACAAGCAAGGATACAGGGATAGGTGTGTCCACAAGTACAGTAGAAGCCATGTGTTTCCCTGTGGTTAAGAAGTAAATGTCTGCTCTGTTTCAGCCTTTGCTAGATCCTGGAAGTATTCACTTTCTGGAAAGGATGCTTGTGTCAGGGACATAAGACTAAGTACATGATACACTTGAGTGGCTCTGCACCTGCTTGCAAGCGTGCACTTTTATGTACTGGGTTTGGAAGTATAGAACCTGTCAGGAGAGCTCAGAGACAGGTGAGACTGGGGAAGTGCTGTACGCTGGCAAAGAATTCTGTGGTAGACGTAGATACTTACAGAACAAGGAAGCAGAGCTGTAAAGAGGCCGAGGCTCTACGTGGACAGCTGGAGGCAAGCGGCACCATGTCATACATGTCACTGTGACTGTGGTAGTGTAACCTACCCATGTCATACATGTCACTGTGACTGTGGTAGTGTAACCTACCCATGTCATACATGTCACTGTGACTGTGGTAGTGTGATCTACCCATGTCATACATGTCACTGTGACTGTGGTAGTGTGACCTACCCATGTCATACATGTCACTGTGGCTGTGATAGTGTGACCTACCCATGTCATACATGTCACTGTGACTGTGGTAGTGTGACCTACCCATGTCATACATGTCACTGTGACTGTGGTAGTGTAACCTACCCATGTCATACATGTCACTGTGACTCTGGTAGTGTAACCTACCCATGTCATACATGTCACTGTGACTGTGATAGTGTAATCTACCCAGTGAGATAAGGAGTTCCTGGGTCTTCGGCAGAGTGTTCTTTGTGGACAGAGTGCATATACCACACAGGAAGTAGACTAGAAAACACATTTTATGACTTTGAATCCTGCTTTGGTTGGGAATTTCAGGCTAGTAGTAATATATTCTTGGCTACACACACATGCACACACTAACCTTGAGTAAATTTTAAAAATCATTCTTCCAAGAATACAAGAATATAAGTGAGAGTTTTATATTTCATTTTCATTAATAGTTACACAACACTACAAAGAATATGTTTTACATTTCATGACTCTTTATTAGAAAATGACATGGCATGTTTTTAAAAGATGAACATGTTCATTCTGTGGAGGAAATAACAACTAAGGGATAACTTTAAGGAAGCCCAGTGACTGTAAGAATTATATACATAGAATTCATAGTCTTTAACCTGCGTGTTCTCTTCTGTGACATCAGCTCAGTTAGCAGGGATGCTGTTCTTCTCACAGTAAACAAGGTGTGTGCAGTGCCTGCCACCGTGTGTGACGCACCATGGCTGGCGCAGAAGAAGCAGAGGTCCGCCCTCACAGGGCTGTGTTTTGTTTTCTCATTCTTGGGGTCTTGGTGGGAACTTTCCTTTCCTTTCCTCTCTTCTGCTTTGCAGGGCTGAGAACCAGATGCAGAGTCCCGAACTTAGTAGACAAGCACTCTGCTGACATCCATCCAACTTCTAGTGTTGTTAATAGATGACAAAGTCAAGGCTGAGGAAGTTAAAATAATTTGCTGGTTGTTACAGAATTAGTGAATGAAGATACAGAAAAAGAACCCAAATTCTAAGTTTTAAAACTTTTCTTGCGTGTTTTTCTTAAGAAATCTTTAATGCCAGTGAAATTGTAGTTACCATGAGAAGTTTAGAACTTTCCTAAGTCTTTTGATTATAAATTACCAGTGATAATCGATGAATTTACATTTTAAATACATTGATACATCTAAACATACATACATATGTAGAGAGAGGATGTGTGTACATTTATTGTACATGTTTTATTTTGTATATTTTTAGCTTTGTATATACTCCTCTATACATTTATAGTCTTATACGTTGGCTCATTAAAAACATTGATGAAAAATTTAAGGATATTGCATTGTATGTATATTTAAACTGTATTTTATAATTAAAAATACAGACTCAGTTTGGGATATTTATTAAAAATCAACTCACCACATTCCTGCCCTGACCTTAAAATAACAAAGAAAACTCTGAAACCCAAGTACTCAGATGGCTTTCAGTGATGTTTAAATGATTCCGTGGCAACTGTCTGCAGTGGTAGTGATAACTAAGTCACACATTTCCTTCATAATCAGTTTGGGATGAACAGTGGTACTGATGTGTAGGGAGGGTCTCTGCCATTAAGCAGCTGTGTACTGGTGGCAATGGGGTCTTGATGGCAGCGCTGCCCCGCCTGCTCCTGGTCCTCCTCTTTTTTTATTTGTTATTCTTTTGAGAGAGGGTTCCCTATAGACCAGTTTGGCTTCAAACTCCTGATCTTCCTCTCTCTACCTTTCAAGTACTGAGGTGGGATTATAGGTGTGTGCCAGCGCCCATGTGGATGATAGGTGTGTGCCAGCGCCCATGTGGATGATAGGTGTGTGCCAGCGC
>PVIU01000520.1:252766-309260 GCA_004026605.1 Ondatra zibethicus
CCCATGTGGATGATAGGTGTGTGCCAACGCCCATGTGGATGATAGGTGTGTGCCAACACCCATGTGGATGATAGGTGTGTGCCAGCGCCCATGTGGATGATAGGTGTGTGCCAACGCCCATGTGGATGATAGGTGTGTGCCAACACCCATGTGGATGATAGGTGTGTGCCAGCACCCATGTGGATGATAGGTGTGAGCCACCCATGTGGATAATAGGTGTGTGCCAGCGCCCATGTGGATGATAGGTGTGTGACACCGCCCATGTGGATGATAGGTGTGAGCCACTGCCCATGTGGATGATAGGTGTGAGCCACTGCCCATGTGGATGATAGGTGTGTGCCACTGTCCATGTGGATGATAGGTGTGTGCCACCCATATGGATGATAGGTGTGTGCCACCCATGTGGATGATAGGTGTGTGCCACCGCCCATGTGGCTCTTTGGTTTGGTTTGATTTTGGTAGAAGGTTCTTTTATCTAAGCTAATACCGTATATGATTTGTAATCTTAAATAGCACTTAGTGTTAAAATACTGTAATTTAAAGGTACAGTGTGTATCAGGTTGAACTTCACTTTCTCTTACAAGGTCAGGAGGAAAACTATTGCTAGTTTGAAGTTTTAACTGTGAATGAGGCCTATCAATATTTCAGGAAATTTTAAGATTTTGTTTTTGTTTTTCTTTTGGCAAATCTAATGAGTCTTGCTATTCTTCCTTAAAGAGAGAGTGGTTGGGCTTGAGTCATTGGTACAGACTCAGAATGTTTTAGGAAATGATTCATTTGCTAGCATCCTTGTAAATATGTCCATATCCAGCTTGAGAAATAGCAGATAATGAGTGTGAGGTCCCCAACCCTTGGCATTTAGCCCTTACCTAAAAACCTCTAATGTCCATGGCATCAGATACCTCAAAGATGGTTTTTTATTTTGATTTCCTTAGTTTGGGGCATAGTTTCAACACCTATCTTTGAATGTGTGTATAGCCAAGAGTCGTTTTGAATTTGTAATTCGCTGCCACAGCCTCTGTAGTGCTGGGGTTACAGGAGTATGTGATCTCACGAGGCACTAGCTGTGTTTTCAGACCAGGGACTGTGCTTGCTTAGAGCTGAGCTCTCTAGTTTGCAAGCAACAAGTCCCTGTGACAGTAGCTACGGTCACCGTAACCTTTAGAGAGGTCGCTTGTCCGGTATTGCTTTGTAGCCTTTATGGAAGCCAGTCCCAATCTTGAAGGAGTTTAAGGTGTTCTTGCTGCCTCTGTTTTCAGTAGCTGTCTTGTCCTTGCAGCTTTACCCTTAGCTCCTCACGACTATGTACACTAAGGAACTCGCCACATTGTTGTAAAGTGTAGAAAGTTAGAGGCATGCGTCTTAGGTAGATCTTGGTTCTTACTTTAAAACAAGGAAGCTTTTTGCTTCCCCTTCTCGCAGGTAAAGACTGTCACAGCTGGTTTATAGCCTAAGTGTTCTCCTTAGAGCAGGGTGCTGTTTTGATTTGCTAGAATTTTGTGATTTTCTGGGAGAAGCAGGAGCAAGGAGAGTTACTGTGGCCTTACAACTGCTTGCTCACACAAACGGAGTGCATCCTGAACCTTGGCAAGACAGTGAAATGCTGGATTACATTAAAGCCAATGAATGCTTGAATAAAATGCCTTTCTGTGAGACTACTTTCCAGAAATGAAGTAGTGATAACATATGGAGATTTTAGTTTAAAACTTTTTAGTTATAATTTTTACTTATTTTTAAGGACAGATAAAATAGCTTGTATTAGTCATGTACAACATGAAGAGTTGAAGCATTTGTATATTGTGCTGTGGTTAAATATATTATAGTTAATTAGAAACTACATTATTACCTCATATAATTATTTTAGTGGTGAGGATGCTTAATACCCACTCTGTGAAGCAGTTTTAAGTACTTTATTTGCTTGGATTTCATTTTGTAGATTAATCCAAATTTATAGAAACACATTTTAAAACTATGTAATTAACAATGATTGCTGAGAAATAAAAGCTATTTTGTAAATATACATCAAAGGTTATGTTGAGGTCTAGCACACCGCTGTTATAGAAACTTATCCCACTTACACACACTCCTAGTAAAGGATTTGTGTCCTATTAGTTATTAAGTGTCTCATGTGTTTTCATTAGGCTAGTCACACCTATTACAGTAAGATTATTGAGCAGTTAATCTTTGATGATCAGGAATGACTATCTTTATTTCTATGTAGTTTGTAGATTCAGGTTAAGATGAAGGGATGTTGTGCTGTTGGTCCCCTGTCTGGCATGCGGTGGGGTCTGCTCTGCTCCTTGGCTCTCCTTATAAACAGCTGTGAATGAAGATTATGTCTACTTAGCAGACAGTTTTTCTCCAGGAGTTAATGAGCACTATATGTGAAAATATTTTTTTGTAAATGCCAGAGCATTAAATAGATGTCTTGTTACTATTACGTTTGCCTTTCCTCTTCTAAATTAATGTGTGTTTTTAGTATTTTTCCATCTTATTTCCTGTTAAATGGTTACCTATATTCATTACTGGAGTGATAATATATAGCAAACATTAAAATATATTTTTGTTACTTATCTTAAGTAGTGGTATTTCACTTGGGTTTTAATAAATAAAACTTGCCTGAGGATCAGAAAAGTAAAGTAGCCACACTGGCCAGCCTTATAGACCATGCATCAATAACACACACCTTTAATCCCAGTAGCCACACTAGTTGCCATAGAAATCGGGCAGTGCACGCTTTTAATCCCAGCCCTAGAGAGAAATATAAGACGGGAGGAGACAGCTCTCAGGCTCAGTCTCATTCTGAGATTCCTGGATGCAGGATCGCCATTTCAGACTGAGGTCGAGGTTACAACCAGTGGCTGACTATTTTGCTTTTCAGACCTTCAGGTTGAACCACAATTTCTCTCTCTGAGTTTTTATTAATCGTGATTCACTTAAGTAGGTGTGTTAAGCATATCTTTGTGTATTCTGATGCTTTGCTTTGTGGGACCCTGCTGGCCCTGGCGTGGCTGCCTCTCCTGTAGTTAGCCAGGTTTGCAAAGGTGGTGGCCATCCTGCCGGTGTAACTCCCAGTACACACAAACCTGATTACTCCCCTGCTTCTGAGTACACACATGTGTGGGTATGTGGAGGCCAGAGGTTCAACCTCAGAAGTTAGTTTTCAAGAGCCTTCACATTTTTAAAAGGTTCATTCATCCTTATTTTATATATTTGAGTGTTTTGTTTGTATGTATGCATAGGTACAGTGTGTTTCTGCTGCCTGCAAACTCTGAAAGAGGAAGCTGGGATTCCTTGTAACTAGAGTCACAATGGTTTGAGTTGTGTGTGAGTGCTGGGTACTGAACCCACGTCCCTCTGCATGACAGCAAGTGTTCTTAACAACTAAACCAACTCTGCAACCCCAGGATATTTCATTTTGTTTGTGTGTGTTTGTCTGTGTGATGAATGTTTGCATATGTGCAGGCATGTGTAGATGCCAGAGGAGATGGTGGGTGTCCTGCTTGTGTCCCTCTGCCTTATTCCCCTGAGATAGGATCTCACTAAAGCCAGGCCTGTGCTGCTGGCCAGCACACCCCAGTGTTCCTACCCCCTTCCCACAACATACACACACTGCTGGGGTTATAGGTACTCCTGACCACACCTGCTTTTTCATGGGTGCTAGGATTTAAGCTCACATTCTTGCGCTTGCATGGCAAGCACTTTTACCCACTGAATTATCTGCAGCCCCCTCTACCTTGTTTATTGAATTAAGATCTCAAAATGATACTTTGCTATCTGGAGCCTCACTGGCCCTGGTAGGGCTGCCCCTCCAGCAGTTTAGCCAGGCATTTGGGGCTCACTGATCCACATAGGCTGGGCAGCCAGCGAACTCTAGAATTTTCTTACTCTGTCTCCCCTGTGCTGGGATTGCAAGCAGATGATACTGTCTCTAACATTTATATGCCTAGGTGCTGGGGTGTAACTTGAGTTCTCATGCTGCGCAGCAAGGGCTTCACCATCTGAGCTGTCTTTTTTTACGATGCTCTAAACCAGATGGCAAGGAAGGAGCAGCATCCATGGGCTAGAGCCCTTTAAACTAGTCAAACAAGCAGACTCTAATTCCTCTTCCCTGTCCTACAAGCTCCTTCCTGCAGACACCACACTAAAGCTCTTTCCCACAATTTGTCCCCTTCTACTTCCTGGTGTTCACCCATTGCTCCCCCCCCACCCCACCCCCACCCCCGTGCATCCTCTCAAATCCATGGCAGGGTTTCTGCTCCTTCTCCTGTAAACTGTAAGTAACAAACGCTTCAGTGGCTGTTTTCCGTCAACAAGATTATTTTGAATTATAATATTGTTTTGTTTTTAAAGCTATTCTTAGTCAAAACATTGTATAACTAAGAAATAAGAAATAAGGCATCTGAATTGAATCCGGTTGCTGAGGGGGCTGTGTGAGCCAATATGTACATGCGTACGGCTGTGACATTCTGCCAAAGTGCATGAGGCCACCCAACCACAGACTGAACACCATGACTGCAGGAAGGTATGGAGGACAAAGTCTTTCACCTCATGGCAGACAAGCACAGAAAGTGGGAACTGGGAACCACTATTACCTGTATTGTGTTACCATCTCCCAACAATTGCCAGAACCCAGAATAGTGCCACCAGCAGGGGAACAAATAAACAAACGTGTAAGGTACATTTCAGACTCACACTCCAGCGTGTTACCTGTGTTTCAGCTGTCTTTATTTAATAAGAACAACAAAAAGTAAAGCCCATATTAGGTGTGTTTTATCCAAATCAAATCTTTAGTTGTTGGCAAAGTCAAGACAATGTAGCTTTTAGTCCTTCAGGCTCAAAGGCACATTCAACTATGAGAAGCTTTTCTTTAGGAAAAAAAATTAATTATAGGCAAATTGTGCCAGCTTCTCTCCTTCTTAGGGAAATCGTGTCTGGGGATAGCGATTTGGCTGTCAAATGTTAACCCAATATATAGAATAGTTTCTCTGTCTAGAAAAGCTAAACTTCAATTTTAATATGCTTATTTAAATTTTATTTAATATATTCTATTTAATAACAGACCCCAGTATGTTCCTTAGCTACCTGCTATAATACCCTGCTTTTTAAATATTTTTATTGTTTTATTTTGTTTTCAGCAGTAGATTTGCAAATATAGAAACTTGTAACAGCTATTAAGCCAGTAAACATTGTTCTCCATTTTTACTCTGTAAAAGTGTGTGTGAGAGAGAGAGACAGAGATGGGGGAGCGGCATGGTGTGCATGTGAGGTCAGAGGACAGTGTGGCAGAGCTGCTTTGTTCCAGTTTAGGTGGCCTGCAATACAAGCTTCCAGGAAATTTCTCCTGGTTTTGCCTCCTGTATTGCCTTCGGAATGCTGAATTTGCTGATGCACCTCCACACCTTGCATTTTACGTGGGTTCTGGGGACTGAACTCGGGTCATCAGACTTGCTCAGATAGCAGATTTTATTTGCTGAATCATTTCCACAGCCCCATGTGCATTTTTTGATAAATTGTGCCAAGCAATTGTATTATGAATAGAGATATTAGGAGGGACAGTTGTTGATGGGGGAGGTCAGTGTACTGTAATGAAAATTAAGTCTATGGGAAGAGGACTCGGTTGGTAAAGTACTTGTCAAGCAAACATGAGAACTAAGTTCAGATCTCTGTCACCCATGTAAAAAGTTGGGCGTGGTCATTCTTCTGTAACTCTAGCACTGGGGAAGGAAGACAGTCAGACCCTAAGAGCTGGCTGTCCAGGCAGTCTTGCCAAACAGTGAGAGCTCCCCTTGCAAAAGTTAAGGTGGAGAGTTGTTGAAAACACATCTGACATACATGGACCTGTGTACTGCACACTCAAGCATGAACACATTCAGTACATATCCCAAAGTGACTATGGAATGCTGTGTGATTGGTTTTTTCTTCTTTGCTCTGTCTGGGTGGGGGCACCCATAATATTAAAAGATAAATGCAAGAGTGGAGGGGGGCTTTATGTATTTTATATTGCTGGATCTTTATGTAAATTGGGATCCATGGTTGGTTTTCTACATCCCAAGAAATGAAGATAATGAAGCCTGAGAAGTGGTTTCCATGTTGACATTTAAGATTGTTCATATCCATGAAGAACTGAAAAATTGTCATTATGTTGAAAGTGGGACTAGGTTAAACGGATGTGTTCTTCATTGATGTTAAATCTTTGTCTAGAATTTCATATTGCCTTCTCAGGTACCTGGCATTTCCTTAATGAGAGAAACTTCTCTGTCTCTCTGGGTAAAAGTAATTTTTAACAAAATATTAAGTAAACACTTTAGAAAACCTTGCATGTTTAGCACTGTTCTGATGACCTGGGAAACTGTAGTGGAGCCCGGCTGCTTCTACCCCCATTGACTTTCTTTTTCCTTAATTGTATTAAATAAAGTGCTCCTTAGTGAGTTTTTTGCTCAGTGAGTTTTATTGTTGTTGTTTTTATCATTTTAATAGCATAACCTTGAGTCATGAACTAATGACACAGGATAATCTGAGTATGTTTGTTTGTTTTACTCTTCTACTCCACTTGTCTGTCTCCAGCTCTCACACTTGGTCTCCATAGACCACCAACGACACTGAAGCAAAGCTCAGTGGGTAAAGTGCTTACATGTGCAGAAGGTCTGTTTCGTCCCCAGAATCCATGTTAAGGCCAGGAGTAAAGGCATGTACTTGCCATCCCAGCATGAGGGAGTGTTGTTGGGACTTCCACACCAGGACAGAGGGTTCCTGGGGCTTGATGGCCGCAGTCTAGCTTTCTTGAGCTCCAGGCGGATGAAAGAATTGGACTCCAAAAATAAGGTCGAGGGCTCCTGAGGATCAACACCTGAGGTTGGCCTCTTGCCTGCACATGAACACAGATGAATATGCACACAGGTGTGCACAACAATAAAAAATCTTATGTTAATAATGCATGTCTGCTTTATATTGAATATGGGTTTTGTAACTGCCAGTACAAATTACATCAAATGAATGCATTTTCTTGTGTTTTCATATTGCACTTTCTTTTCCTACTCCAACAGTATACATTCACTTGGACTGCCATACAAGATGGTTTTAAAATCCTTTATTTAAAACTATAAAAATTTGTATATAATACCAGTCTTATAACATTCTCCAAAAGAACTTAATAATTTCATATTTCTGTATTTTTTTTTATTTTTTAAACATTTATTATGTATACAGTGTTCTGCCTGCATACCAGAAGAGGGCACCAGATCTCATTATAGATGGGTGTAAGCCACCATGTGGTTGCTGGGAATTGAACTCAGAACCTTTGGAAGAGCAGTCAGTGCTCTTAACTCTGAGCCATTTCTCCAGCCCTCTCTTTTATTTTAGATACATGTAGCATTCAATACAATATAAATACAGTGCTGGTGAAGTAATAAGAAAGTTGTATACATCAAATGAGGTTTAATCCCAGCTCCCTTTGTCCCTCCCCATCCTCCCCTTTATATCATGTGCTGCTGCCTTCCGCCTCCCTAGTCCCCATCCTCCTGTCTTAGTGCATGGTTCTCTTTCTAACTTTCTGCCTTCTCATACTAATTCCACTTGAGCATATATTTAATCTTTAGAAATTGGGTCCACATGGAGAGAACATGAGATGTTTATCAAGACTGAGCTACCTCACTTGGTGATCATATTCCTGTTCCCACTATTTCCATGTAAATATGATGAATTCATTTTTCTTTATAGCTGAATAAAATTCCAGTGCATGTATGTACTTTATTTTCATTATCCATTCATCTTTTGGTAAATCAAGCTTCAATAAACATGGATGGATGTACAAGTATCTCTGTAGTATGTCACAGACTTGTTTGGGTATATACCTCAGTATATTATAGCTGAGTTGTGTGGTATACCTACTTTTGGGTTTTGGAGAGCATCTTCATTTGAGTTTCTTAATGGTTATAAAATTCGCGCTATCCTCACCAGCACAGGTTGTGTCTTGACTGCTTGGTGATAACAGTTCAACTGGGGGGATGGAATCTCTGAGGAGTTTTATTTGTATTTCTCTGATGGTTAAGATTTGAACACTTACACTTTTTTTTGAGAACTATATGGTTTCTTAAAGGAACTATAATGTCAATATCACAGGTTTGAGAGTTTATTGTGATGAAGAAATTTAAAAACTACTTTAGAATTTGAGTTGAAAAGGAAATGTAGCTATTCATTGAAGGGATTGAGCTTGATAATAGATAGTAACGGTCACGCCTTTCTCTGAGCACACGTTTACACATGGTTCTTTTGTCCAGGTTAATTACTGTAAAAGACAACATTCACACTGAGCTCATCAGGAAAGGGAGCAAAGCCTTTTCTTTGCTTGTGTTTTTACCCTTCTATCCAGGAAAAAAAAATAGTAGCTATCTGATGGTTTTCCTCCAAATGTTCATCCTCTTCCATTCCAAGAGGAAGTGAAAGGAGCTGGCCGCAGCCGAGCCCCTGCTGTTGAGGATAGGGCTGCATTGCACAATGGAATGTGCCGTGTGGTGTTTATGGCAGAAATAATTCCTCTGAGTTTTTAGAGAAAATTTGTGGCTACTTCACTTACACTTGAAAGTAGAAAGCAAGTGTTTTCCTGGTCATTCCATTTGCTGTTTGGAGATGCATCTTAAAATAGCCATCTCTGTGAGGTTAGATTATGCTCCATGACAAGTAACAGTGTTGGACTGAGTCTCTTGGCCCTAAACTGTGCATCTATTTTAAGAGATGACCCTAAGAACTGACAGAGCATACTGTACCCTCTTAGCCCTGAGTGCCAGTTCTGTATTTCCAGGGCTGGAAAGATCACCTAGAAACATCTATGGAATTAAGGCCTGTTAGGAATTCTTACACCTATCTATATGAGTTGCCTGTTTCCTTGTAATTTCATTAAAATACATATTAATGTATGTGTGTGCTTGTGGAGAGATATGTGTAGACACAGAAATCATGTTTTTTTTTATGTATTTTGAGCATAGAACAAAAAATCCCAAGGGTTATTAGATGATTAGTATAATAAAATTAATTGCCTTTGCTCATATCATCTGTGATTATACCAATTAGCTATTCTCTTTTTGTTTTACCCCTTTAATAGCCAGTGTCCCTGGTCTTTTGCTGCTTGCTGCCTCTCAAACGCATATGCTTTGTGGTTATTTCTTATATTCTCATTAAGAACATGCATAGTTAAGACCTGAGTCCTTTTGTTTTTATTAAGTTCCTGCTGTGTAACCAGTGCTGAACTCAAGACTCACTGTTTCTGCCTCCTGCATGCTGGGATTACAGACATGTCCATCCTGTCCAATTAAGGTCAAATTATGAGACAGTGGAGGTATACACCTCTGCCTTCTAGAAAGCTTATATTCTAGTGTATAGGAATAATCTACGACAGCAGATACCAAAATCGAAATAAATGATGAATGGTAGTGATTCTAAATTAAGAGTTGGGCAAAGCCACTGAAATCCAGGCAGAAACAAAGGTTATGTGAAGCTTGAACTGATGCTCTGAGGCCCTAATGTACGAGTCTAGGAGGAAGGGACTGTAAGTCGAGGAGACAGCAGATACAAAGGACAAGGAAGTAGGTGTGTGTTTTGGCAGAATAGTTAGAGAATGAAGATGACAGATTTCAAATGACAATAAGGGTGGGTGGTAAATCCCAGGAGAGATGGTAAATGTGTATGGTTTTGAGGGATAAGAGAAGGTAAATACATTCAAAAAGTGGTTTTATCATCTAGCACATACGGGAGAAACCAGTATCTGGGCTGTGTATATAACTTAGATATCAGTAAAAAGAAATCAAACCTTGTAGCCAATAGCATGTTAAGAATTATTTGTAAAAGTAAGCCTGACCATCTGAGTTTGATGCTGAAAGCCCTCTCTCTCACACACACACAGACACACACACATGCACACACAGTTAAATTTTGTTTTGTTTTTTGAGACAGGATTTCTCTGTGTAACAGCCCTGGCTGTCTTAGAACTCACTTTGTAGATCAGGTTGGCCTCGAACTCACAGAGATCCATCTGCTTCTGCCTCCTGAGTGCTGGGATTAAAGGCATGTGCCACCACGCCTGGCTTAAATGTAAAAATTTTAAGAAATGGCATTTAGAAAAAAGAACAAGCTTGAATTCTAGTGTTTGTAATCCTGAAGAGTAGTCCAGTATCCCACTGAAACTACTCGGTTTACACTGGAGATTGGTTGTGAGAAAGCCAACATTCTGGATTTAGACGGCATCTTCATAGAGATGGATTGAATGGTGGTGGAATGGGAAGGTGACAAGGGGCACGGTTGGAAGTGCTGAAGGATCAGAACCTGAATGTGGGCTATGCTCAGTCTCTGAGGAACAGAAGGAAAAACTTAAGCCATGACAGATGGGAATTTCTCTGGCAGAAGTAAAGAACAGAATGATACACCCACTGTATTAGCCAGTATGAGCACTGAGAGGATGCCATCGTAGGGCAGTAAGGAGTATCATTGGGCTTTGTGTATGAATCATTTGTAAGCCTAATGACTACTGTTTAGTGTAGTATTCCTAACTGAATGTGGCTTCTTAAAGTAAGACATAAAAGATAAATTCATTCTGTGACTGGCCCACTGTATTTCTAGCATTAATAGGCATGGATGTTTAGGGCTATGTTGCACAGCACTGGTGCAGTGCATGTTCGTTTATTTTTATTCTCTCTTTTTTTTCTTTCTTTCTCTCCTCCCGTTTATTTATTTATTTATTTAATGCATGCTGGGTCCTTCTTGGCTTGGATCCTGGAACCCTTAGTAGGGACACTGAGGAAGAAAGGACAGAAAAAACTGAAGTCCTGTGGGGTGTGTGTGCTCTGATGGAGTGCAGCACCGGAAGGAGTTGGCTAGTTTCAGTAGGAGGTCTCTGTAGGTTAGCAGTCTTGGGCTGTAAACATTCTGGAGGAAGAAGCTGAAGTTGCTGGCTTTCAGCTACACTCATCACTCAGTCTCAGTCTCATACTCGGACTCCTGAGGAAGGCTTCGCCTTGAGGAGCCTCAGCCATATGGGGAATGACTTGGCCTGAGTCCTTTGAGGCCTTGCCATGCTTATGCCCATTTCAACAGCAATACACATCCACTTAGGATTTTGCTCACTCAGGGTTTCTTCTACTGTCTCTCTCTACAGCATGTATTTTGTGATATGTGTGTGTGCGCGTGTGCACATACATGTGTGCAGGACATATATGTGTTCATTTGTATAAGTCAAGACAACTTCAGGTGTCATCCTCAGGAAGGGTGTCCACCTCCTTTGAGATAGGGTCTCATTGGCCTACAGCCCACTCATAAGACAAGACAGACAGGGTCTCACTGGCTTACAGCCCACTCATAAGACAAGACAACGAGATCCTCCTGTGTTTACCCCACTAGCACTGAGATTACAAGTATGCGCGGCCATGCCTGGTATCTTTACCTGGATTCTAGGGATTGAACTCTGATCTTCCCTTACTATTTAAGCCATCCTGGGAGCCCTATTGCACATTTTTACCACCACAGAAACTTCAGCAGGATGATTCTACTCCATAAGGCTTAAGAATCCTAGCCAAACCTTCAGCTATTGAAATAGCATGATTGAGAGTTTGTAAGTATAGGATATACTTCAGAGAAGTCTCAAGACAGAGAGAAGGTGATGCCTTGGGGCTGATACAGAAAGGCTTTGGAGTGATTGTGTTTATTCATCTCATAAATACTGAGCTTGTTAGGTGCAAGGTGGTGCAGTAGCTACAGAAATTGATGTGAAAGAGAGCTTTCTAGCATACATGTTTGGTGAGGTCTATTGGGGATGCTGGGATTCTAGTTATAAAGATAGTGTGATGATGCCTTCAAATGCAGAAACCTTCTGTGAGAACATAGGAGTCTGGCATGTAATCATTGAGGGTATTTGTGTGGCTAGAAATTAGTCATATCGACAGAGAAAGGACCTTCATGGCCAAAGGATAGATCCATATAATAGCATGATGTCATCAGGGCATTAAGGATAGCCTTATGTGCTGACCAGAGTACTCGTTATATGATCTTGACAGTGAGGATCAGGCTATGAGAATTCTTCTATTAACAGGAGGAGTTTAAAATCTGTCTTGAAAGGTCACCTTCAGTGTTCCTTTTGTGGAATATTTGTCATGCTATTTAGATTGTAGATGGCTCAGTATGGACCATAGCTCAGAGGAGGCTGTACTTCTTTAAAGAAGTTGAAATAAGTAGGAACAATTAGAAGTAAAAAGGGAGTGTCTTTGTTTTGACTGTGTGTGTGTGTGTACATGCATCCATTTTATAGGTGTGTTTGTATGTGTGTACACGCATGTGCACATTTTCATGTAAAAGCCAGAGATGTTGGTGGTAGGTATTTTCCTCAGTTGCTCTTTTTTTTTTTTTATTTTTTGAGACACTATTTCACTGAACCCGAAGCTCACTGATCCCGTAGACTGGCTGGCCAGTGCCAGTGGTGCCTGTCTTCCCCACCCTGCCACCCACAAGCTAGGGTTTATGTATATGTAGCCAAAGTCATGCCTGGCTTTTTATGTGGGTGCTTTCCTTCCTAGTTCAGGGATACTCTGAGGAGGAATGTCTGTAGACATCTGCTTTGATAGGCAGGTAAAATGCCTAGAGATATTTTGTGTCTCCAAGCCAATTATCAAGGGAAGAATGTAGCTGTTTTGAAAAGAATTCACAGCTCTGGATTCTGGCTAACCTAGATTCATATCTGTGTTTTACTACTCAGGGTAGTAAGTGTGTACAAATTTGGGAAATCTATATATCTTCCCTGTGTTTTAGAAGAGAGCATTTAATGATTAAAATGTTGAATTTCATTCCCACAATTTTGTCAGCTCCTTAAGCATAAATGACATTACATTGCAGCTCTTCTCTGGATTGAATGGGAGGGGGTGACATAGCTTAACAGTGGTCTCCCTTCTCTAATCTAGATCATTTAAGTTGATTAAGACCCTTCCTGTTTTTCCTCACTAATGGAAATGTAATGATATATTGAGCTTGAATTGGCTATGTAGGCCAGGCTGGCCTTGAACCCATGATCCTCCTGTCTCAGCTTCCATTGGAATACAGATATACATCATAGGCACATACCATTATGCTGGGCTCCTGGAGGATTTTCTGCTCCTCATCTCTTCGATCATTTAAACTTTAAACCCTTAGCAGAGTGCTACATTGGGTTTAGGGTTTTAAATGTGCCCTTATCATTGTTTTCTATTGTAAATCACTTTATGTCTAGCTTAGCTGTGCTGTATACGTTGTTTTATTGTGCACATTGTAAGCGCTTCATTATCCTTACAAGTAAGTGTTTTAGATCAGATTTTATTTTGCTAGAAGTATTAAACATTAAACATAAACAGGTACTCAGAAGCTTTTTGAATGAATAAATCTCACTTGTAGATTGCATTCTTATGTTCATCAGCTTCCCATTATTATAAAATGCCTGAAATAATGAAATTACAGACAGAAAACACTAAAATAAGTCACAGTTTTAGAGGCTTCACCCTTTGCCTTTGGGGTAGGAAGAGTGCAGCACACCTTCACTGGGCACACTACCACAAAGCCATTCACCCCAGATCTGGGACAAAAACGGGCAAGGAGAGAAGCCAGGATCCATAATCTCATTCCAGGAGTATTCTCCTGCCTCATTAAAAACTCCATCTAGGTCTGTCATTAGTGAATGCTTTTCTTCTGTTATGTCCTTTTGCCATGGCATGCTGCATGACCACAGGCCCAGAAACACCATGGACTAAAGAGTCTGGATCTGTGAGTCAAAATCAATCCTCTTCTCTGAAGTTAGGATCTCAGATACCTTACCACTATGCAAAAGAGACTTAGAAACCTCAGATGCTGTTTTGTTTATTTTTACCCCCCCCCACAGAATCTTGCTAAGCCTTTATGCTGTTCTCAGCAGTCTATCGCTGTCCTTGAAAAGCTTGAATCCAGTAGCTTTTAACTATTACAGGACTTATACAATGTAGCAGTTTAAAATTTTCATTTGTTCACTTTGGGCCATGGTCGATTGCAGAGCTATAATCGAGAGCATGAGCATTGAATTGTTGTGAGTAATGAGACGCTGGGCAGAAGAATGTGTCCAAGCCCTAAAGAAAATGACACGAGAGCTCCCTGAATGTAGCGATGAGTAGAGGAAAACCAAGAGGAGACGCTGTCAGTCAGCAGCTGTGCACTGGGGTGGAAATGCT
Organism: Ondatra zibethicus; assembly: GCA_004026605.1. NCBI lineage: Eukaryota > Metazoa > Chordata > Mammalia > Rodentia > Cricetidae > Ondatra > Ondatra zibethicus. Next base: position 266,974 of record PVIU01000520.1, read on the forward strand.
GACTCCATTGTGGTGCACTCCATGCAGCGCTCATGGACTTCTGGGGGGAACAAGACATGCAATAGGGATGTTGCAAGGATCAAAACTGATGAAAGCTGATAGGGGTCTGCCTGCCCTAATTTCCAGTAGGGCGGAGAATGTGGTCAAATCAATACTTTGAAGAGGTAGTCTCAAGGAGACTATGGACCAACATAAGCAATTTTTATGGTAAGATAAAGATGTCTCTGGAGTTGGCTTTTTCATATCTACTTTGTGAAATTGGGTGTTTTCCATACCCCTTAAAAACCTGAATATTCAAATCTAAAGATGGGGACAGCAATAATAAGTCCACCGGGATGTTAGTATGCAAAACGTGGGAAAGTTCCTTACCTCACACTAGGTATTAAATGATAGCTTCTGTTGTAGGAGATGGAAAAATAGAGGGGAGGTGGGAAGGACTTGCAGATTTCCTATTTGGACAGTCAGAAGAGCTAGATTAACTTGTCTGGGTTTTAGACAGCTTGGCTCTGAGGAGTCTGGGAATGCTTCCTGACAAGAATGACAGACAGGAGAGATCTGAGTAGAAGATGGAATTGGGAAGCATTAGCTTATACCTGACAGTAGATGTGAAAGTGGATGAGAACAAGAAACCAGAACCCAGAGAGCAGCAAGGGACTTTCAGGGGAGAGAGAAGCTCAGTGAGGACATGAAGTGGAGCATCAGAATGAAGTAAGAGGGGGATGGAGAGATGGCTCAGTGGGGAAGAGCACTGACTGCTCTTCCAGAGGTCCTGAGTTCAAATTCCAGCACCCACATGGCAACTCACAATTGTCTGTAAATCCAGTTCCAGGGCATCTGACCCTCACACCAATGAACATAAAATAATGATAATAATAAAATAAATTTAAAAAAAAAGAATGAAGTGAGAGCAGGGAAGAGGGAGGGGACCAGGAGTTAGAGTGCAGGTACAAACCGATGAATTGTCAGCTCCTTCTGCCATGATACTTAGCAGTGATAGGAGACATGCCTGATGCATAGAGACATGCCTGATGCATAGTTTGCGAAGAGAGCAAGTGGTGAAGAGCAGAGAAAGCAGATAAATCTGTAAGAATGTGGGTTTGGATGCTGGTTCAAAGATAAATGGAGAGAAGGGACATTTCTTACCAGTTTGAAAGCCCAGAGAGTAGAGTGTCAGTGCAGGTGAAGCATAGCGACCGTGTAACGTCTTGCATCGGGGTTGGAAGAAAGTCTGTGAGCAGAAATGAGGTCCATATGGTGGAATGGTTTGCATGTACACTACTGCAGTCAACCATTGACAGCGAGCATGGAGGTGCTCTGTTCAGAATAGCACCCTGGCTTAGGTAGGGTCTATTGCTGTGAAGACACCAGGACTACGGCAGCTCTCATAAAGGAAGATATTTAATTGGGGTGGCTCACATTTTCAGAAGATTAGTCCATTATCAGTATTCTGTGACATGTGGCATGTAGACAGACGTGCTGGAGAAGGATCTGAGAGCCCTACATCTTGACCTACAGGCAACACTGAGCCTCACACTGAGCATAGTTTGAGCTAAGCTAAGGAGACCTCAGTGACACACTTCCTCCAACAAAGCCACACCTCCTAATAGTATCACTCCCTCTGAGCTTACGGAGGCCAATTACATTTAAACTACTGCACACCCTTTGAATGTTTTTGGTTGCATTGTTCTCTACCCGTCTCCTCCTGGAAGAACGGTTTACTTAGACTGGCAGAGACACAAAATGATAAATGGCTAGGCAGTGATGATACACGCTTTGAAATCTCAGCACTTGGAAGGCAGAGGCAGGTGGATCTCTTTTCGAGGCCAGCCTGATCTACAAAGAAAGTTCCAGGATAGCTAGGACAGAAACTCTGTCTCAAAAAAATGAAGAAAAAAGATAAAGATAAATGGAACAGTTTGTATGCAGTAGTACCCTCTCATCTTCTCATTTAAGAAAAAAAAGATTTTATTTTGAATTATTTTGGGATGTGGGTTGTACCCCTTAGTTCAGTACCTTTGGAGGCTAGAACCAGGGTGTTTGGATCCCTTGGAACTGGTGTTTGGTCAGCACCTGACACAGATGCTTGGAACTGAACTTTGGTTACAGAAACAGCACATACTTAACTGCTGAGCCATGTCTTTAGCCTACAGTAGCTCATTTTAACTCCACAGTCATTGGACACAATAGGCTTTTTTGGGGGGAGGTATCCTAAATTGAGCTTGCTGACTTGTACTTATATTCTTAGTACTCAAATGGGAGGTTGAGGCAGATGGATCATGATCTAGTGAGATTAGTCCAAGAAATCAAGAAGTAGGAACAGCTAAAAAAAAAAAAATAATGTGTTGAAATTCATAAAGCAGTGGAACTATCATTGACCAAAAGGGGCGTTTAAACTTTATTGTTAGCCTGTCTTATTGAGTGGGTGTGTGTTAGGTTCTGGTGCTAGTGCTAAAGTTGTGAACATAATTACTTACTTTTTGGAATTCAACATTCAGAAGCATGGTGAGCAGCTAGAGAGAGATGCAGGTAGTTTGAGCGGTTTGCTTAGCTAAGGTCATATACTTCAAGGATCTTTTATGGATTCTTTTTTTATTTTCAGGGTTTCTCTGTGTAGCTTGAAGCCTGTCCTGGAACTCACTCACAGAGATCCACCTGCCTCTGCCTCCCGCGTGCTGGGATTAAAGGCTTACAGCACCACCTGACTCTTTCATGGAACATTTAAAACTTGTAAATACTCAGGGTACAATGAGGCATAGTAATTATGCTTTGTATTTGTATATCGGCTTATAATATAAGATTTTACATATGAAAACCCAAATTGATCATCAAAAGTGTCCCCTTTTCTTTCTGAGTGTTGGGGGCTAGCAGTGGGGACTGAATGTTTGGGGAAGCAAAGCCCTTTCATCCCCAGCCCCCAAAATAGTGTGTGTGTCTGTGTGAGAGTGGGGGACAACAGAGACAGAGAGGAGCAGGCAGATAGGCACATGTGCATGCGCACGGACACGCGTGTGCGCACACGTATACACACACAGACACACACACACCCTTCTCTCACTGGCTGGCCTGGAACTTGCTAAATAGACCAGGCTGGCATCTAGCTCACAGAGATATGTTTCCCTAATGCTAAGATTAAAGATATGCACCACAGTACTTAGCAGAAATGATTCTTGAAGTCGGTAAAAGACATGAATTTTAAGGAGGTCCAGGTGACTGCTTTGGGATAAGAACACAGAGTCCCTCAGTGTGCAGTGTTGACTTCACAGCTGTGGTCTCACTTGGGTCACTTTACCGTATGTACTTATTCAAAGGTGAAGACATTGTGAACTTCCTGAAACTCTCTCTAACATAGTCCTTAATTTACGTTCGGACTACTGTATCCTCAGGCTCAAACCTAGATTTAACCAACCCTCGGGTCAAGTATTTGGGGTAGGGGGTGCAATGTATGACTTTGGCTAACATTTATGTTGTGGGTTCTTATTTTGAGACAGGGATTCACTGTGTAGCCCTAGCTGTCCTGAATGTCCTGGAACTCACTGTGTAGAGCAGACTAGCTGTGAACTAGAGAGATCTACCTTCTGAGGGCTGGGATGAACAGTGTATGCCCCACACTCAGCAACTTCGGAGACTTTAACAAAAATACAGTATTACAACGTCTTGCATATGTTGTATAAGTATGCTAGTGGTTATTAAAACTAATGGGAGGATGGTGTGATAGGTACTATACAAAGCTATGCCATTTTGTGTAAGCAACTTGAGCATCTGTAGATTTCAGCGTATGGTGTTAGATGGAGAGGGAAGTTCTGAAATCAGCTCTTCTGGATGTGGAAGGATGCCTGTATTTGTGTTTAGCCGTGGGTGCTCCTAAGGAATAGAGGTGTTATGGGTTAACAGTGGAGGTTGAGATTAATTTGGATGGGAGAGTCAACTCAGGTTTATTTGTTGAGAAAAGGTCATATTTCTTACTTCATGATTTTCAGTTTTTCATATGTTCAAAGTACTGCAAGAACAATTTTAAAATAAGCACTTTTATTTTAAGCCTGTGTTTGCTTCTGCCAGCGTAGGGTACCCTTGTAGTGCCACCCAACTCAGTGGCTAAGGGTGACAACAGCTAATGTGTTGTAAACAGTTCTGTACTATGAACTATAGCAAGAGATTTGTAAGTATTATCCTTTCATCAACCCTCTGAGGTAGAGAACGCTTATAATTGATATGTATTTTGGAGATCAGCCCTCTCTCTGATGTGGGGTTGTTGAAGATCTTTTCCCATTCTGTAGGCAACCGTTTTGTCTTGTTGACCGTGCCCTTTGCTTTACAGAAGCTTTTCAGTTTCAGGAGGTCCCATTTATTATTTGTTGCTCTCAGTGTCTGTGCTACCGGGGTTATATTTAGGAAGTGGTCTCCTGTGCCAATGTGTTCAAGCGTACTTCCCACTTTCTCTTCTGTGAGGTTCAGTGTGGTTGGTTTTATGTTGAGTTCTTTCATTCATTTGGACTTGAGTTTTGTGCATGGCAATAGATAGGGATCTATTTTCCTTCTTCTACATGTTGATATCCAGTTATGCCAGCACCATTTCTTGAATATGCTTTCTTTTTTTCATTTGATCTTTTTTACTTCTTTATCAAAAATCAGGTGTTTGTAGGTGAGTGGATTGATATCTGGGTCTTCAATTTGGTTCCATTGGTCCTCCTGTCTGTTTTTATGCCAAAACCAGGCTGTTTTCAGTACTGTAGCTATGTAGTAGAATTTGAAGTTAGGGATGGTGATGCCTCCAGAAGTTCCTTTATTATACAGGATTGCTAAAACTGTCTTTTTAGATCTCAAAACATTTTCTTAGATAAACAGTTTAAGCTTTTATGTCTTATATACCTCATATCTTTTTTGTGAGTTTCTTTTCTGAATTTGGTAACAAGGAAAACTATAACTATCTCATCTTCAACTCTATCAGAGACCCAAGAAGGATATAATATTACCTGAGTAAACAGGAAATGCGGAGCAAGCAACTTACTATAGAAATGACAGAAACAGTTACCTGAACAGTCACCCAAGGTTCCTCTGCCATGTTGGGGCATCCATCTTAGGACTACAGGCCAAGAATATCTAAAGACTTCTTTGTGAAGCAGGAAGTTTTTGAAGGACTGTTCTACCTTGACTTGGCAAAGTTGGCAGTTGCTTTTGGTAGCTTGCTTGTGCACTTTGAACAGCATACTGTCATCAGTTGAGGTAAAGACAGTTTCTGGTCCAGTGGCTAACTTTGCTACAATAAAAGCAAACTCCATAAGGAGGTTCTTCAGTGTCCATCATCCTTTTTTGAAGTAAATTGGTGCTGCCAGGAACAGACATATCTTACTGCCATGAAAAGCCTTAAATGCCATATTCTGTGGGTCTTTGAAGTGTTTGAAGGTCTTCTTCATCTGTCTATCTAAAATGTATTTCTGTTTGATCTTGAAAACATACCTAACATGACTTCAAGTTTTATTGTTATAGATGACAAACTACTAACCTACATTTCTTAATTATCCTAAATGGTTTATAATTTTAGCTTTCAAGGACTAGAACTTTACATAATATTTTTAAATGAGCTGCATAAGTAAAATACTTAAACAAGAGTAGAAACGTATATATAGTACAACAAAAATAATCTTAAATTGTATCAGTATACAAAAATTCATACCAGTGTAAAATATTTGAGAATAGTATTTGCTTTTTAATCTAAAAGTAGATTAATCTACCCTTTTATTCTATCATTCCCATATCCCCATTTTTTCTTTTCAGAGAGAGATTTTTAAATCTAATCCTCTCTTACTTAGTTTCCTCTCTTACCATGACCAGTAAGAATTTACAACCAACTTCTCTAAATGATGACAAACATCGATAACCCACGTGACAACCAAAAACTACCCACCATGCCGCTTAGGGATGTGGGTGTCATATTCTTAAATTACTTCCTGCTGTCTGGGGCCAGCAGCATCTTAAGGGGACTCTGAGAAAATTGGGATAATGGTCAAGTCCTGGGAGAGCTGGCTGTATCTTTTGTTGTCCAGATACTGTGTAATGGGAAAGTGCAGTGCTTATCTGAAGCCCTGGCTTGAGTGTCTGTGAGACTGAACCATTTCAGCTAGCAACTTTGAAGTGGCTATAGAGAGGAAAGTCCAACAGAGACATTCTGAGAGCCCGGATCATCACATGGGTTACTTGTCTTCATTGGTGTTTGGTCCTTTTTTTTTTTTTTTTTTTTTCTGAAAATACACAGACATTTAAAGGTGATACACACACACACACACACACACACACACACACACACACATTTGTACAAATTTGGAATGTGCAGTATGTACAAGGCAGCCAAAGATGATTTTTGTTCTATGTTTGAGAAGGTAAAATGTTGTAGGAAGGCTGTTAGTTCATTCTCGGCTGCTCATCCCAGAAACAATCACACAGAAATGGTATTCTTTGCAATACTGTTTGGCCAATAGCTTAAGTGTATTTCAGGCTAACTCTTACATTCTAAACTAACCCATCTCCATTAATCTGTGTATCGCCACGTGGCTGTGGCTTACTGGGTAAAGTTCCATTCAATGTCTGTCTCCAGCAGGGTTACATGGCTTCTCTCTGACTCCACTTTCTTTCTCCCAGCATTCAGTTTAGCTTTCCCTGCCTAGCTCATTCTGCCCTGTGCAGGCCCAAAACAACTTCTTTATTCATTAACCAATAAAAGCAGCACATGTACAGAAGGACCTCCCACACCATTTCCCCTTTTTCTGTTTAAATAAAAAGGAAGGCTTTAACTTTAACATAGTAAAATTACATATAACAAAACAGGTATCAAGAAAGAATTACAGTTACTATATTATATCTACTTAATCTTTTATCATACCTAAGGAAAACTCTACTATCTATTCTTCAACTCCATCAAAGACCCCAGAATGATATAATATTACCTAATTAAACAGGAAGTGCATTGTAAGCAACTTCCTAAACTCTAGAATTGACAGAGACATCTCGATGCCTGGACAGTCATCCTAAGTTCTTCTGTACCATTGGGCATCCATCTTTAGCCCACAGGCCCATAGCATCTGGCAGACTTTTCTATGAAACAGGAAATTTCAAAGACAGTTCCGCCTATACTGGCAGTTTGTTGGTAACTTTTTTCTGTTTCCTGCACAATGTCTGGCAGACTCTTTTATGAAGCAGGAACCCTGAAGAACTGTCTCACCATTAGGCAAGTTCAGCAGTCATTTTTCTGTGGCTCCTGCAAGTCCAGTTCATATTCCATAACACCAAGCAGTCCAGGCAAGAGTAGTTTCTTGTCCAAATGGCTAGGAAACTCTGTAAGGAGCGTCTTCAATGCCCATCATCCTCTTGAAGTAGATTGGTGCTGCCAGTGGCAGGTGTGTCTCACTGTCATGTCCCAAGTTCTTAAAACATTTTAAATGCCATATTCTGTAGTCTTTGAAAGATCTGAAGAATATCTATCCATCAGAAGTATATCTCTGTACATTTAGAAAACCTAACTAACAAGACTACAAGCTTGACTGTCATAGATGACTCTCTATTAACCTGTAGTTTTAATTATACATTACATTTTTAAATGAGCTATATGAACACAATACCTTAATCAAGATCAGAAATACATATACATATAGCAAAATTGAACTTAAATTTGTATCAACAAATCAAGATCCTTACCAGTGCAAATCTCTATAGCTCTTATAATGTAAATTAACCCATTTATTTTAATCTACAGTCTGTTATGGCTCATTACTTCATCTCTCTGTTCTGCCAATGCTACCTCCTCAGTGTCTGGCTGGCAACTCCACCTTCTTCTTCCCACAGTCCTCTTTGTCCCTGGAAATCCTGCCTATATACCCTGCCTAGCTATTGGCCTTTCAGCTTTTTTATTACACCAATCACAGCAAATACATCTTCACGCAGTGTACAAATATAGTTTCTCTAGTAAAGAAGCAAAATTAGTACATACTTGACATAGTTCAAGTAAAAGCAAAAATATACGAAAAGGCTAAAGTTAGAAACAAATGTGTTTGCTGTAGTGACTGTGTGTGTCATTGCTGTAGTGACCGTGTGTCATTTCTGTAGTGACTGTATGTGTGTCATTGCTGTAGTGACCGTATGTGTCATTGCTGTAGTGATTGTATGTGTGTCATTGTTGATGTTTGCTGTAGTGACTGTATGTTGTCATTGTTGATGTTTGCTGTAGTGACTGTGTGTGTCATTGTTGATGTTTGCTGTAGTGGCTGTATGTGTCATTGTTGATTTTGCAAGTAAACCACATAGGATGGGCATGGTGGTGCTATGGCTGTAACCCAAGCATTTGGGAGGCTGAGGCATGAGGGTTGTTGAGTTATGCAGTGATCTCCAGGCCAGCCTGTGCTACATAGCAATGTCCCGTTTCAACAAAATAAAGGAAGAAAACATTTAATTCATTTTGTATACTAAAAAAAATAAAGCAAAAATTGTCATCAGTAAGGAGGTGTTTGTTTGCTTAGAAATGAGAAATGTCTGTGATACTTAAATCTTTACACTGGTTATTTTTTATTCCTGTATTTTCTTGGGATAATATTGTTGACTGTAAGTAATAATGATGGTTTCTATTGATACAGCATTTTCCACCTAGGGTCAGTGTTTTCAGATATCCATGAGTCCTCACAGTGTTTATATATAATCTCAGCAGATGAAAAAAGAGTGGCTAAGGTAAACACTGTATGTTTTGGAAGGGTTAGCTTGGTATAAATAATTAACCCTTTTGGGTTTTGGGCTCCATGTCCACATGGAGGTTCTTTTCATCGTTTCTTTAGGAATAAGAGGCATTCTGATGCTCTGTTTTTCTGTCTTTCTCTTAGGTCAGCAGCAAGGACAGGATGGAGTGAAAGTCCAGCAAGCTACTATAGCTCCTGTGACGGTGGCAGTTGGAGGGATTGCTAATGCAACGATAGGTGCTGTTAGTCCTGACCAACTCACACAAGTGCATTTGCAGCAAGGCCAGCAGACCTCTGATGCAGAGGTGCAGCCTGGCAAGAGGCTCCGAAGAGTTGCCTGCTCCTGTCCTAATTGTAGGGAAGGAGAAGGAAGGTAACTGCTGTTCTCACCCTCGCTTTCTGGGATTAGTAAACAGTCATTGGCCACTTCTATCACTGGAGCCTCCGAGCATTCTATCAGAAGCTGGAATGCAGTGTTGTTACATTGGGCTATTTGAGGAGCAGTCTTCTGCTTTGCGTTATATAATTTTTTAATAAATGAATTTCTTTTTTCACTTATTAGGTAAAAACTTGGAATGCCTGTATTGATTTCAAGCTACCTCCTGTGCCATGCTGTTTACCTGTCTGCTGTATACAGTGCAGTAGTTTGGAATCAGCCACAGTCATACAGCTGTCACTATATGTTTTAAACCACTGTTGTCCTCTTCAAGAAAAGTTCTGTCCCCCAAACTCCTTAGCTCTTCTAAACTGGTTTCTGTATTTATAGATTCTACTATACTGGACATTTCATACAAATAGAATCAGACAGTATTTGAATTTTTGTGATGGCATGATCAATGCTTCATTTCTTCTATGACAAATAATATTCCATTGTGTGGAATATTTAGTATATTTATGTATCCCATTTAGTACTTATTTATCCCATTGAAATACAGCAGAATTGTCCATTATTGTCCACTATGACCATATTTGACCACTGTATACATGTATATAAAAGTGTGCATGCAGATATTCAGTTATTATTTCTCTGTGTGTCTGTGTGTGTCTGTGTGTGTGTGTACAAATAGAGTTGCCTAACTGTATGGTGACTGTTTAACCATTTAAGGAACTGTTACACTATTTCCTAAAGTGGCTACACCATTCTGTATTCCCACCAGCACTGCATGAAGAAGGTTCCAGTTTCATCGTAGAATTGCTAGGCCTTTTCACTGCCTGAGTTTTTGGTTTTTAAAGTCAGCTTAATAATCAGTCTGAAGGGATATCGCAGTGAGCTTTTGATTGAAATTTTCTTAGTGATTAGTAATGTTGATCATCTTTTCATGTGGTTTTTGATCATTTGTGTATCTTTAGAGAAATGTGTATTTAGATCCTTTTTCCACATTTAATAGCATCTTTTTTTTTAAATCACTGAATAGTAGTTCTTTATATATTCTGGGTATAAGATCTCACAAGGACGTGATTTGGAAATAGTTTCCTAGTGTGTGGAATGAGCATATACTGGCAAAATTGTGTCTTTCAAAGCGCGAAACCTTTTGAAGTATAATTTTTGTTTGTTTCTTCTCCCTTTTTTGCTTTTGCTTTTGATCTCATAGTGAAGAATCCATTGCCAATTCTAAGGAATGTTCATAGTTCTGTTTTTTTTAATCTTACATATTTTACTCTGAGATTTAGATACAATAATTCTTAGTTCCCTTTTCAAATGTGTTATGAAGGAAGGGTTCACCTAGCATCATTTACTGAAGTTTCTTTTCCTCTTGAATGATCTTAGCTTCCATTTCTCAAAACTGCATTAAGTGTTTAACAACACTGGGGATTCTGTATGAATTTTAGCATTAGCTTATCAGTTTCTATGGGGATGAGAAGGGGTATTCTGATGGGAATTGAGGTGAAAGTACAGGTCAGTTTGGTGGTAGTGACAACAATATTGGGTCTTCAGGTTCATACAAAAGAACATTTTTCTGCTTATTTAGAGTTTTGCTAATTTATTTCATCAGTATTTTATGTTTTTTTAAGAGTGTAAGCTTAGCATTTGTTGAATTTATTCCTGTTACATCTTCCTGATGTTATTATAAATGAAACCGTTTTTTATTTCTCATTCCAAGTGTACATAATCACATTGACTTTTGTGTACTGATCTTATATTGTGGAATGTTGATGATCTCTCCTTGTGGTTTCCGTAATGGTTGCTTAAGAGTTCTATATCTATTGGGCTGAAGAGATAGCTCAGCAATTAAGAACATTGGCTGCTCTTCCAGAGAACTCAGGTTCAAGACCCATCATCCACATAGTAGTTTACACATGTCTGTAACTCCATTCCCAGGGGACCAAACACCCTCTTCTGGCCTTCGTAGCACGCATGTGGTATGCAGATATATGTGCAGGCAAAGCACTTATACACATTTAAAGAAATTGAAGATTTCTATAAACCAGACCATACACACTGGAAAAAAAGACTGCATCTTCAACAATGGTGCTGGCCAAGCTGGATGGCTGCATGTAGAAGAATCCAATAGATCCCTATTCATCGCGCTTCACAAACTCAGCTCCCATTGGATCTAGGACCTCAACATAATATATATGATAGAAGAGATGGCAGGGACTAGGCTTTAACTCATTGACACAGAAAAGGATGTTCTGAACAGAACACACATAAGACCAATGACTAGTGAATAGGACCTCAGAGCTGGGGAGACAGGACAGCTCACAGCTGTATGTAATTCTAGTTCCAGGGAATTCAGCACCCTCTTCTGGACTTCATAGACATCAGTCATACAGGCTATATACAGACGTACATGCAAGCAGAACACACAAATACAATAAAATGGTTTAAAAAATAAATGGGACCTCATGAAATTGGTGGCAAAAGGCATTGTCATTCAGATGCTTTACCAGCTATACACAAACATAGGGTTATAGTATCTAGAATGTATAAAGAACTAAAAAAACTGAACATCAAGAAAATAACCCAGTTAAAGAGTAGGGTACAGAACTAAACAGAGTTTTCAAAAGTTGAAACTCAAATGGCTAAGAAATACTTTTAAAAATGTTCAACATCTTTAGCCATCAGGGAAATTAGAACCACCTTGAGATTTGATCTTATCTTGGTCATAATGGCCAAGATTAATAAAACAAATGACAGCTCACACTGGTGAGGATAGAGGGAAGTGAGAATTGTACAGCCACTATGGGAAACAGTGTGGATTCCTCTGGAAGCTCGGACTTGATGTGTTTCAAGATCCGGCTCTACCTCACAGTCTACAGAGATGCCTGCTCACCTGTGTTTACTGCTGCTCCGTTCATAATAGACAGAGGTTGGGAACAGCCCAGATGTCCATCAACGGATGAGTGGATAATGAAGGTGTGGTGCATTTAAACAATGGAATATTGTTGAGCAGTTAAAAAATGAAATTTGCAGGTAAATGGATGGAGCTAGAAAAAAAAATCATGCTGAGTAAGGTAATCCAGAACCCAAAGGATAAACATCACATGTTCTTCCTTATATGAGGCTGTTAGCTCTAAGCTTTCAGAATATGTGCTACAATCCAAACAGCCACAGAAGTTAGGTTCCTAGTAAGGGACCAGGGAAGAAGAGATGATTTCCGTGTAAGGGAAGATAAAGGGGCAACTAGAATAGGAGGATTAAGGAGGGAAGATGGAGAGGGATAACCAGCACTGAAGGCCACTGGGATATGAGTGTGTGTGAAAGGGATTTCTGTGGAGCCACTAACTAGCAGGGAGGCTGTGTCTCAACTAGACATCTTATGCTCATGAGCAGCACTGTCAGTGCCAGCAGCAGGCACATGCTGGTGCTCACAGGCTGCATTACTGGTGCTCACGGGCTGCATCTTGTTGAGTTATGAACCGAAGGGCCACATCGGATCCCTAAACGTCACAGGCTGTTACCAAGGTTATTGCACAACTTATTTATAAGACCCCGTTTCTAAAGACAGTTTGTCACTGGATATATAAAAGTCAAACTGGTACCTAATAAGAAACCTCACTCCTGATTAGCATTCATGGTACTAGAAAATACTCTGCATGTTTCAAGGGAAAGACAACCCAGCTACAAACACTGCAACCTTATAAGATACACTGGCATAGTAGGAGCACAAATGTTATGTCACAATCAGCCACTTTTAAAAATTGTATTTAAGGTCTTCTCCATTAAATGGAACCCATACCTGAAACTGATAAAGTGGCCAAGGATCTCAGACTAGATAGGGCATGGGCCTAAGGGAAAACTTACTACTGTTAGTCTGCTAAGGGGACAGAGCAGTGAAGTAACTCCTAATGACTGATTGCTGTACCTTAGGTGGGTGCCTCCCTCAGCGCTCATCAGAGAAACTTCTTGCAGTAGGTAGGAATTCACACAGCTCCATAGCTGAACACTGTGCAGACAGGGAGAAACTTTGGAGAACTCAGTTATATATGGGATGTCTTCATCAAACTCCTCTCCTTAAGGCTCGGGGATGTATGTGAACGAGGATGTAGGAAAGACTGTGAGCCAGAGGTGTCATACAGTCAAAAGACTATGAGTTTGAGGAGACTGTCTTCCAGACATAACAGCACTGGTGCACATATGAACTTACAGAGACTGACAACATACACAAGACCTGCACAGGTTCAAGCCAGATGGGGTCACAGTACTGAGAAGAGGGAGCAGAAATGGGTTCCTCTTCCTAACCCAGAAACTATTTGCAATTGCTGTCTACTAGCAGAGGAAAATGAGTTTTCTCTAAAGGAATGTCACTCGGTATATCAGCCATGCTCCAGAGCAGGCCTTATCTCCAGGAATAGTTGACCAACACAAAACTCACTCTATCTGGGGGAGGCCTTTCAATAGCATTTTGTCTTGTTGCTCTTCTACATGTTCTGATTTTCGTAGTTTTTTTTTTTTTGAGAAAGAGAACGTAAAGTTGATTGGATAAGAACATGGGAACTCCTAGGAGGAGTCAAAGGAGAGGAAAACTAAAAAATTAAAAGAAAAATGATTTCTATATCTACAATTATATCTGTGAATAAAAGTAGCTCTGTTTTCTTTTTCTACTCTGAAGTTCTGTTTGTTTGGGTTTTGGGGGCAGGTCATTTGTTTGTCACCCTTTAACTATGACTCTAGCTCTAGAACCCTGGATCAAATTGAGGGCACTCTTCCTCATTTTAATCACAGAAGGATTATTATGTCAAAGACTTTATTGCATTTGTTATAATGGTCATGAACTTTTAAGAAAATTCTGTATAGTTGTAACATAAGTAGTTGGTACAAGTCAGCATTTTTACATGTTTATGATAAAATCTTCCTGGTCATGGAGTATAATTCTTTTTATACATGACCAAGGATGTATAGGGAGACCTTGTCTCAAAAGCAAACAATGATATGTATTGGGGGATGGGATTTCATCAGTAAAGCTGACTGAAACTAGGCTTTGTGTACTTCTGACTAATTCTTTTCATTACAGATTTATTTTGATTGGCCACTTTTATTTGGTGGTTTGCTTGTTTGTCAGTTTTCAGATTTTCTGTTTAAGAACTTATCAGCCTCATCTAAGTGGTTGATAACAGATTTTCCCTAATATTCCTTTAAGATCCTTTCTATTTTCATGAGCTTGATAATGATTTTCATTTATGAGTGAGTTAGTTGAGTCTGTTTGTCTTGGTTAGTTTAGCTGAAGGATTATCATTTTGTTGACTTCTGGGAGCGTACGTATTTTTGCCATTTTTCACATCTGAAAGCTCCCTGGCCCTCTACTTTCTTCTTCCCAGGACTAGCCGGCCTGTGGTTTAGCCTTATCTCCGGCTACCGTGTGTGCCCTAGGTGCTCTGCAGCAGTTGTTTCCTTTGGAACATGACCCCTTCAGTTAAACTTCAGCTTTCTTGCAGATTGTCAGTTTCTTTGAGAAGATCTGGGACTCATTCTGGGTGGAATTTTGGAATCAAGGCTCTTGCTGGGAAACTGGGCAGTGATGGGGACAAGGACAGCACTGTTGTCTTGTTTTCTTAGCCTTGCCTCTCCCAGCTTGGCTGCTCTAATTTATGAATTGTATGAATGAAGGTCCAGAACCACTTGGACCATGTCATTTTCATCATATCACAATTAATACAGAGCTCGTGTCCATGGATTGGGTACTGGGTGCCTTTTAACCACCCCCAGTTGGAACTCAGCCTCAGAACAGGGAGTGCCGGCAGTAGAGAGAAACACTGCACACTGCCCCTCTCAGGAAGATAGCAATGGGACTGGGAGGTGGGGGGCCTGGGCACGGCTGCACTGCTCTCTAACTTGTCATGGAGGTCAGAGGGAAGGGGTCCAGTTTAGCGCCATAGACTAACTGTTCTTATATACTTCTGTAGATGTCATTGAGTGAATATTTGCTATTATTTGTTCTTAGGACCATGACCAGAGACTCTTGAACAATGGTTGGGAGATAGATTTATAATGTATTGGTTTTGCTGGGAGGGATTCATGGAACTCCTTGACACACTGGCCTGCTAGCAGTGGATCTTTGTATCCCACATCTTTAACTGAGGTTAGCAGGCTTTTTGATACTTAGAGGAGAATTTTCAAGAGTTTTGTTTTTCTTTCCCCAGGTGTCAGTAGCACGCCTGTACTCCAGCGCTATGGACACTGGGGCAGGAAGATTATCAAGTCCAGGCAACCAGAGCTACGTAGTAGACATAAATTCTGAGATTTGCCACATTTTCATGGACGGTTTTTTATGTAGTACATGAGCATATTTTATTTTTTCATTAATGCACAATTTTCTCACTTTTCTTTGTGTTCAGACATACTCAGAATTTTCTAATCGTGTAGAGGCCTACCATTTTGGCACAGATAGAAGCTGAGTTTGGGATGTAATGTTTTCACTTTGTTGCTAGGGGCAGCAGTGAACCAGGAAAGAAGAAGCAGCACGTTTGCCACATTGAAGGGTGTGGGAAAGTGTACGGCAAGACCTCCCACCTCCGAGCACACCTCCGCTGGCACACTGGAGAAAGGCCTTTCATCTGCAACTGGATGTTCTGTGGCAAAAGATTCACAAGGAGCGATGAGCTCCAGAGGCACAGAAGGACCCACACAGGTGAGTTGCTTTCTCCCAGGCTTCTCCGGTGCTTACTGAAAGTCACACTGCTGAAGGGCAAGACACCTACCTCTTTTTGACGTACATTTATTTTACTTCTGCAATTTTATCACTATATTTATGTGACCTGGAGTTTGTTTCTTTTGCTTTTTAGGATGTTAAATTCATACAATTTTTTAATAAGTTTAAATATGTAAGAAGAAAATTGGATTATGATTGTCAGTATTTTTAAGGAGGAGAAAGGGGGTTAAGAAAGGTGGTATCCACTTCCATATTGGACTATCAACAATCCATCAGCCAGAGACATTGAGCTGTTCTTTACATTTTTGGAGATGTCTAGAATTGTCGGATCTTGTCTTTTAGCATACCTAATTGGTTGACATAGAAGCAACATTTCTCCCTGAGGATGAAGCAAAGGCCACTATAATTGTTTTTTTGTTTTGTTTTGTTTTTTGTTTTATCTTTGGGGGTCTGCCCTCCAGCTCCTAAATAAATACACAGAGACTTATTCTTACCTTTGAATGTCTATCCTTAGCTCGGCTTGTTTCTAGCCAGCTTTTTAAACTTAAATTATCCTGTTTCTCTTTAATTTCATTTTGCCTCAGGGCCTTTTACCTTTCCTTATTCTTTTTCTCTTTAGTTTCTTCTTACTCCATGGCTGACTGGGCGGCTGGCCTCTAGTGTCCGCCTCTCCTCCTCCTTTTCCTGCTCCTCCTCCTTTCTAGATTTCTCCTCCTATTTATTCTCTTTGTACGCCAGCCCCACCTATCCTTTCTTCTGCCTAGATATTGGCCATTCCGCTCTTTATTTGACCAGTCAGGTGTTTTAGGCAGGAAAAGTAACATCACAGAATTAAACAAATACAACATAAAAGAATGCAACACATCTTTGCATCACTAAACAAATAGTCTACAGCATAAATGAATGTAACATACCTTTACTAATATTCTAGACGTGACCGCCATTCTTTACTGTCAGTAGATCTGGTCCTTGCCAGTGTTGCAGCACCACAGCAGCCAGCAAGTCATTTTGGCCCTTGAGCGTGAGGATGAGGTCCTGGGTGGGAAGTAGTTAATCCTAGTGGCCCAGTGGTGATGCCACCAGCTCTACCCAGGACTGCCAGAAGGGATAGGACCTAAACCATTTGTCTGCCATACCATGCCTTTGTAAACTTTGTGATAGGAGCCAGCAGGGTTCTTCTCTGGGAGAAGGAGCACCAGGGCACAAGTCTCTGACCAGCAGCAGGTAGGCAGTGGTGAATTTGAGTGCCTGGCCCCACAGTGATCGTATTGGTGTCTTTCAGTAGTCTCCCTTTGTTTTTACAGGAAATGTCAAGAATAATACAATAAATTCCACTTAACATTCTTTCACAATTATATTTTTTGTTGTTTTTAGTAAATCAATTCACCAAAGAAGTCAGTATCAAAAACAGCAGCCACCATCGGTCTGTGGTTTGGTGTCATGTTTCTAGTGTATTATTAATACTCATGCCTACTATTTGTGGGTCTCCATAGAAAGTAATGTTTTATACAGGTCATAAAATGTTACATATCAATATCATTCTACGTACTTTATTTTCCTTTTTACTCACGTGCACATTTGTTTGTTTTCAGTAGTCTGTCACATGATTACTGCAGTGTATGAAATAATTTCCTGCAGTGTTGGTTCCTGGTAGGTCCTTTGCTCTGACAGCACTGGGCATGTATAAGGGAAGGGGCGAGAGTATTAGATCACAGAGCATGTGTCCTTGCTAATGGTGTCTGCTTGAGCAGTGGTGTCAGAAGTCCGTGCTCATGCATTCGCACTGCTGCAGTGCCAGGCTTCAGAAGTTTGTATCTATTTGAACTAGGTTCTCTTTTTAAAGTTTGCATTTTTCATGATTTTTCCCCGAGATCAAGCATCTTTTTATGTGTGTTGCTTGTTTTACTTCTTTGCCATCGTACTTCTTTTTCTTCATTTATCTTCTGGGGTATTTCTCAGTCATGTCATTTATATGTTGCAGATTTACCCCATGTTTTTGTGTTATCTTTTGTTATACAGAAGTTTTACACTTTTAGCTACAAAACCTTTTTAATGAAAAATTTAAGTCTAAGCTATTTTGATGTTATTGGAACATTTTTATTCTTACAGCTTTGAGTTTTTTGTTTTTTGCCTCCAGTTTGGTCTTTAGATTGCCCAAAAGGGTAATTTTGTTTCCTTTGGGTTTTTTTTTTTTTACTCTGTGTTTATGTGTGTGTGAGAGTGTGTGTGGTGTGGGGTGTGTGTGCGCGCGTGTGTGTGAATGAACTGAGGCTGTAATATTTTCCGTATGAAAAGCCATTTCTTGACTAGTTTATTTCTCTGTACTAATTTGCACTAACATTTCTTTCAAACTATCCTCTGTAATTGTGCCTTAATTTCTAGGTCCCCTGTGACGAAGCGTTTTTGTATTTGTCAGTTTTTATACCAGCACCATCCAGTTTCAGTTACTGTAAGCTGTATGAAATCTTCTGTTGAGAATTTACCTGCTTTTTACTGAGTATGTTTCAAGTTAGGTGTTAACCTGCAGAGACTGAAGTTGTAAAGACGTGGGAGGTCCTGGAACAGCCTCCTTAGGAGCTGCCGTTTATTATGTATTTGAAGGTATTAGTTCATTTGCTGCTCAAGCCTCACCGTGAGCTAGAAACAAGCTCTGTCCTGTAGATAGCTGGGGATGACTAGATGTGATGGAGGCCCTAGGCTCTGCTCCCAGCGCCATAAGCTGATAATAGATTTCAAATCACACACACAGAATGATCCATTTTGGCACCCGTGGAGCAGCACAGTTGAGCACTAGCATGTTGCTCTGCCCAGGAGCTTAGCGTTATGTTACTTTTGTGAACTTCAGTTTTTACAAGTTTTTAAATCTGTTAGTATTGCATGGTACTTCTAATGCCACCTCATTCTTTACATTATCAGATATGATGTGATTTCAAAACTAGTGCCATGACAATGTTGTGTGTGATCTTGAGAATGACTCTGCTATGTATGCCCATATGAGAATATTTGGCATCTCCTCCCTGGATTTGCAGAGGAAAGGTTAACAAAGTCAAGGAGAATTGCCATTTGATTTGAAGCCTTTGTTTGTGATTGCGATTGTTTGAGTTGATGGGTTTGTAAAGTCTTCTATGTCACACATCCATACTCATACAGGTACACAAAACATAAATGCTTCAGAATCAAATACTAGTAACTGACAGTACACCCCACCTTTTAGAGACAGGGTCTCATGTATCCCAGACTGACTTGATCTTCTGATTTCCTAACCCACCTGCCTCCACCTTCTAGGGCTTAGAGTACAACCCTGCACCATCACATCCTGTTCATGCCATTCTTGGAGTTAAACCAGGGCTTGTGCTTGCTAAGCATGCTACTGTTTAAGCTACACCCTGGCCTCTTTCTTCCTCCTCACCCCTCCCTTCCCTTTCTTCCTTCTCCCTCCCTTCCTCTCTCTCCCCTCTCCTTTTTAATATGATCTAGATTGTAATCGTCTGCCCTCATAGTAACTCAGAATCAGGTGTTCTTTATGCTTATTGATACAAATGTTTTGAATACAACTTATTCTATATAAAATTATTTAATTAGAGCATATTAACGGATATGGGAAGATGCCTTATCATGAAGAGTCTGTGCTCCTCTTACAGAGGACCCTAGTGCGACTCCCAGCATCAGTGTAGGGCACTTTAAGTCCAGCTCCAGGGAGTCCGGCGTCTCCATCATCTGGCTTCCAGAGGTTTCGGCCCTCGTGTGTGTGTGCTCCTCCACAGACAGAGCTGCTTTCACATACTATTTTAAAAAATCTTTTTTACAACGTTAGGAAATGTTTTTAAAAATCAACAAAGCATATTAAGGACTGAGATTGGGGCTTGGTGGTAGAAGGCTTGCATGGTGTGCAGGAAGTGCGGTCCCAGGACTGCAGTGAGACAAGGTGAAACCTGTATGGCCCTGTGTTGATGGCTCATAAAGAGGGCTTCGAAAGAGTTGACCCTGTGTTGATGTGCTCATAAAGAGGGCTTCGAAAGAGTTGAAAATAGCCATGCCAGTGCCTGTTAATTTTGTTGAAAACAGTATCAAACAAAAATATCTTGAAATAAGTATTGATTAAAAGTTGAATATGTTTCAATTGAAAAAGCCTTGATCAGGCATGTCTTTTTGTTCAATATTTAGCCACCACTCTCAATAGAAACACATTGATTGACTGTGAGTAGGTAAAAAAAAATTAAAAAATTATTTTTAATCCCGTTTGAAAGTAGTAAGGATCAATTTGCTTTGCTAAAATAATGTAATGTCTGTAAATGATCCATGCACAGTATTTAAAAATCGATAGTACATAAACTTGTGAAGGAGGCTGTTCCTCACCTCTTGTCCTGGTTGCAAGAGAAAATTACTGCGCTGAATTGTTTTGGTTTTTTTTTTCCTCCCTGAGATGGCTACCACAGATGCTGTGATAGCATCTCTTTAGATACACTGAAATATTTTGCCTGACTTTATGACAGTCTGGTTAATTTTATGAATAATGGCTGGCCTGGTGGCTCGTTCCTTGAGCAGCAGTACTCAGGAGGCAGGGGAAGGTGCATCTCTGTGAGGTAGGCCAGCCTGACCAACCAGCATACAGAGGGACAGCCTACCTCAAAAGAAAACAACAAAACTTTATGGCTGGACCTTAATTTTGTCGTTGGTTCTCGACATCCAGGTTTCTGTGCAGAAGGGACTGTTCTAGAATTCATCCTCTTACTGATAATCTCTGTTTTGGTGTTCAGATGCAGTGGGTCATTGTTTGTGACTCTCCTCTGGTTTTATGGTGTAGATTTAAGCCCCTCCCCCTCCTCGATCACTGCTAATCTAATGGTGTTGCAGGGGAAGTCAGTCAGGTATGCTCATGCTGCCATCTTAAACAATAAAGAATTACATTTACCTTTCCTACTAATTGGAAAATATTATAGGAATAGAACCAAGAGTTTATTGTACATAATAGTGATATAGATGTACATAGAGCATAGCTTCATGTAATTCAGTGAATATTTTACTGTGGGTATGGTGCCCATTTTTTAGAGTATTTCATTGGCCAGTTACATTATGCCAAGAAGTAGTCAATCCAGGGATGATTTCTGATAAATAATGTTACAGGGAGGTTTCATCATCACGCACATCTATTATTTTTCACCGGCTAAGAAAAACCCAGAGATGCACCTGAAGTGCTTTACAGTAGACTTCACAGTGTGTGCAGAGAGTGCCACCATATGTACAGCTAGTCTTTACCCTGTGTAAAGGTGTGTGTAATTACAGGCTTAAGTGGAAAGTTGATCACTGAGATGCCTGTGGTTTCATATACAGAAGAAAAAGGATTAATTGATGAAATAGATAAAATCAGAAACTCTATAGATACATTAAATTTTTTTCCCCAGAAAATAGCTGCTTGCTGCTTCAGTTAGTTTGGAGAATGTTTAGAACTATTTCCTGTGACTTGGCCAGCAGGAACCAGGGCTAACATTTTATAACTGGGTAGTTTGCTTGTTTTCTTATCTAAATGATGAGAATAACAAAGCAGACAATTGAAGCATGAACTCAGTAAGTACCCAATGCAGGTAAGTTTCACATTGTTCTGCCTGCTTTGCCTCCCCATCCTATGCGTTAGTGTTTAAAGGTGCAAGCAACAAAAAAATAAGAGAAATTCCATGTATATAGCCAGAGAAGTCAGAAAAGGGGCCAGCGGGCTCCCAAACCAGGCCCATCACCATTCCATCACAGTTGTGCAACATAGGCACCAAAATGTTTTTACACACTCAAATCTCTAGCGAGAGGATCCACAAAATGGGGTTATGTTTACCATGCTATGTGAGTGGAATCACCATTATTTTTCTCTCAGTATTTTTGCTCAAACTGTGGCCCCAGATGGATGTTATAAGAGGCCATAAAACTTGGCTTTCTAGTTGATGAAATAAAAAGAAGATACATTTGTGCCTTGAAAAATATGGAGGAACTATTGAGGGAAAAAAGCTAAAAGCTGGTCACTAATCTGCGTGTACAACAAAAGAAATGGTGGCTCATTCCTGAGCTGTGCATACACAGGGTCAACATAGAAGGACACAAAAACCACCACCTAATTCTTGCATGTGCACATTCTCCCTATCCTTCTGTGGTGTGTGTGTGTGTGTGTGTGTGTGTGAGAGAGAGAGAGAGAGAGAGAGAGAGAGAGAGAGAGAGAGAACGCACTAAATCCACACAAGTCACAGGTGTGTGTACATCCATGCACACACATGCAAACACCAGAGGGGGGCGTCAGTCTCCGTCTTAGTGCCTTGCGACAGCCTCTCTTAGGGAAGCAGCAGTGTATGGTTTAGGCTAGTCTGTGGTTAGGCTGCTTAGCTAACCAGCAAACTCCCAGGATTCACCTGTCTCCAGTCCACAGTGCTGGGCTTATAGCTTGCACAGCAATTACGCTCCCCACCCCCTTTTTTGTACTTAGAGTTCAAACTCAGTCTAGCAAGTGCCTTTGCCCACTGAGAAATCTCCCTAACCCTTGAACAATGCCTTCAAAGAGGAGTTAATATTAAAACTTGGAAATTCAAAAAGAGAAGTACGAAACTGAATCTGAATGGACATAAGTAGAGGTATTTTCTTCTCATACAAAAAACATTTTATAGAAGATTTTAAAGGACTCATAATCTCTACAGCATAAGATCTAAACTGTCCAGAGTACAGCAGGATGCTAAAATAATCCAGATTTAAGAATTTCTCAGACTTTAAAGCAGCCATTAAAACCATGGTCCATGGACTGACTAGAAGCAAACATGATGAAAAGAAATGGAAAAGCAGACACTTCCAATTAGAGAAATTAAAACTATGGGACATAACCCAATGGAAAAGTACAATATTCAAAGTAAGAAATGACTACATGTTCAGTAGCCAAATGGGAACTGTAACAAGAGAGCAGTGCAGTTGAAGGAAGAGCAATAGAAATGAGAGAGTCTGAAAGGCAAAGGGAAGATGAAGACAGGAAGAGTGAGCTGGACCTCAGGGATGCATGGGGCAGAAATAAAGGATCTAAAGTCCATATAATTGGAAAGAAGGGAAAAGGTTGATACAGAAAAGAAACAGCATACAATGGCCAAGGTTTCTCATGTTAGGTATTAATTAGATATCCAAACATTAGCTAAATCCTAGCTAGGTGCTAAAAGGAAAACATGTCCAGGTGTGTCACAAGATCAGTCTACTGCAGACCAAAGATGATGAGAATCTTGAAAGGCAGTGAAAGAAAATGACACATTTATGCATACAGGAAATGGAAATTTAAATGATAGTAGCTTCCCCCTAAAAATTATGGGGGTTGAGGAGCGAGGGAGGATATCCTTGATATCGAAAGCAAACTGGGACCATAGTAGCATATTCCTATAATCTTAGAACTTGAGAAGCTGAGGAGAAAGAGTCTGGGCTACTTCATAAAGTCCAGGCCAACCTGGGCTATATGTTAATAGTTATTTTTTTAAAAAATGTGTTTTGTAAGCCAGGTGTGGTAGCACATGCCTTTAATCCCAGCACTCAGAAGCCAGAGGCAAGCAGATCTCTCTAAGTTCAAGGCCAGCCTACTCTACAGAGTGAGTTCTAAGACGGGGATACAAAGAGAAGCCCTGTCTCAAAAAAAAAAAAAAAGAACAAAATAAAACAGCAGCAAAAGTGTATTTTCTATGTATGGTAAAATGCACCTAAATATGTACAGATGCACACTCGTGTGTGCATGGCCAGAAGAGGACACCAAATATTTCTTCTATTACTCTGTGCATTATTCATTGGAAGCAGGGTCTCTCTCTGAACCTATGGCTCCCAGGGCTAGGTTGACAGCCAGCAAGCCCAAGTGACCCTTCTGTCACCACCCTCCTATAGTGTTGGAGTTACAGGTATGTGCCAGACTACTGTCAGCTTGTTACATGGGTGTTGGGATCTGAAGATCCAAATTCAGCTCCTCACAACTGCACAAGTACTCTCCAGACAGACTTTTTCAAGATGAAATCAGATTAAAAATGTTTACCATCAACTTTGCATCAAAAGAAATATTTCATGATAATTCTTTTATATCCAAAAGTTCTTGATGGTAAAACAATAAATGTTACTTGAAAGAAACTTGAAGGGAAGGGAGAACAATCTTAATCAACAAAAACTGGAGTTAGTGCCTGACATAGTGTACACATTTTTAACTTCTGCACTAGGGAGGGAGAGGCAGGCAGATCTCTCTCTGAGTTCATGCTTGTCTGATCTCATAGTGAATTCCAGGCCAGCTAACGCTCTATAATTGAGACCCTGTGTATATACATGGGTGAGGGGGGTGTACACAATATGCATACACACACGAGAGAGAGATAAAAAGAAAATGTAAGAATGAAAATGGAGGCAGAAATTGAAAACTAGGCTTTGTAGCCCATGCTGGCCTTTGACTTGCCTAAAATGACCAAACAGCATGTTTCTAAGTCCCCCACGAGCCAAGAGAAAATCTCAAGAGAAATTAGAAAATAACTTCTACTGAGTGCAAAGTTTCATCACATAATTTATAAGATTCAGATGAGTGAATTTATACCATTAAATCCTCTTTTTCAGTCAGTAATCTAATATTTTTTACCTTAAGAAATAAGAAAATGAAGAGATCCAAAATGAGAAGTTAAATAATGAGTAGAAATAGGGAAACAGTTCAGAAAACCCTTCAGACCCAGGCCTGTGGGCATGGGGTCATTTCTGTACCGCCAGAGGCGGATCCGAAGGTTGCACACAGGCTAGACACATGCTCTGCCACTGAGCAAGTTGTACCCAGACCACTGAACCCAAAATTGGATTTGCTGAGGAAGGTAAAACTTCTCAGTCCCCCAGTCACATTGACCAAGAAAGTGTGTGACCACCACTGAAGAGTAGACGTTAAATGGGACATAAATGGACGAACTGCATGACTCTGAATGTGAGAATAACCTCAGGAAAGGCACAGGACCAGGACTGGCTCGGGGAGAAGTAGACAGGACTTGGGGTGTAGCCGAGTGAGTGGGCACCAAGGCAGCACACTGAAGCTGCTCCTGAGACCACCGAGAGGACACTTGCAGATTTATTCACTGCAGCCCTTAAGGCCAACCTAGTCCATCTTGAAATTAATTTAAAATGAAAGAAAATAGATATCACAAAATCCCTCTTTTGTAAAGAAATAGAATTTGTTATTAAAAACTTCCAAGAAATAATATCCTGGATCCGAATCTAAGAAGACTTCATTCCAGGCTTGCAAGTCTGAGCATCTGAAAGTCATTTAGGCGATGTAACTTACCAGATTAATAATGGAAGAAGAAATGACAATGACTTAAATGACACAGTAAGTATTTGACAAGAGTCTCTGGCCTTTTTTATAAAAGTTCATAAAACTGAACTGAAGAGAACAATACAAACTTAGCAGCTCAGAAGAACGCAGTTGTCCTTTAGTTTTCTTAGGTCACAGGGTCATGGGTGAGCATGGCGCTGCACTCAGGGAAAGAAGCTGCCTTGAAGCCCATCCACACTCAGCCAGCTCAGCCTTGGAGTTAGAGCAGGTCCCTGCTTCCTGCCGTTGATCACCTGGCCAGTGTTTGCTCTTGAATGGTGTGTGCTTTTCTTCTCGCATGTGTTCTGGAACACCTCAAAACTCTGGTTGGTTCCTGTCACACTTCTAATCTCTCCAGTGCTAGATACAGAGAGGTCTCTTTGAACAGCTACTGCAATTAGATTGGACCACCTAGACAGCTGAGAATAATTTCCCTGTATCAAATTCCATAACCTATGTAGTCACAGGTGTTAAACCCCAGTACTTTGTAATGTATGTGTAACTTCTGTGGATTGGGACATGCACATCCTCGTAAGGCCATGGGTCTATGACAGTAGCCAGTATCAACAGATTTGATAAGTAGATGCTTTAATCAGAAAAGGTGATTATAATTCTGAAAGCTCAAGTAGATTTGGAGTAATTAAAAGAATTTTATCTATAAAATTGTATCATCTGTAGTTAACATAAACATTCTTTACTTCCTTGAAGTAAAGTCCACTGATAGTGTTTGCTGAAGGTTAGGAAATAAGAAATTATTACCCAATATAACAGAAAACACTTCTCTGGAAAAGGACCTTGAGAAAAAAGGAATCATTTCCCTGGTGTACATTTCCTTGTACAATATAATTTGAATATTTGAGATTTTAGCCCACCCTTTGTGGTTTGAAGTTAGTTTGGTAACCAAATGGATGCGTAGAAAAGCTGGGGAAGTCCCCACTGAGCATGCTACCTTTGTTCCCCTCCTGCCGCCTGTCATGGAATGCTGCGGGCCAGTGTGTCTGGACTGCTCACCGGAGTCATAAATGTGCATGGTGGCTGATGGTTTGGGAGAGGAGTTAAAAGTCAGAAATGTTCAGTCTTTCTGTGGCCAGTGCCATGCATAGATAGTCTACAAATACTGTTGGAAAGTGACTGAGTTTATGAACATTGCAATTAAATAAGTGTTTGCTAGACAACCATCGTGCAGCTTTATCTCCAGCTGTGTACTTAGAAAAGGCTCCCATGTCTCAGGCCATCACCCTCTGGTCTGTGAATCAGACTTGGCTGCTGTGAAGTAATGCCAATCTGCAGTTGCCCTGTGGTGGAACATAAAAAGCCCATATGTAGGTTCTGTGCTCTCCAGGCAAGCTAGTTTCTGAGCCTCAACTTACTAACATCTATAAAATAAAAATCTAAAACTAGATCTTCACAGTTTCTCTAGCTTGAACATCATCAACAGAAGTCGTTTATGGTCAAATAGTAAATGATGGCAAGACTGTTTCTCAACTGTATTTAATTTTCACCCTTGCTGAGTGTCAACATTAATAATGTCCAGACTCCTTTGATTTAGCAATTTGCTGCCTGTATTTTCAGTGCCTCTGAGAATTTTGTCTAATGCATTTATTTAGCCTTTAAAAGAAAAACTCTATATTGTAAACGTAATGAAGACAAGGGCTGGATGGGGGAACATCTGATATGCCAAAACTTGAAATTGTGGGTTTTCTCTTGGTGAGTCAAAGAAGGGCCAAGGAAACAAAGACAAATGAATCTCCCTATTATCCAGATTCTGTTTCTCACAAGGAAAACCCTATTTCACTGCCATAACAGTTGTAAAAGGAAGGACTAAAGCTATTAGCTACTTAGCCTTTATAAACGTCAGGATAGAACAGTCAACCAAGCTTTCATGTGTCTTATTCCATTACTCAAAATGAAGAGAGAGGCTTTTGCCCTTTTTAGTTCACGTTTGATTTGTACTTTAGTAAGTAGAAGTGATTCTAACTACAACTGGCTTATGTTTTGTAGAAAACATGTTTAAGGGTCAAATAGCACCATTGTTCTTTGGAAGCGTAAGGCTGGATTTAATTTGAAATATATGTTCCCAGCTCTCATTTTTTTACTCATATAAACCTAGCTTAAAATAGTTTCTAAGAGCCAGGCGGTGGTGGTGCACACCTTTAATCCCAGCACTCAGGAAGCAGAGGCAGGAGGATCTCTGTGAGTTCGAGGCCAGCCTGAGCTACAACTAGTTCTAGACAGACTCCAAAGCTACAGAGAACCCTGTCTTGAAAAACTTAAAAAAAAACAAAACTCAGGTTTAAAGATGAGACCCAGCTATCAACTAGCGACAGCTCACATGGCCTTTCCCTTTGTACTGTGCTTTTTGGTAGAGATATCAAGAGGTCTTTTATCAGGAATCTTTATTTTGTAGATGGAGAAATTAAGGCTCAAAGTGATTCCTTACTTGTTCCAGCTTTTACGCCCTAGTTCATGGCAAACAGGACTTTTACCCCCTAGTTCATGGCAAACAGGACTTTTACCCCTAGTTCATGGCAAACAGGACTTTTAAGTTAAGCTCGGGTCTTTTATTCTCAGCCACTTGGTTTCCTCTACATTGTTTGCTTGATAGGTTTTTTGTTTGCTTGTTTGTGTTGTTGTTTTAAATAGAAAGGGCTAAGAGATAACTCAGTGTTAGAGAGCTTGCCTACAAGCCTGAACAAGGCTCTGAATTAGGATTGTCTCCCTACCATCCTAAAACCAAGAAGAAAATGTTGTGTCCCTACTCAAACTGGGCATATCTCTATATATCATAACTTATAAAAGTGAAATATTCTTGGAAGAGAAATTACTTATAAAATGTTGTGTCCCTACTCAAACTAGGCATATCTCTATATATCATAACTTATAAAAGTGAAATATTCTTGGAAGAGAAATTACTAGAAATTAAAATTTCATTTAATTAAAATATGTATATAATTTCATTTATTTCTTATGTTTACAGGTGAAAAGAGATTTGAATGTCCAGAATGTTCTAAAAGGTTTATGCGGAGTGATCACCTTTCCAAACATGTGAAAACTCACCAGAATAAGAAAGGAGGTGGGACAGCTCTTGCCATTGTTACCTCGGGAGAGCTGGACTCATCTGTCACAGAGGTGCTTGGCTCTCCACGGATTGTCACAGTTGCAGCCATTTCTCAAGATTCCAATCCAGCAACTCCCAATGTTTCAACAAACATGGAAGAATTCTGAAACGCTATTTATAACAAAGACCTCTAGTGCTGCACTTAAGTTTACACACCTTTGAAAATCTGGAAATGGGCTGGTCAAGTGGAAATCAGAGTGGGAAATCACATCTGCACCCTTGGAATCTTTAAGTATTCCAGGGATTTTTGGTTCAACGCATAAAGTTGAATTTTTAAAAATAGAAAAAGAAAACCAATATACTGGAAACAGAAAAGTATTTCTTCCATGCTATAAGTTGCTGTAGTCTTTGGAAATACATCACATAACCTTTAAACAGACCCTCCCGCTAACATCCCAGTTGTTGACGTGTCTAAAGAGACAAACATTTGCAGGCTGGACCTTAATCTGTTTGGAAGTACCTTGTTCAAAGTCTAGTCAGTAATAATTTACACGCACTTCTTTTACTCTCTAGCACAGAAAACAGAGTGTGATATGACAATAGGGATAATACTGTATTTCTTTAGCTTGCTTTTTGGGGAAAAATCCACTTAAAATAGTTTTGGCCGTCTTTTCTAACTATCAAAAGTTCTTCAAAAGTTGAATTAGGTTACGTTCCAAAATACCAACCTGAGATCCTATCTCGGGTTTTTATCACCACTACATTATAGTAGTGTGTATGCAGACAATCAGTGAAGCCCAATTATTTTCTCCATTTTGGAGACACAAGAGGACCTTAGAGCGAAATCTTAGATTAAATTTTAGATTGAAAATTTAGGAAAATGCTGGGGGAAAATTTATTAGAACAGAAATCATGATAGCTTCAAAAAGGTGAGAGGAAGCAGCTCAACAAGTTTTGAAGTTAGGGTGGACTGTGTGCCTAACCCTGTGTTCAGTAGCAATTTCATTTTAAATGCTCATATTGGAAATGCTCACATAGATTACAAATCTATGTAATTTCATATTCTGTAAATATGAGTTATGCTGACAATGTGTAGGATTCTTTATGCTTTGACTTAGTAGCCAAAGAAAGTTTTATCATACTTTTTCCAGGTCAGCAGAAATTGATTTTTAACTACATTATAATTTTGTTTTCCTTTGCTAAAAATTGGCAAATCCAATTTTATTTCTAGTACTGTGTTAGGCTTATAAGAATTTATATCACAGTGATGTCTTTATGCTGTATCAATAACAAAGTTTTCCCTAAAGGTCTAGACAGCTTAGCAAATATATAATAAAAAATGATATTATGAAGCAAAAATTATTTTTGGAAAACCAGAATACTTTTCAGTCAAATAGTGACTGAAAATATATTTCATTTTTTGTGCAAGGGTCTTAGAGAACAGTGTCTTATTAGGAAAGATGGCCAAACATTTCATATGAAAAACAATTGGATTATTCTACTAGATTAAACAGTAAGACACTTAATGTTTTTAGAGCGTACTTACACAGAATCATAACTATTGAAACTGACCATTTGGAAACTAAAATTTTTACCTTCTTCGTTTGTTATTGGTTTGAAGATAGGTATATGTTTTCTTGTGCATTCTTTGTTATTTCAGGAAAAATACTGCTCATGAGAATTCTCTTCCAGAATCATGATGTTTCTTGTATTTTTGATGAAGGAGAAATACTGTAATGATCACTGTTTACATTATGTACACTTTAGGCCAGCCCTTTGTAGCGTTATATAAAACTGAAGGCCTTTTGTGCTTTTGGTTTGTATAAAAAAGCTTTGAGATTAAAGGAAAAAATTTTTACACTGTGGTTATAAATTTCAAGTTTCTTAAAGCTTTTGTAGACTTGTAACAAAGTCTTTAAATTTCAGTTGAATTTTGTAAGTTGTTTTGTATATTTTATTTAATGTACTCTTAACAACTGATGCATCTGGCTTTAAAACATCAGGATCAAGTTTGTTGTTTTGTTTGGTACAGAGGAGCATTTGGTAGTGTTAATTTTAATTTTATTATATAGGAGCTGAAACATCAAATATATATTTTATCTATCATGCTACACAATCAGTGCTATAAATTTTTTTATGCAAAGAGACTTTCTTAATGTTTTACTCATGTTTTCTTCAAGCTACGCATTTGTTGTTAGCACCAAGTGTGAGCACTCTGCACCACTATTCCCCGAGCCAGTTCCATGCAGCTCACACGCTCATCCAAAGTGCAAGTTATCCTCACCAACAGTGAGACCTATCATAGATGAATCAGACGAATCTGGACATCCAGTCAGCAGACACATTTCACCACTGAAATTAGAAATATTTTGACAGTCTGTTCTGCATACCATTCTGAGCCCACCTTTCTGTTGTACAGCAGTCGTAAATGACTCGGTGGGATATAGCTGTGGTGGGGCACAGACATGCAGTAGAGTCTTGTTAATGGCATTTCACTGCCCATTCTCTTTGCCGCCGGTCTGAAGCTTTTCTTTGTAAAATTATCCGTGCAGAGCTCTGGATTTACCGTGGTAGAACTCCAGTGTTAGAATAGTTTTCTCTTACAGTACACTTTCTTTGGTTAAGTTTGTGTATGTGTTGCTGATCACATTAGAACTTGATGTTAAGTCATTATTTATCACACTCATGAGAGCAGTAATAAAAGTGTGTAATCTAGGAGAAAAAGTTAATTTGTCAAACTTAGATAAGCATGATGTTTAGGTCCTATTTTTCAATTTTATAACTGTTTTATTGCAACAATATTTGTATTTGAGTCTCCATTTTAATGCCTTGTGGTGTTTTTTTTTATGCATGTCACTAAGTTGTCATCCCACATAAATTGATGTGCAGCATAGGGTATTAAATCTACATAATGATTTTAACACAGAAATAGTTGATGGTAAAATGTAAATGTTTTGCAAAAATTCCTTATAAAAAGTTTCGTAGTAACATTTCACTTGTAAATTTTTTGTAAAAAAGAAAATGGTAAAAAAAAAAATGAATACAAAAAAAAAAGAACCTGTTTTCCCATATCCTAGAATTTAGACAATTATTCTGCCAGCAAAGCCTCTGGGGCTGTAATTGACATTTTTACAGTGCTGATTTGTATAAAATTTGTTTTTTGTGGATTTGGAAATAAAATCATGTACAAGTTGTTGCCTGCAGTAACAATTGCAAGTAACCTTTTAAAGTCCCCTTGGGTTGAACATGCTTCATTTAATTATGTATATCATAGAGCAGCAATAAAGTGTTTAAACTATCAACCTTCTCCTCACAGTGAACACTGAAAATTTAAATGCCTCTCACTAGAAAATGTATTGGCAACCCTTCTTAATCCTGGTGTTAAGATCTGATCAACACTCTTCTCAATATGTGTTCGCCAAAGAACACCAGTTTAGATTGCATGTTAACTTGTGGCCATTGCTGTAGACATTTATGGAAATTAAATTTTGATTTAGAGACACTTCATTTAAATAATTTTAAGCAATAAATGTTAGGAAAAAGTAGGATGGTCTAAAAATTGAAAAACAAAATTAAAATAATATTTAAGCCCTCAGCAGCATGTATAAGCAGTGTAGGCCACCTAGATGTGGGAAGGTCTGTAAAAGAGAACAGAGCTGCTTTTCCTTCTGGCGTAGGCTTATGAATACACTTCAGGATGACCTTAGTGGACACATTCCCAATCGCTATATACAGCAGAGCTGCCGGAGAGAAGTGCAGGATGTTAGGCACCAAGGGAAGCGAGCTGCCCACAGGGCTCCAATAGCGTTTCAACGTGAATAGGTACTGTGTGTCCAGAGCTTGGAGAGCACAGCCTGAGGGCATGACTATGCTACAGCGTACATGCATAGTGTGTTCTTAACAGTGATCAACCCAAGAGACAGTTAAATTTATGCTCCCCCACCAAGTAACGATTTGGTCAAAAGATTTCATGTCAAAAGTAAAGGTACCCATCTTGACCAGGATTGCTCAACTATGCCTGTTCTTTTTTCCTCTGGGTGGTTCTTAGCCCAAAGCTTACGTCAGTTCCCAAAGATACACTTGGAATTCTTTGGCTTATTTGTTCCTCTTTTTATCCCTCTCCAAACTAGTCTATGTTTCAGTTTCCTGAAAGGTTAACATGTACTCATCAGGATGACACTGCCTGAAAAGATGAAACTCAAAACCTGAGACTTTGAAAACAGTAACGGTCTGGTTTCTGAACTAGGAATTTCAACCGCATGAACAAGATTGGCATCAGTCACAATCAGGCTGCTGACATGAAACAGTTTGGTGTGGAGCAGAAGCCATGCTTAGAGCAATAATGTGATACCTGTAGTCCACAGCACTGCTGTTAAAGATGACCTTGAAATCAGCAAACTTGTGTTTCATATAGCTTATCTAAAAGGTTAGGTGCTAAATTAAAGGGTGCAGTGACTTCAGATGCCAGTAAGAAATGTGGAATTCTTTGATGTTTTTCAGGGATTGTTGTTCATGCTGTAATGTGCATAATAGGCTCCGTCAGTTTATAATTGTGTTGCAAGAATTTAAAGGCATTTTCTAAGATTTTTCTGGTTGGCATGGCCTTGGGTTCTGCTTCTCTTAGTAGCAGGTGGCAGTGAAATCATTTGGTTTTGGATACTTGAGCACTATCTCAAAAGGAAATAGTAGAAGGAATCCAGGAAAGGAGAGATGGGAAGAGCCGGAGGAAAGCACAAAGGGCTGTTTCTAACGGAGTCATCTCTCCAAGGTGTTGGCACTTGGAAAAGAAGCCAGAGTTCAGGCTGGGCTGGATTAGTGGTTGTTGATCCAGGTATTCAGTTACTCCTCCTGCATCTTGCCCTTCCTTACACAATCTTGAGTCAGTGAACCCACCAAGTGCCTGGTAAGCAGCGGCATTCGCGGTCGGTAACCTAGAAGAAGGTACTTCATTCACGTTACTGTCCCAAAATAGCATAAACTGGATGGCTTGTGAACAGTAGAAACAGGCCAAAGGTTCAGTGTCTGTTGTGAGCCAGCCATGGTTTGTGTGTTGCCTTGACAACCCTCACACAGAAGGGATGAGGTGGCTCTCCGAGGGCCTTTTTTCTCGAAGCACTGACACCATTTCAGGAGTTCACCATTTTTAAGATCTTACCACCTCAGAATCCCCACCTCCTCTACTGTGTTGGGATCTGGGGAGACAACCAATCAGACCCAGCAGGGGGCACTGAGCAGCCAGATGCTTGGAATAGGAACACCATGGTGCAAAGATAACTCAAAACTGCACAAAAAGGAAGGAAACTTCAGCAGAAATTGCTCATTTCAACTACATTTTTCTCAAGCTGAGCTAGTTTGCAAGACAGCAGTCCCTGGAGTGACATGTCACCCTGGGAACAAGACTGAAGTTACTGAAGCACATTGAGATGATGCCTCCTGGGAGGAGCCAAAGCAGGGCAAGTGAGGATGCCCAGGTTTCAAGACAGCTGAGAAAGCTCATCCAGAGATGGATTCAACACCACCGAGGGACAGGAGACAGGAAGAGATGAACCTGCACGGATGCCTCGAGCAACGATTATTCTTTGCACCCTACCTTCCTAGGTGGTTGGCTTGGTTTAAATTGTGTTATTTATTATCTTGCTATGAAACTCAGTCTAATAAATATTTTATTTATAGTAGTATTTTTGTGATGTGGAAGCTATAATAAAGTTATATTTTCTGCTGATAAAATTGTTTCTAGTTTATATAACTTTATGCTGGAATTAAATATTTGAATAATTCATGGCACAATGTAAAAGGCATCATGATTTCTAAGTATTTGATCACCTAACAGGTTTGAAAACTACTACTGAGGAAATGCCATAAAAGCAAACAAGCTAACAAAAAAGACATATACCGAATTCAATAATAGTGTAGCTGGTTACACCTTTAATTAGCACAATCACTTTATGTCTTTACAGCTTTCTTTACACTGGCTTGTGCTTTGTGGAAAGATGCATTGTAAGAATGAAATTTATGAGTTTTGGGATTACTTCCTGATTTCATGGGAAAAAATATTACTGAAAAATCAAGTCCCAATTTGGTGGTCCTATAGTAGTTTATTTAAAGAACCTGAAGTATTTTTGTCATTGGCTGTTCTCATTTTTTTTTGCCTTTGTTTTTCACAATGTGGATGGTGGTTTGTATTAGAAGTCTATGTATATTGGTCCACAGATTCTGTAAATCACTGGAAGTGCTTTCTCTTACAACCCATTTGTGAACAAGACATATTCAAGAAAAAGTGGAAGAAATAAGCAAACCTAGCAGATTTCTTGGAGTAATTGTTTTGCAGAGACAAGCATTTTTCTGTCTTTTTTAGGAAGAGAATTATCTTGCTGATAAAAGCTAATTTTAAATATTAATTAAACTGATTTGAATCTGTGATCTTGGCAATTCTTGAAAATATTAATATGAGTTAAGACTCCCCCTGAAAGTAAATCCAAATAAAATACTTCTCTTCTGCTTATATATTTTATTCTAATGGAATTTTGATTAGATTTGTGAATTAAATATGTCTTTTAGGAAAATAGAAAATATCTTTCACTCCAGCATTCAGAATAATCCCAAAGTGTACAAGAAAATTTTCCTGTATTAATTTTCCTCTGTTAAGCTGGAATATTGCCATAGCCCTGAAGTCCATGCAGCTCGTTCCAGTGTCCATGCTGTGATCTTGAATTTATCTAGCAAGGCAGAACAATAGATATCCTCTGTATTTAGATGTCAAGCTGAGTTAACCTATTCTGAAATTATAAAGACAGTTTTGGATTCTCTTTTTCCATATCTGTGTTCTGAATATTGGGGTCACTCCCAAATTAATGTTAGAACTTAGTCTTTAAGGAGCTCATGTGTCAAGAGTGGGCATTTTACAAGTGTTTGTCCCAGCGGTGCTCTTGTGAGAGGCCCCAGAGAGCTAGCTGGATGTTTTTGTCATGTGAGTGCACACAGAGAAGATAGCATCTGTGGGCCGTCATCTTGTGCTTCCCAGCACCAAGAACCTCGAGAATGCTGGTGTTGATAAGGTACCTAATTTATAGTATTTTTATTATAGCAACTCAAACAGAGACCAGGGTGACAGGCAAGAAGTTAATGAGGCACAAAGCACAAAGTCCATTCAGCAAAGGAGTTGTACATAGTGACAGAAGCAGGCTCCCAGAGTAACTGCTCTTCCTCTCTCCCATCCTTGCTGGATCCTGGGTTAAAGTGGAGTTGGGAACTAGAAGTGTCTATTACTTCCTGGTGTGTGCAGTTGTCTCAAAATTTAATAACTAGTATAATCCCAGATGACTTTATGTTCAATCTATACCTTGTTTTCAATATTTGAATGGAAAAACCCAGTCCACCAAGCATCCATTTAACTGCTAAACTAACTTTGTCCTTAAACATGAAAATCAAGAAAAGATGGGCAGAATTCATTTTCCTTCGAAATCCTTAGGGCTGACTCAAAACTTCCCATAAAATTGGTATAGGATACCAATTGATCTTATTTTCATATTTTGAACAATTTTAAAAGGCAAATCAGAGAAATGGTTAATAAATGCAACAGTAACAGATAAACAAGATTGATTTCTTCCAAAATTTTCTTTGCTATTTATTGAATGTAGGATACAATTTTATGCCCCCACTGAGAAGCCTCATCGTTGATGTTACAGTATTGCCTAAAGGTTTTCATTTATACCTCTAAAAAAGCTTGCTAGATATTTACACATTTCTATATGCCTTGCTCTCATACATGAAAAAAACATGAAAGTTCTCCTTCATACCAGGGCTGAAATTTCTGTTCATGTTTTTGTCTGGGTGTTAGACTTTTGTTTTCTTTGCCTTGCTTTTGAGATGGGGTCTCCATGTAGTCCAGGCTAGTCTTGTACTTGATATATAGCCTAGGAAGACCTTGAACTCCCAAGCATTTTGCCTCAATGTCTGTCCCAAATGCTGGGACTTCAGACATACAGCACCAAGGCAGATTCAAATGTTAATTTTCTTTTCCCTCTTCCTTCCCCCTCCCCTCTCATTGCTTATTAAGATTTTCATGTAGCCCAGACTGACCTCGAACTTGATATGTATCAAAGAACTTCTAGAACTTCTGATCCTCCATGCTGGGATTCCAGGTGTGTGTGCATGCCCCTATGTCTACTCTTGAGTGGTAGTTTTAAAGTTGCCATATTCATTCTTTCATACTCCAGGGTTCAGTAGATGGAGACTGATCACCCTCTGCTGAGTGTAGATGGCACTTAATGACTTGCTTCTAAAACATGGAATACAGTCTACGGACCAGACACTTGGAGACTAAATCATAAGAAATCACTGTGGCCTCCCTCTTAGCTGGTCTCCTGGATATGTCTTACCAGGGAGTCCTGATCCCATCACATAAACAATGCTATGAGAGGCCCTGGCAGCAAGGCAGTGGTATCTGCACAGTAGCCTCCCAAGTGAGCCCAGAATGATTGTCCAAGCCAGTCCACTGTTAGGGTGACTGCAGCCTCAACCTGTGAGATCCTGTCCAGAGATGCCCAACAGAGATGCCCTCATGAATTCTTGGTCAGTGCAATATGAGTTGTTGGGTATTGTTCAAAGCAGCTATGTTTGGGGTAGAGAGTATTTTTAGATCACAATAGATAACTAATATCCCATGAGTCCTCAATTTTCAGTCAGTCTCATCATGTGGATCATTCAGAGCATTGACACACACTGTTCACAGGACGCTCCACTGGGATCTCCGAGATTTACTCTCACTGACCATATCCAAGCAAGCCCTACTGAAGATGTATAGAGGGTGAGAAGAATGACAATAGACTCGCCTCCTGCATGACCACAAATGTAAGATACCAATTTGAAAGATTCTAAAATGGGGGAGGGGACAATGTACTCTGACAGACCCATGAACTACATTTTAAGTTGTGTTTATTTCCTGTCAACTGCCACCAACTGGTGTGGGACAGTTGTCTATATTCTGTCAATTATGTTTTAAATAAACGCTGATTGGCCAGTAGCCAGCCAGGAAGTATAGGTGGGACAACCAGAGAGGAAGTAGAGGCGGGTCAATGAGAACAAGAGAATTCTGGGAAGAGGGAAGCTCCCTCTCCAGTCCTGTCCCAATGACAGAAGAAGGAAGATGTAATTGTCCCACTGAAAAAGGCACCAAGACATTGAAAAGACCAAACCTAAGAATAATAGGGGTAGAAGAAGGAGAAGAAGTACAGCTCAAAGGCCCAGAAAATATATTCAACAAAATTATAGAAGAAAACTTTCCCAACCTAAAGAAGGATATTCCTATGAAGGTTCAAGAAGCATACAGAACACCAAATAAGCTGGATCAAAAACAAAAATCCCCTCACCATATAATAATCAAAACACAAAACATACAGAATAAAGAAAGAATATTAAGAGCTACAAAGGAAAAAGGTCAAGTAATATATAAGGGTAAACCTGTCAGAATTACACCTGACTTCTCTATGGAAACCATGAAAGCCAGAAGGTCTTGGATAGATGTGCTGCAGAAACTAAGAGACCATGGATGCAAGCCCAGACTACTATACCCAGCAAAGCTTTCTTTCACCATCGATGGAGAAAACAAGATATTCCAGGATAAAAACAAATTTAAGCAATATATAGCCACAAACCCAGCCTTACAGAAAGTACTAGAAGGTAAACCACAACTAAAGGAAGCAAACAACACCCATAATAACACAGACATCTAACAACCCTCCACCAGCACAACTCAAAGAAGGGAGACACACAAACCCTACCACCAAAAAGAAAATAACCGGAGTTAACAACCACTGGTCATTGATATCGCTTAATATCAATGGACTCAACTCACCTATAAAAAGGCACAGGTTAAGAGAATGGATGCAAAAACAGGATCCAACATTCTGCTGTTTACAAGAAACACACCTCAACCACAATGACAGACATTATCTCAGAGTAAAGGGTTGAGAAAAGGTTTTTCAATCAAACGGCCCTAAGAAACAAGCAGGTGTGGCTATACTAATATCTAACAAAATCAACTTCAAACTAAAATCAATCAGAAGAGATGGAGATGGACACTTCATACTCATAACAGGAAAACTTCATCAAGATGAAGTCTCAATCCTGAATATCTATGCCCCTAATATAAAGGCACCCACATATGTAAAAGAAACATTACTAGAACTCAAAGCACACATCAAACCCCACACACTAATAGTAGGGGATTTCAACACTCCCCTCTCACCAATGGACAGGTCAACCAGACAGAAATTTAACAAAGAAATAGGAGAACTAACAGATGTAATGAATCAAATGGACTTAATAGACATCTATAAAACACTCCACCCAAACAGAAAAGAATATACCTTCTTCTCAGCATCTCATGGAAGTTTCTCAAAAATTGATCACATACTCGGTAACAAAGCAAACATCCACAGATACAAAAAAGTTGGAGCAACCACCTGTGTCTTAATGGATCACCATGGAGTAAAGTTAGAATGTAACAACAATTCCACCCCCAAAAAGCCTACAAACTCATGGAAACTGAGCAGTCAACTACTGAACCACTCCTGGGTCAAGGAAGAAATAAATAAAGAAATTAAAGTCTTCCTTAAATTCAACGAAAATAAAGAAACAATATACACTAACCTATGGGACACTATGAAAGCAGTGCTAAGAGGAAAGTTCATAGCACTTAGTGCCTACATAAAGAAAATGGAGAAAGCACACATTAGTGACTTAACAGCACACCTGAAAGCTCTAGATAAAAAGAAGAGGACTTACCCAGGAGGAGTAGAAGACAGGAAATAGTCAAACTGAGGGCTGAAATCAACAAAATAGAGACACAGAAAACAATCCAAAGAATCAATGAAACAAATGATTTTCTGGTTCCTCGAGAAAATCAATAAGATCGACGAACCCTTATCCAAACTAATCAAAAGACAGAGAGAGAACACTCAAAGTAACAAGATCAGAAATGAAAAGGGGACATAACAACAGATACTGAGGAAATTCAGAGAATCATTAGGTCTTACTACAAAAGCCTGTATGCCACAAAATTGGGAAATGTACAAGAAATGAACAGTTTTTTAGATAAATACCACGTACTGAAATAAAATCAAGACCAGGTGAATAATTGAAAATAGACCTATAAGTCTCGAGGAAATAGAAGCTGTCATCAAAAACCGCCCAACCAAAAAAAGCCCGGGACCAAATGGTTTTAACCCAGAATTTTACCAGAACTTCGAAGAAGAGCTAATACCTATACTCCTTAATGTGTTCCACATAAAAGAAACAGAAGAGTCATTGCCAAACTCTTTTTATGAAGCTACAATTACCCTGATACCAAAACCACACAAAGACACAACCAAGAAAGAGAATTACAGACCAATCTCACTTATGAACATTGATGCAAAAATTCTCAATAAAATACTGGCAAAACCGAATCCAAGAACACATCAAAAAGATCATCCATTATGATCAAGTAGGCTTCATCCCAGAGATGCAGGGTTGGTTCAACATATGAAAATCTATCAATGTAATCCATCATATAAATAAACTGAAAGAAAAAAACATATGATCATTTCTTTAGATGCTGAAAAAGCATTTCACAAAATTCAACACCCCATTATGATAAAGGTCTTGGAGAGATTAGGGATACAAGGATCATATCTAAATATAATAAAAGCAATATATAGCAAGCCGACAGCTAACATCAAATTAAACGGAGAGAATCTCAAAGCAATTCCACTAAAATCAGGAACAAGACAAGGCTGTCCATTCTCTCTATATCTCTTTAATATAGTGCTTGAAGTCCTAGCAATAGCTATAAGACAAAATAAGGAGATCATGGGGATTCGAATTGGAAAGGAAGAAGTCAAACTTTCATTATTTGCAGATGATATGATAGTGTACACATGTGACTCCAAAAACTCTACCAAAGAACTTCTACAACTGATAAATACCTTCAGTGATGTCGCAGAATACAAAATCAACTCAAAAAAATCAGTAGCTCTCCTATACACAAAGGATAAAGAAACAGAGAGGGAAATCAGAGAAACATCACCTTTCACAATAGCCACAAATAGCATAAAGTATCATGGGGTAACACTAACCAAGGAAGTGAAAGATCTATTTGACAAGAACTTTAAGACCTTGAAGGAAGAAATCGAAGGGGATACCAGAAAATGGAGGGATCTCCCATGCTCCTGGATTGGTAGGATCAATATAGTAAAAATGGCAATTCTATCAAAGGCAATCTATAGATTCAATGCAATCCCCATCAAAATCCCAACAAAATTCTTCATAGACCTTGAGAGAACAATAACTAACTTTATATGGAAGAGCAAAAAGCCCAGGATAGCCAAAACAATCCTATACAATAAAGGAACTTCTGGAGGCATTACCATCCCTGACTTCAAACTCTATTACAGAGCTACAGTAATAAAAACAGCTTGGTATTGGCATAAAAACAGAGACGTTGACCAATGGAATAAAATCGAAGACCTGGATATTAATCCACAAACCTATGAACACCTCATATTTGACAAAGAGGCTAAAATTATACAATGGAAGAATGAAAGCATTTTTAACAAATGGTGCTGGCATAACTGGATGTCAACCTGTAGGAAAATGAAAATAGATCCTTATCTATCACCACATACAAAACTCAAGTCCAAATGGATTAAAGACCTCAATATAAATCTGACCACACTGAACCTTATAGACGAGAAAGTGGGAAGTAGCCTGCAATACATGGGCACAGGGGACCACTTCCTATGTAAAACCCCAGTAGCACAGACAATAAGTGTTGTATTGAGGGGTTCGGGCTGTGTTCCCAGCACAGGGCCCCTTGTTCTGTTCCACCCGGCTCCCAGTGCGTACTCGAAATAATTACATGGAAACTGTATTTATTTAAATACTGTCTGGCCCATTAGCTCTAGTCCCTTATTGGCTAACTTTTACATATTATTTTAGCCCATCTCCATTAATGTGTATCGCCACTTGAGTTGTGGCTTACCGGCATGAGTCTAACCAGTGTCCATCTTGTGCTGGAGAAGCATGGCGTCTGCTACAAATAAGAGCAACAATGAACAAATGGGACCTCCTGAAACTGAGAAGCTTCTGTAAAGCAAAGGACACAGTCATTAAGACAAAAAGGCATCCTACTGAATGGGAGAAGATCTTCACTAACCCCACATCAGACAAAGGTCTGATCTCCAAAATATATAAAGAACTCAAGAAGCTAGACATTAAAATTCTAAATTACCCAATTAAAAAATGGGGTAATGATCTGAACAGAGAATTCTCAACAGAAGAAGTTCGAATGGCCAAAAGATACTTAAGGTCATGTTCAACTTCCTTAGCCATCAGGGAAATGCAAATCAAAACAGCTTTGAGATACCATCTTACACCTGTTAGAATGGCTAAAATCAAAAACAACAATGATTGCCTATGCTGGAGAGGATGTGGAGTAAGGGGAACTCTCATCCATTGCTGGTGGGAATGAAAACTTGTGCAACTACTTTGGAAATCAGTGTGGTGGTTTCTCAGGAAATTGGGAATCAACCTACCTCAGGATCCAGCAATACCACTCTTGGGAATATACCCAAGAGAAGCCCAATCATACTACAAAAGCATTTGTGCAACTATGTTCATAGCAGCATTGTTTGTAGTAGCCAGAACCTGGAAACAACCTAGGTGCCCCTCAATGGAAGAATGGATCAAGAAAGTGTGGAATATATACACATTAGAATACTACTCAGCAGTAAAAAACAATGACAACTTGAATTTTGCATGCAAATGGATGGAAATAGAAAACACTGTCCTGAGTGAGGTAACCCAAACCCAAAAAGACGATCATGGTATGTACTCACTCATTAGTGGACTCTAGCCATAAACAAAGGACACTAAGCTTATAGGTCACAAGCCTAGAGAAGCCAAATAGCAAGGTGAACCCACAGAAAAACATACATAGATCCTCCTGGAAATTGGAAGCAAACAAGATCGCTGAGCAAAATTTGGAAGCATGGGGGCAGGGATAGGGGTATGGGTGGGGGTGGGGGTAGGGGAGAGGGGGAAGGAGAAGGGAGAAGGAAAGG
>PVIU01000521.1:0-183732 GCA_004026605.1 Ondatra zibethicus
CATTGGTCAACATCTCTGTTTTTATGCCAATACCAAGCTGTTTTCATTACTGTAGCTCTGTAATAGAGTTTGAAGTCAGGGATGGTAATGCCTCCGGCAGTTCCTTTATTGTATAGGATTGTTTTGGCTATCCTGGGCTTTTTGTTTTTCCATATAAAGTTAGTTATTGTTCTCTCAAGGTCTATGAAGAATTTTGTTGCAAACATCAAATTAAATGGAGAGAAGCTCAAAGCCATTCCACTAAAATCAGGAACAAGGCAAGGCTGTCCACTGTCACCATACCTCTTTAATATAGTGCTTGAAGTCTTAGCAATAGCTATAAGACAGAATAAGGAGATCATGGGGATTTGAATTGGAAAGGAAGAAGTCAAATGATGGAATGTTGAGAGGCTCAATCTGGCATAAGTCTTGTGTAGCACTCACCATACTTGGTGTGAGTTCATATGTTCATCTTTTTTGAAGGAAAAGGAAATAGTAAAAAATATAAATAAAAAACATGGAATGTGGGTAACAAACAAGTCATAAGGTGAGTGCGACATTGTGGCATCATATATATAATATATATGTAAATTCTGTAATATATTAATATAGATTTTGTTATATAGTATATTGCTGTAGAACAATGGTCTTGTACCCTGTAAAGATTTGTCAGTTGTACTGGTTTAATAAAATACTGATTGGCTAGTAGCCAGGCAGGAAGTATAGGCAGGGCGACCAGAATAGGAGAATTCTGGGAAGAGGAAAGGTTCAGTCTGCAGTCATAACCCAGACACAGAGGAAGCAAGATGAGAATGCCTTGCTGATAAAAGGTACCAAGCCATGTGGCTGACACAGACAAGAATTATAGGTTAATGTAGAATGTAAGAGTTAATAAGAAGCCTGAACTAATAGGCCAACCAGTTTATGATTAATGTAGTTCTCTGTGTGTTTCTTTGGGACAGAATGGCTGGGGGACCTGGTGGGACAGAAACGTCTGTCAGTGGTATATATACCATTGGGAATCAAATCCAGGTTCCAGTGCATACTAAGCAATATATAGATACATACATACATATATATATATTACAAAATTTACATGTTTTTCCACCTATATTGGTCAACAACAAACTCCAAAACAGTGTTTGCTGCATTGCCTTTGGTCATAAAATGATAGTACATAAATGAGGAGCTCCAGTAAAATCTGTGTTCTGCATCTCATGAGAATAAGGAACAAACATTTGTGACTGAAAGCCAGTAATATTCTAGGAGTGATCACTATAATTGCATAACATACACTAACTTCACTTGAACAAAAATATACCTTATTTGTCTTGACTTTCAACAACCTGTAGAGAAATACAATAATTTAAATACCTAATCTATATTTGAGTTCCCTCAATAAATCACCCCAAAGGAAGTTAGTACTACATTTCCTATTAATAATATTCAATGAAAGTCTACATCCAAATATTATCTCCCAAAGGTATACGATATTTTATATGTATTGTAGTAACTAACCTAATTGAATATAACTTCCATATAAATGATCATTTTAAGAGAAAATTGTATTGGCTTCTATGCAATTTGAAAAATGAAAGTTTTTTTTCTTTTTTTTAAATCACCGAACCAGTATATTGCTACCT
This sequence comes from Ondatra zibethicus, assembly GCA_004026605.1. NCBI lineage: Eukaryota > Metazoa > Chordata > Mammalia > Rodentia > Cricetidae > Ondatra > Ondatra zibethicus. Next base: position 1,623 of record PVIU01000521.1, read on the forward strand.
CCTTCAATATTCTCAGAATATTTTTCTACCTAAATAAATAAATGGAATGAGCTGGAGATATTGACTCAATGGTTAAGAGCACTTGCTGCTCTTGCAGATGATCTGGGTGTGGTTGCCAGCATCTACATGGTGGTATAACAATCTGTAAAGGCAGTTCCAAGGGGATCTGATGCCCTCTTCTGGTCTCCATAGGCACCACACACATGGTACCTTTACACAAAATGGCAAAACTCTCATACACATAAAATTAAAATAATAAATCTTTTGTTTAAAAAAGGAAGCAGATTTTTACTGTATTTACAAGTGAACACTGAGTTGGTCTTATTGGATCATCTGTCAGGACATATTAAGAATACAGCCACATAAAGTTTCCCTTATGGCACCTTAAAAATGTTAACAAATTTAGATGATGTTTGAAAGAGATAAGCACAACTATAATCATTCATTTTGAGTAGGAAGAAAATTGAATTTTTTCATCATATTATAAATGAGGTCTTCATATGTTATGTGAAAACATACATGTAAGAGACATATGTACACATTCTCTCGTGAATTACAACATTCTCCATGCTCACCAATAAAAATGAGTTTCTTTGTTTGTTGATGTACTGGAAAGTTGCCTAGGGATTTGAAAATAATTTTCTGGTTATTTTGAAATCATTCACATTTAGCATGCTTCATTGTTAAAGACAAATAGTTTATGTATTTAGTCATTACAGTGCCCCTCAGCTTTTAAAAGCCATTTCCATTTATATGATGGAGCTGGCCACTCCACACTGTAGGAGTCTGCTTCTTTTGAACACCCTTCTGGCATGGCATGGTGTCCATTTGAGAACCATCTGCGTGAGCCGTCACTCTACTTAGACTATGGAATTATCCAGTAGGAGAACCAAAAGGCCAGAAAGCTTTCATATTTTCATAGGCAGGCAGCAGTGGGAAGCTGGGTGGATTCTGGCAGGGAAGCAGGTTGGTAGACAGTTCCTGGCTACAGGGAAAGATGCAAAGGAAGCAGGCAGGTAGACGGTTCATTTATCTGTGGTTGGAAGATGTGTAAATCATCGCCCCAGCAGAAGTGCTCACACACCATGGTCAGTCCCCTCATAGAAGAGTGATTCTGTAGCTTTTATTTGGCGGCATTCTTTTATAGACATTAGACCACAAGAACAAAAAGACCACTTCAAACAGCTATGATACTTGCTTTAAGCCCATGGAAAATAATATTTCATTGCTGATCTGATGATTCACTTCCAAGATGTTTCTCTTTATTATTCTCTCAAGTTCCTGCTTTAAAACTAAAGATCTTGTATAAAGAAACAGTTTTCATTTCTCTTATGAATGAGGCTACTTTTCAAAATGTCTGAGTGGGAATAGTTATTTTATTATTATAGGATATTAAATAGTATTCAAAGTTTTCAGGGATCCTTTATACATTTCTCATGTCTAGTTGTACAATTTTAAGAAACATCTTCTTTTTTTATACTCTCTTGTGTTCCCATACAGATAAAACTACTTAAATGAATGTAAAGATTTAAGGAAGGCTCTGGAACAAATTAACTGCTATTTATGTGTCCTCCATTGTTACACATAGAAAACTTAACAGCTTAGGGTAGAGCACCTAATTCTACCATGGTCTTTATCAAGAAACGATAATTATGGTGGTAAAATTATGTTGTAGACACCCAAATCACCCTGAATAAAAGATTTAGTTACAGGCTACAATCCAAGAGAGCTACTTCTTCCAATGAGAGTTAAGCAGTACTCCATTCTTATACATCTTCTTATGGACTAAAAAAAAACTTGATGTTTATTACTAATGTCAGTTTTTGTTCCCAGTGTTGATGCTTTGAAAGTTCAGCAGAAGAAAGGTTTGCACAGTAGCTCCCACTTGTCATAATCTTCACTGAGTATCTGAAAAGAGCACCAAGACTGCCTTCAAAGATGGGGATGTGCATAGTAATGCAACAACTCAGAGTCTCCAGTGCTTAAAGGTGTCAAAGAGAGCAATGGTTGCTGGGCTCTATACTGTGGTGCACTAAGTGAAGGCTGAGATTCCTGCCCAGCAGCTGCACTCAAATAATCACTCAGAGGCTTAATATTAATCACAAATGCTTCGCTAATAGCTAAGGTTTATTACTAACTAGCTCTTACATTCTAAATTAGCCCATATTCTTTATTTATGCTCTGCCATGTGGTGTTACCTTTTCTAAGCACAGCATGTTCATCTTGCTTCCTCTGCGTTTGGCTGGCAGCTCGAGACTCTGCCCTTACTCCTTCCAGCATTCTCCTAGTCTGGCTCTCCTGCCTAACTTTATTTCTGTTCAGCTATTGGCCAGTGGGCTTCTTTATTAAACCAATCACAGCCACATATATTCACACAATGCAAAGGAAAATTCCACAGCAACTAAAAATCTGAATAATGTTTCCATCTTTTGTCCTGAATGTCACTCCATTCATTAATTCACTTTATTATTCAACTAATTCAGTCTATTATTCAACTAAGACAGAAATTAAGAAAACACAAATATGGCATTTCTTCTTTCAATGGGAGGTTAGTTGCTGATACTATTTATTTGACTAGGGAATAACAAAAATAGTAGAAAAGTATTTGTTTTACTTCAAGAAAATAAAAATGAACTAAGATAATATAGAATTTTCTAACTGAAGCCCAATGAAGTCAGAGACAAACAGGAAGTTTGGCACTCAAAACTGCTTTAACTAAAAAGATTGAATAATTTATGTCAAAATTCATTAAAAATAACTTACCCTCGGGTATAATACTGGTGCTATTAAATATTAATTTTCCAGTTTTTAAATTCTAACAAACCAATCTCCAATTTCAGCCTTCAAATGCTTGAATAAAAAACCTTAAGTGGATATATTTTATATAAGTAGACACTGCTGAAAAGAGAACTCCTACACTGGAAAATAGAGAGTAAATAGTTACTCAGACTGAAAAGTGCCTGAGTTAGTAATGAATAGGATGAGGTGAGTACGATGGCTAGAAAGATGGGTCATAAAGAACAGAATAAATAAAGATATAATTAGCTCTCAAAACTAAAAAGGGATATCACTTTGTAAATCAAAGTACTTTTTTCTTAACAACATACAGATTCAATAAAATATTATATATGAGAGTGTATATGTTTGTGTGTGTATAAATGTGTACATGCATGCTTGTATATGTGTCTCTGTATATGTATAATCCAAAAGCTTTTTCTCTTTTATCTCATAGTTTCTTATGTAATAGAACTCATGGAAACATGCTACAAACAGGAAGCTGTACTTACTGGGCATATTGTATACTCTGTTGCAGCATAATATAATTTTGAGCATTTTTTTCAGACACCAGTGTCTTCATAGGTACCATATCACACTGAACTCATAAAATCTTGAGTTCAAGCTACTACTCTGACATTTATAAGTTCTGAAGATTTATGTGATTTCTCATCCTTCCTGGTTCTAAATTTCCTTACCAAGATCAGACTCATATAATAAATAGTAATAGTATTGAGAATACGACAGATATATTCAGGATCAACTTCTTCAAGGTTTACCTCCAATTCTATAGCTCCACTACAGGATAATAGATTTTTTTGTGCAGACTTGTGAGATTATCATGATTCTGGCCCTGATGGTGTGGTGATGTACAAGTTAGTTCAATCCTCTCTGCCTTAGTTTTCTTCTGGATAAAATGAAGACTATTGTAGCATCAAATTTTTAAAGTTGTTTTAAATATAGATGAGAATATAAATAAAATATTTCTAAAATAACATCAACAAACATGTAGAGAATAAACTTAAGAAATGATACATTTATTACAGCAACATGAAACATAAAACACAGTAATAAATCTAATTTTAAAAGTAATATATTTACACAAAAGCTATAAAATATTTAAGAGAAATTAAATTATACCCAGATAGAGGCATATACTATATTCTTGTTTTGCAAGACTCACCAACAATTATCTCCAAATTGGTTTAACAGGGTAAGCTCCCCCTAAGAAATCAGAAAATATATTTTATAAAAATTTAAAAACATTTTCTAAATTATGAAGAATAACTCATGTTCTTAAAAAAGTAAAGCAAACATAGAGAATTTATGAGTTTTCCAATGAAGCCGTGGTAATTAAAACAATGTAATATTGATAGAAGGATGAAAGTGGTTCAGAAGAGAATGTTAAGAATTAAGCTAATGTATATATTAGCAAAAACAAAGATCTACAAAACCAGTAAACTGGTAATGTGGAGGAACAGGAAAACATTTTTGAAAGTTGTATAGCAACTGAGCCTAGAGGGAAAGTTTTTGGTTTTGTATTATTTAGTGATGGGAAATTTGTGATGGGAGTTATCTGTATGGTTGGTGCTAACCAAGCTGTAGCTGGGATTCATTCTCTTATCTCTGATACGACATAAGTTAACCCACAAATAGTTACTGAAATATTAGTTTACATAAAAGACTATAGAGAATTCCAAGAAATATAGACGCCATTTCTTCCTGGGAAATTGTGTACTTAATGGAGAAAGAAATCACACACCTGTTCTTGATTAAAAAAAGTGTAAATGCATTAATTTTGACATAACCCTTGGGATTAAAACCTGGAAGTAAGCAGTGTAGCTGGGACCTGGGTAATGGATGTTTTCTGGAGGATATAGTTTCATATGATTATGAGAAATGGAGGGATGGTGAGGATTAGCAGTTAACGTATGTGTTGGAAATGTTTAAGCTTAAACTACCATTGTGTCAATGAATGTTGGATACACATTTTGAGCAGCTAAGGACAGTGACTTTTTTTTTAGTTAAAATGTGATGTGATTTGATCATATGAAGAAAAAAATTATCAGGAATTCCTTTAATAATATGTTCATTAATCTAATTATGACTTGAATTATAATTTATTCCCTTTATGATTATCTTGGGATAAATTCGCTCATTCTAGGAAGTCAAAAATCTTACTTCGTGTACCAAAGCAACTACTCCAGGGTCTTAGAACTAAAATAACAAGAGAAACAGCTCAAGCCTTGCTGGACATCACATGAGCTAGAATCGGAATATCTGATAAAAGCTCACTGTACAACTGCACTTGGAAAGGATGCCTAGAAATAAGTCTACAGTTAGTCATTCCAAGTCCTACAGTCAACATGTAACTGAAATTAACCCAAATGAGTAGCATTAGGGAGGGTTCTAAGAGGAAAGGACTCATCTGCGTGCTGTTGCTTCAGCTTCCATAGGACCCAGTATATTACCCACGGTCAGTAATTACAGTATCACAGCTTTGCAAGTTTCTAAATGTCAAAAGTCTAATTTGTATTCATCTAATTATTCGTCATATTATAGACTACTTCTTCATTGATATTTTGGTATAAATAAATAAGGAGTTATTAGAAACTGAAGCACACTGCCTCCAGGTAATTTCTGAGATCATTTATATGCTGTGTTTTCTTCCAGGTCAAGCATTTTTTAATGTAATTATTCATAATATGTATAGCAGGAGCTCCATTTATTATGCTCAATAAATAAACCAGGACATATTCTATTAAACCACAAAGTTTTAGGAAATAAATTACCCTCAGTTATTATTGGAAATTGGGCAAGCATCACCCTTCCTGGTTGTTTAGAATAGCCCGTTCTGTCCATGGTGATGTGATCCTCGTTTAAGCAGACTGCTGGGTATGTGGGATGTGTCTCTCTTTCCCTCCTCGTTTCTCTTTTCTTGACTACTGTTGTTTGATGGATGCTGTGTGAGGGAGGATGTGGTGTTTGTTTGATGTGTCATGAGAAAGCATTGCATTTTCAAATAAATATCAGAAATCCCTTTCTGACAAAAGATGTGAGCATTGGAAATGAACTCTGACTGTACTTGTGACAGATAAACAGATCACATCTGTGCACATAATACCTTAGTTTCTAAATGATGAAAGAATGTCCATTAGTCATCAATGAGAGATAATTCCCAGGATGAAGTGATCTCAATTTTATGTGCTCCCTTGCTGTGCTGACATCTGAACCTTTGAAGATACTTGCTTTTCTTATGTAGTTTGTATCTGCACCTGAAAAATAGAATACATATGTAGTCAGCTATTTCTGAAGGGCACAATGGGAACATTGCATCCCTGTTAGGGAGCCAAGCAATCCTCTTTGGTGAAAACTAGAAATTTGGTCCATAAGGAATACCTGCTTTGAAATATTCACCCTAAATTCAGAAATAATAAGACTTCCACTCCAAAACATGAATGCTGAGCCAAATTCAAAGAACAAATTCCAGTTGCAATGTATGAAAACTCATTTTGAATAATGCCTGGTGAGGAATTAATATCCGTCTGTGTTCCATGATTCTAAAAAGAGTTGACGTCTGAATCTAAATTGAGCAGAGATGGCTGGAGAAACTGAAGAAGATCGAAAGCTGTTTAAAAACCAACTGCTGTGATGCTCAGAACTCAGCCTTCAGTGAAGAAGTTATTTCTCCTCTGTTCTTGCACAGTTTATTCCAAATCTTCTAACCATTAAACTCACGGATAATTTAGTAGAAACAGGTAATGTGAAAATTTTCAATACAAAAATCTACATACTAATGTTTTTTCTGTTATGATATTAATTAATTAAATTGAATATAATTAATCTCATTTTGAAATATTACTGTACGTTTTTGGCATAGCCAAACACACTCATGTACCAAAGCATGGTATTAGGATTATTAGCAAAGCATGAGAATTTACTGTGTTTCATGTCACCCATGATGCAACCTTGGTAACATTTTTTTTTTTTTTGCATTTAGAGACTCTGCTGCCTCAAGGGACAACCCCATGGATATTTTGAGTAGCTTTAAAAACAAAGGTCATGAACACATAAGAATGTGGAGTGAGAAAAGTTTACCTATGACAAGTGTCTCATCTTCCAATGAGCCACCTGACCTCTAAGAATAAAAGGATAGGCATATTGTTTGGGTTCATACATCAGTTGGTTTCTCATTGTAGAGACAATGGGCCCTACAAAAGAAACTTGAGAGGCCTAGGAAGTTCAGTTGGTAAAACGTCCTCCTTGGAAGCATGAGGGCCAAAGTTCAATACCTAGAACTCATGCAAACCAGCAATAATACCAGTAACAGTGTGCTGGGTAGGATGGCACATACTTATAATGCCAGTGGTGAAGACAAGGGAATCCCTGGGACTCACTAGCCACCCAGCCTGGCCTATTTGACAAATCCCAGGCCAATGATTGAAGCCATCACACCATCCTCGAGGAAAAAAAATCAAGGTAAAACCTATGGCTGTCTCTGTTCACAAGCCTTCACCACCATCTTTAATGGAGCATGCTTCATGTTTTACCCCACTGTCATTGCTCTACAAAAACCCCAGACCTTAACAGATGTTCCTGCTTCTTTTCTCCTCTCCAGTGATTATCCTGCCAAATGCTCCTGAAGAAAATCAGACAAGTTTAACTTGTTATCACTTCACATTCCTGCTGCCCATGTTTCTGTTCAATTTCCTCTCCCATTTTCTTCAATTTCAAACATTTCACTTCCAGTTTCAGACTCCATAAATGTTATCAACTTGGTCTGTGTTGAACAGTGGCTTTGCCTCTTGCTTGCCATTGAACCTCTCTCTCCCTTGCCCTCTCTCTTTGCCTCCCTCCCTTGCTCGTTCTCTGGAGGCCAGTGAGATGACTCAGTGGGTGAAGGCACTTGCTGCTGGTCCTGACAATCTGAGCATATCCCAGGGACCTCATGGTGGAAGGAGAGAACCAGTTTTCAGGAGTGATCCTCTGACTTCATTGTTGTGCTCTGGCACAGGCGTGTGCACATACACATAAATACACAAAATAAATAAAAGTAAAAGGACTTGACCTTACCCAATTCCAAATAATGGTCTTTTTCTATTAATGAAAACAAATGAACAGGGAAACAAGCATCCTGCATCTGTTTCTAGCAACCTTCTAGAGGATAAAAATGGCTACACTTTTCTGATTCCTTTAATTCTTTTTCATTCATTCCTGACCCCTCCCATTGATTTTTTAATTTTTTTATTCGTTTTACATACCAACCACAGTTACCCATCCCTCCCCTCATTATGTTCCACTCTCTACCTCACATCCACTCCTCAAGAGTGTAAGGTCTCTCATGGGGAGTCAACAAAACTTGACATATCAAGTTGAGACAGGACCAAGCCAAGTCCCTTCCCCCCTGCATCAAGGCTTAGAAAGGTATATCACCCAAGGTATCCACTGGACTCCAAAAAACCAGTTCATGAACCAGGGATAAATCCTGATCCTACTACCAAGGGTCCCACAAAAAGATCAAGTCACATAACTGTCACCCACATTCAGATGTGCAAGTTTGGTCACAAGCAAGCTCCCTAGCTGTCAGTCCAGAGTCCATGAGCTATCTTGAGTCAGCTGTCTCTATGGGTTTCCCCATCATGATCTTGATGCCCCTTGTTCATATACTCCCTCCTCCCGCTCTTCAGCTGGACTCCAGGAGCTGGGCCCAGTGCTTGGTTGTGGATGGAAATCCTGCAACTGATAAACCCCTTCAGTAATGTGGTGGGATGCAAGTTCACCTCTGGACTGACAGCTGGGGAGCCTGCTTGTGACCACCCTTTACAAGAACCACAAGTAACATAAAATATCTTGGGGTAACTCTAACAAAACAATTGAAAGACCTGATTGACAGGAACTTTAAGTCTTGGAAGAATATAAGAAAATAGAAAGATCTCCCATGCTCATGGATAGGTACGATTAACATTGTAAAAATGGCAATTTTATCAAAAGCAATCTATAGATTCAAAGCAATCCCCATCAAAATCCCAACACAATTCTTTATAGACCTCAAAAAAAAACCACTCAACTATAGATGGAAAAAAACAAAAACAAACAGGATAGCCAAAGCAATCCTGTAAAAGAAAGGAACTTTCCGAGGCATCAGCAGTGTCTGATCTCAAGCTCTACTATAGAGCAATAGTAATTCCAAAGAAAGAAAGGAAGGAAGGAAGGAAGGAAGGAAGGAAGGAAGGAAGGAAGGAAGGAAGGAAGGAAAAGAAAGAAAAGAAAAACAGCTTGGTACTGGCATAAAAACAGATTAATGGATCAATGGAGCTGAACTGAAGACCCTGACATTAATCCACATACCTATGAACACCTGATTTTTGATAAAGAAGCAAAAACTGCACAATGAAAGCATCTTGAACAAATGGTGCTGGCATAACTGGATGTCGACAAGTAGAAGAATGCAAATGGATCCGTTCCCATCAACAGCTCCCCTGTAACTTGGCATCTGCAGTACTCTTTACCAGCAAGGGGGCAGCAAACTGCTTCTATAAAGTTCTGAGGTATTTCAACTAGACAGGACTTCTGCTACAACTGGTAAGCTTTCTCATGAGATCCCACAGACAAACATAAACAGCTGATATTAGCTATATGTGAATACACTTCTAAGGTCATTGAATTGACATTTAATTTAATTTTCACAAATGGAAAGCTATAATTTATTTGTTTCTTTTTTCAACCACCTAAAAATTTAACAACAACAAAACATTAGTTATGAATAAAAAATGGGCAAGCCAGATGTGGCTCTTGAGCAGTAGTTTTTTTTTTTTTTGTTCAAACTGTTCACTTGTTACCAATGACTTCTATTCTATAGAGAACAATAGGAACATCTTCTTTTATTTCCCGTGTCCTTGCCCAGGTTGGGTGCACTGAGTCACACCCTCTTGAAGTGTGTGCGCCGTATTTTATTTTCTGCTTATTTCCTCCTCCTCACTCTTATTTCTCTTTTATTCACGGGGCCTAAACTCCAGCTGCCTTTTGTGTGTCACTGTTTCTTCTCACTGCTCTCACAAACCAGATAAGTCCATGCATCCATATGACCTCAACAATGAAGTTAATGTCTTCCATCTTTGATCCTGATTTTCTTCTGAGCTCTAGACACAGTTATATCTGAATTTTCTATCTCTATGCCAAAAGCTACAAATGGAATGTTGCTATACTGAATCCAGCCCATGGGAACAAAGCTGTTTTGGTAATTAAGAGGTAATGATATATTCAGTTGTCTGTTTAAAAAAAAAAAAAAGACTGACAAGATGGCCTAGTGGGTAGGGAAGGTGCTTGCTATGCAAGCAGAAGGACATGAGTTTGATCCCCAGAACCTATGTAAAGGTGGAAAGGGAGAACTGACTGCACTAAGTTGGCCTCTCTCCCTCTTTCTCTCCTTCTCCCTCTCCCTCCTTCCCTTCCTCCCCCCGACATCAGTAATACTGAGTCTCCCTCATCTACCTTCATCCACTTTGTCTACATCTTCCTATGATTCTCTTTGCCACAAAAAGCTACACACTTTTAACTGTAACATCCACATTTTCTCTTCTGTGACCTCACACTGAGATTAGTTTCTGGTCGTGAGCCTGGGGCAAAAACAACTTCTTATGTTTGTGGCATGGTGGTTGTTTTACCATCCTTTGTTCATTTTCTTCTCCTGTCCCCACCCATGGGCATGGTCCTTTTAGATCCCTCTCTGTTTAGTGCAGTCTTTAAATAGTGCCATCTGCTTCCTACCACGACGCGAACTGAAACATAAGCAACTCGTGTTCATGGGCCCACCCACTCCCGTCAGTTCCAGGCTAGGCTAGACTAAGACAGTCACAAGTCTGACTGGGGGCCAGGGGCAACCCAAAGCAGCTTTGCCGTTAAAATTCCTGTCTCTTTTATCCGACAAGTCCTCCAAATCTACAGATCTGACCTTCCCTTCTACATCTTCTCTTTCATAAATAGAAAATTATCTTCTGTTTTTCAAGCAAATATTACTACCTGTCCCACCCATACCCAGTCCCATGTTTTGTGTTCTGTTTTCTTTCTCTTTGTGGATTTTTTTTTCTCTTTGGCTAAGCAGCTCTTACTTCTTCAAACATAAACTCAGTTACCCCTTGTTGTGAAGTTTCCACCCCATTCTGATTGATAACCCCTCACCCCATGAGTATATGCAACGGTTATAGTTTTATAATTTTTATCTGACTTTGGCAAGGCTCAGGAATTATCCTTGTCTGCCTCCACTTCAAAATAAAATTATTTTCTCTCCTCCTTTTTTTCACTTTTCTCTTTTTCTTCCTCTATCTTCCATTCTCAAGTATAGAAAAGGCTGATCCAAGCTAGTGGGTGCTCAGTGATACCAGACTGACAGCTGGGGAATCTGCATGGGGCCAATGGAGGCTCTCTGAATGTGGGGGCGTCTTCTGTGGCGTGGAAAGTTTGTGGGGCAGTGCAATCAGGATATTTAACCCTAGCATGAACCGACTTTTTAGAGCCCATTCCCTATGGAGGGATGCCTTGCACTGCCTAGATCCAGGGAGGAGGACCTTGGTCCTGCCTCAAGTGATGTGGTACACTTTGCTGACTCTCTATAGGATGTCACATCCTGTCTGAGGAGTAGATAGGGGAGTGGGGTGAAGAAGGTGGGGAGAGCAGGAACAGGGGAGGGAGTGGGAACTGGGATTGGTATGTAAAGTAAAAATAGATTTTTTAAAAAAAAAAAAACTCAAATCTCAAATGGAGGCCTCTTACTCCTCAATATTCTTTCAGAAAATGATCACTAGTTAGCATGTGCAAGCCAAAGACTGAGGACCAGTGACAGAAAGGTGTCTTGAAAATTCTCAGTAACTATGGTTCTTGCAAAAGCAAACCAGTTGGTCTCCTTCAAGATATAGATGAGAATGGAAATGAGTATGACAAAGTGAGGATGACAAAGATACCATACAAAGATGCTGAGCCCCAGACAAACATTAGAAATGTATTTCTTAGTTCTTCTCTCTGAGAATTTGTGGAGAATTAGTATGGGTGCAGTATCTGCTTGCCTTCAAGGGACTAGAGAATCAAGTAGTAAGGAGAAGATGTTAACACTTTCTTTAAAAAAAGAAGTAAGTTGAACTGAGCACATGGTAGCACAAGGCTTTAATCCCAGCACTTAGGAAGCAGAGGCAAACAGATCTCTGTGAGCTCAAGAATAGCCTGGTCTACACAGAGAGTTTCAGAACAGACAGGGTTGCACAGAGAGACCCTTTCTTAAGAAGAAAAAGCCAAAAGTAAATAAGCCAATTTCCTCCGGCCTGAAGTCCATCCCTTCTCTTCTCCCCTGGGTGTAAGACGGAGGCAGGGCACAGACAAAGAGAGGAGCAAACAGAGCCGGGTGATCCTCAGAGAGGGCAGGGGAATTGACAGTAACTAGTGATGTCATGTTACTCTTGCTTCCTAAATGATAGATCAGACTATCCAGTGTTTTCACCTTGTATGGTAGTAGTTTCTCCTTTAGTAAATACTTCCCCCAGAGGCAGTGAGGATGGATGCAGAGTGGGGATGAATAACAGAGGCATCCCTTACCCCATCCACTCCTCCTTGCTTCATAGTATACACATGCTTTCAGTTTGTAACTCGCTATGGAAATGGCATGAAATAAATGGCTTCTATAGTTCAATAGAGGGGAAAATTCTGACAATGAAAATGATTGATTGGGAAGTGGGGGGCTGCATGTATTACTTCTGTTCAGATTGCTATAAATAAATATGTATGTGGGTACCTGCCTTTCCTCTTAGAGAAAATAAGGACAAACTAAGTCATAGAGAGGTAATGGATCCATTGACTCCAAATAAGGTATTTAAAATAATAAAGATGGCCTCGAGATTAATCAGGGACCTCTGCCATTCATACTGAATGATGCCATACGCCTTAGACAAAACAAGCTGATGCTAAAAAGATTTTTAAAGGAAAATTTTAACAAGAGAAAAATTACTCACAGGTTAGAGTTAACTATAAAACTAATGACTAAACTGAGAATAAACATGTTAGGAAATGGTTAACAGTGTCTTGTCGGGTTGGCCAGGACAGGATTATTGAAGGGAAAGTCTTGCTCTCAGTATTTTAGCTGTAACCTTGATAAAGAAAGCCAACGGGGCTTTCACACAGCACCTTACAAGCCTGTGCTATCCTTGGGGTTTCTGCAGCCAATGAAAGTTTGTCACGATGATGTAATGCTCCTGAGTTGTGCTTCAGCCTGAGTATGTGGTCACCGGGTCTCATGCCTGAGAGCTAGGTAAGTTTCTGAATCCTATTTTTCTTTGCAGCCTGCTCCCATGCGTAAACTAATTCCAGCAGAGAGATCGTTTGTTTCTGGTCTATTTTCCTATCTCTGGGTTATTACAGAATTGTAAAGACAGCTGGTAAACAAAATGATGGGATCATAGAGTCAGTTTTCCTCTGTTATTGGTCTGAAGGCTTTCACTCCTCGGCAGTTTACCATCACGTCAGAGAAAAAGAGCAACAAACACTGTGATGTTTTATTTGTTAGGGGAGCATCAGTCGTTTAGCAAACAAGTTTTACTACAGAGATCTTTCCAATCAGATGGAAGGGATTCCTTTTGAAGGGTTGACCCTGAATGTGCTGGATATCATTGAGTGAATTCCATTGCACTGTAAGCAGTGAAGTAAAGTTTCAATATTTATTATAAATAGATGGTACATAGACCTCATCCTCCCAGAGTTTAAGCCTGGGAGGGGACTATTTCTTTTCAGTTTTTAATTAAGTTAAAAACAGTTTTAAAATAAAGTAAGTCTTTTGGGAACTTTGGTGGTCTTGTGGCTGTATGGAAATAAGTGGGAAAAAAAGTTAAATATAAGCAAGGAGTCCGTCTCTAACTCATGGCCTGCATGTGATGGGTATTTGAGCAAATTTCCGATTTTATACAGCATTTTAAAAATGTGTACTATATAACAAACATGACGAATGGAGAAGCAGCTTCTTTTTTTATTCAATCTTCTGTAGATATGAGGATTTTAAACTGTTATTAATATCAGTCAGGCCAGTGTCCATCCTGGAAATGTGGACACCCGGAAACAGTCACTCAGATAGCACAGGACTGAGAACGCAATGCCTTAGTGGCCTCCCGGCACTAAGGACAGGACCACTGCACAGGAGAAGGATACTTAGCTATGAATTTCCAACTCTAATCATGGAAATATCTGGATTATACTCAGGTTTCCCCTTAAGGCAGACCCACAGACTCAGAGAAGTGCACCTGCACTCAGAGTACATGGAAATATCTGTTGTCATACTAGACAGCACAAGATGTCTACATGTCGGAAAATTTCTAACAGGAGAGAAAAGTGGGTTTCGGACCCTCGTGTTCATTTGGCACTAGCACGTGCTGCTGCGCTGAGGTCCACTTTCTGGCTCGGAAGGTGCTCTGCCCTGAGGAGTTGGTCAAGAGCTCACGGCTGTTTGTTTCCCATCTGCTCTTTCACTTTGCACTGCGGTCGAGTTGGGCATTTCCCTCCCATTCTTTCTAGAGCGTTCCAAGCCACTCTCCCCCTTGCACCAAATTAGGATTCTGTCATTATGCCACAGTTAACACATTTTTTTCTCTCAAATTAATAATCCCAATGCCAAATAGTTTCTGTTCTAAAATAAATCCAATGTAAATTAAAATATTAGTCGGCATAATGTAAATATGACTCATTTTTTTTTACGACCACAATTTTCCATACCATTGCTTTAATGGAATGATTGGTACTTGTAGAATCTTAACAGATAAAACTATATTTCAGTAACATCCTGTGCTTTGCTTTCCACTTCAGGAGTTTTGAATGGGACAACATCGCATTACAAGGAGGGCTGCAATGTCCTTGGAAGAAGGGGATGAGGGGATGGTGCTTTAGAAAGACTAATAGGAAAAGTGTTTCCACCAATGGAAATTAGTGTGGAGAAGGTGGGGAACCATGACAATCCCCACATTATGGGATGGCCTGCTTTTCTGATGCAGGTACCATTTGTCCTCGGAGCCTTGGTCTGCACTTGCGCCTTTATCACAGAGCTGCAGTGCGTCCACCTATGGCTCATTAGACTTGGACTCCCAATGCCCGCAGTTCCCGGCAGGAAACAAAAGAGGAATGAGCCTGGAGTAAGCACAACTCGCTAGTCACTTAAGTTGGTCTTCACATATGTCTGAGACGCATATGATGGTGGCTCTGCGTGATCTAAGACGCCTCTTTGGTCTTTACTCTCAGATGCAACTGGGCGGGAAAATTCAGGAATTCCAGTAAACAGTGCTCTTGAAGGAAGAAATTATTGTAGTGACGATCTGAAAGCATACCCCAACACTGACTGGGACCCATTACAAGTCCCTGTGACTAACCCTGAGGACTTAGTGGGCCCCAGAAAGTGTAATTCAAGGAGTATCTCTTTTACCAGTTCCCGACCTGTGGACTGCAAACCCCAAAGGGGTCATAGATCTGATATCCTCATAGCAGATATTTATACTACTCTTCATAAAAGTAGTAAAATTGCAGTTATGAAGTAGCAACAAAACAACTTTATGATTGGTGGTCACCACAACATGAGGAACTGTATTAAAGGGCTTCAGCATTAAGAAGGCTGAGAACCACTGGCTGAGAAAGTAATATACCAACTCAGTGGTTTTTGAAATCTGAAGGTTGTATCTCTGAAAGACCAGCTAGAGACATGTAGATCGGCAAAATTCCTGAACACATGAAATGAGCTACTGGCTAATAATGCTACATCGTGGTACCTCCCCTCTATTTCATAAAAAGGTGTGTTGTAATTCAGACCACCCTGAATTTAAGTGTTGTTGTTTAAAGGTCTTTTAACAGATGCCAATCTTTTAAAATACATAAATATTTCACCTTTCTTTTCACTGAAATGTCTTTTCTTCATTAAGCCACAGTAATTTCCATAAACAGAAGTGTTCAGGATCGTTTAGTTCTTTATGCATTTATATGATGCTAAGGTAATCATGTTGGCAATACCCTTAAAAGTAAACAATAGTAAGTAAAGAGAAAAAGGAGTTACCTATATCCCCACTATGAGATTGGGGATAGCATACTCCTCAGGCACATTGAAACCTAGGGATGAGAGAGAATCATAGGAGTTTAATAATTGTAACTCCATAGAAATGGTCCAAAAGTTACATACCATGCCAAGCACAGAATAGATGCTAGGGACATAAGAAGGTGGCCTTTTTCATTATTTGAAAAATATTTGGCTTTCCTTAAATTGATCAAGTCTGAGAAAGCACAGTTATGAAAAAGGAAAGCAGAGTCCCACACACCTTAGTTGGCAAGGATTTCCAAAGCCCAAGTCTCTTGTGCTGGTATAATTCAATACCATTTCTGCTTCAAACGTTTATTTGACCTTCACAAGTGTGTAGCCATGGCAAACAAGGGTGTACATTTGGCTTAGCCTGGTATGGAGGCACATGCCTGTAATCCCAGCAACTCGGAAGACTGAGTAAGGGAGTTTGAAAGTCCAAGTCCTGTCCACACATCTCCCAAAGATAAATTTTGAAAGGAGATAAGGTAGAGTACTTCCTTGACATACACGAGGCCCTAGGGTCCAGCCACAGTACTGAGAATTCCTGAGTTAAAAGGGTTGATGACCAACCCAGGCAAGAGGATTGTAGTGGTCAGATACACAGCAATAGACATGTCGATGGAGGAGAAAGACCTTCTAGTCTTTTAGAAGCAGTACCATCACCTCTCATGAGAGCCTTATGTCCCTTCTCCCTCTGCCAGGTGACTCTGTAAATCAGCAAATTGAGGACTCCACTTTTTCAAAACCTTACAGGCATGTGCCCATTGACAAAGGGACACCCTGATGAGACCCAGGCTACTTGATTATGATGAGAAGATAAACAATAGGAAGCTGGACATTGTCCACCTAGCAATGACAACTGACATGGGTAGCTATAGAGACCCTGACATAGGCTGACCCATCATCTGTGGGTCGCTTTCTTCAGGCTTCCTCCTTTTATTACATAAAGGTCTTCATAGGCTTTCAGTAAGAAACGAGCCAGAGTTCAGTTTCTGCTGCTCCAACGGAAGAACCCACCCCGAATCTATTGTCAATAGCCTGTGTTTCTTTCTGGAGGGAAAGAACTCGGGGACAGAAAGGTAATTTCTTTTCCACTCTGTATCTAACCCATTGACTTTTGTGATTGCACTAGTGATCTTTCTCCAGTGCATATTTCCCAATTGTCCTCTACAAATATACACATGGAAAGGGGTTTACTTTGTGAAAGATCACTACAGCTATAGAATTCAAAGGCTCTCTTTCTGCCACGAGGGTCCAGCAGCCCAGAATCTCTGTCTCCTTCCTTCTCACTTCCCAGGGTTGTTCCCGTGTTGTGCAGGGGCTGCAAAATAAACAGCTAAGTTTGAATTTAAAACTCCCAAACCAAATCATGCTTTCCAGACACGCCTTCCCGTGGAGGTTACCTGACAGTGAAAGGAACGTGTGAGGGTGGCCAGAAGTCAGCCCTGGTTTGGGCAAGCTTTGCCTTTAAACCACTTGAAGCTTGCCTTCATGCTTTTGCAGTTGGAGCGGGGCAGGAGGGTCCTGGAGGGCACTGGGCGGTCACCTCGCAGCTGCAGCACACCCTCGCTTCAGGTCGGAGGAACAAATGGAGGCTAGGGAGGGCAAGGCTCCCCCTTGCTATTGGTTGAATTTTGATGCAGCGCGCACTCTCGAACGCCTGAAATATAGTCTGCAGAAGTCTCCACAGATGCTCCACGCTGCAGTTCTGGAAAGGCAGGAACAAATTTAAACCGGGTTTTGTGAAAACAAATGACATCATTCCTACATACACTCAAATGCTGCAGCCCTATGGGATGTTTTCTCCATTTTCCTCCTTTGCTCTTTCTGTGTCTGTCTGCAAGGTTCTGATTTGTCTGCTATGCATTTTACTGACTAAATCTTTCAGTGAATAACCTATCATCATTGGCCTGGCCAAAAATGAAAATAAAAAGAATAAAAAACAGAAATAAAATAGAGAGACATGTACACGTTCATTTCAAATCACATTTCATCTCCATGTGCCTGTTATCTGGAGGCATGACAGCGAGTGGGAAGAATTCAGGTGCCTGGAAAGAGACAATAACAATCTGTGGGTTGGGGAGGATTGTCATCACTATGTGGTACTGGGTTATTTTGAGTAGGCTTTATGGACAGCACTCAGAACTGGGAATCCAGTTAAGATTTCCTTTTAGGGGGGTTTCTGGGTTCATAACCTGCAAAAGCAAGCAGGTATGTGAAGAATCCAACCAAAAAATAAAAAGTTAGGTGAGCCAAAATGTTTATTTTTAACACAGTAGAGTTAGCCAAACTACATTAAAAAAAAAAACTCCCTGTCACTCAGAAATGCATGTGACAGTCAGTCTGCAGCATCCTGAAACCTGACTGAGATTTTCCTCTCAGGGCATCATTTGTTTTATCCCTGTCCTGAGACAAACAGTGACCCAGGAAGCCCACTGCTGGTGGGCAGCAACATATCTGGAGCAGCACAGAGGTTCTGAGCCTTGAAGCTTGTCAGAATTTTCAGTGTTGCCCCAAGAACCCACGAAACATGCTTCTCTATAAACCTCTACCCAGAGTTAAGTCTGAGATTTGTATTCTTTATTGGACATGATGACTACAAATCTTTTCAATCTAATGTTTCAATATTAATAGCATATAGCAAACAGAAAGTGAATCTCAAGCCACCAAAAATGAATTTTATATGAAAAGCAATGAGAAATGACAACGATTCTCAGTTAAGGACATGATGCCTCCTGCTCTTCAGCTTTAAGGTACGTTGTTGAGAAAGGATGGTGACCTTTATCTCTAAAGAAAACCATCTCAGGCAGAGTCTTAAACAGAAACCAAGGAACAAGATAATGTGTCCGCAGTCCCACCAACACCACCTTGAACATGAATTTCCCATATCTGTTCTTGGTTTCTCCCTCCCCACAGTCTCTTTGAGGCTTTACTTGACAGTCCTGGTTGTATACATGCCTCTTTGAATTAAATGGAGGCTACAGTGTAGACCTAAAAAAAGTCACATGACACAAACAGAAACAAGCTCTAAAACAGAGGTAGACCTGATTGTCTGGAAGAACAAGGCTTTTCAATGAAATAAATATTTCTTTGATATGGTGCTATAAAGCATGGTACCATTTTTATTCATCAGCCTCCTTTTCAAATTTTACTTTCACTCTAAAATATATATTTTAAATGCTTGTATCACTGTCTTCATTCGGCTATCTATAATGATTTCTGATTTTGGAGAGGTGTACAGTGGGATCTTCTTACAGACATTCCTTTTTAGTGAGGGATTCTTTTTTCATCTGGGGTCTGACTATACTCCCCAGGCTGGGAAAGGGAGAAACAGGAGTTTTTCTGCAGCTGCTGATTTTGTTCAGACTCTAGAATCCCATCCCCCTCTTTCTAGTTACTTCTATTTTTTTTTTTAACAAGAGATAGGGATATGGCATGCCCTGGCTCCTGGGGTCCTCCTTTAGTCTATTCACACCTGATCCTAAAATGAGAGAGAGAGAGAGAGAGAGAGAGAGAGAGAGAGAGAGAGAGAGAGAGAGAGGAGTAGAAAGCAAGAACAGAACAATCCTTCAATTCTACTCCCTCTAATACACACACCAAAACCATCCATGTCATTTCTTTTACCAACATTAACACTGAGATAGATTATTTTAAAGTGAACAAGTACTGGGGTTTAAAAACACTTACATCCCTTGGTTTTTGATGATAATCATATTATTAAAGACAAATTGAGGGGACTGGGTAGACGGCTCAGTAGGTAAAGTGCTTGTCATGCAAACACGAGACCCAAGTTTACCCTCCAGAATTCATGCAAAAACAGACATGTGAGTAAACACCTCCAATTCCAGTACTGGGGCACTTGAGAGAAGGTGATGCCTGGAGCTCCTTTAGCAAGACTCGGTAGCAGATTCTCTCACGGCAATGAAGTCCAGAGCAACTGAGGAAAGCACCCAGAGTCAACCTCTAGCCTCCTTATACATGATGAAGCATCCACATGCATGCATGTCTATTTGCACACATGCAACACCCGGCGAGATAAAGTAACGCTACTCGGAGAATATAATAGAAATTCTACATTTGATTAAGTGTGTCTAAAATCTGGATAAGTACCATAGTAGTTAATAAAGCTGGATAGCCCATTAGAATTTATGAGGCAAACAAATAAAAGGTTCTCAGGAATAAGCAGGATAGATTCTCAGAAGGGCGGAAAGACACCTGCAAAGCCTAGACCAGATTGCATTCTCTGTTCACTTAGAATTGGCCAATGTCTGCACATCCTTTTCACAAAAACCCAACTCCTTACAAAGGCTGAGACTGTCATTTGCTCT
The DNA here is from genome assembly GCA_004026605.1 of Ondatra zibethicus. Lineage (NCBI taxonomy): Eukaryota > Metazoa > Chordata > Mammalia > Rodentia > Cricetidae > Ondatra > Ondatra zibethicus. The sequence goes on from PVIU01000521.1 coordinate 21,810, forward strand.
CTGCTTCACCTTTCTGTAAGATCTCAGCATCTTCCCTTCCTTTTTCATTTACTTAATTCCAGCCACACAAGACTTGCTGTTTCTTAGACTGTCAAACCATGCATCAACCTGAGGAGCCTTGCATAAACTAACGTGTGTGCCTAGAACGAGTTCATCCAGATGACGACATCCAGACACCTAGGTTCCTTCAGTTCTGTGGTGAAACACCATGTGTTTAGTCAGTTCTTCTCAACATTGCAGAACATAGCAGCCTCCATGATCAATTATCAATACTTGCTATTCCCAATATTCTAGGTCTCATTAGACTTCATTATTTAATCCAGGACACATAAAAACATATATATTTGTTGATTTGTTGCTGATTAGTTTATTGTCTGTTTTCCCACTGGAAAGTAAACTTCACCCACGAGTTTGGCACAGATCACTGTTCCTTCCCCAGTGTCCACAGCAATGTTCAGCACAAAGACAGAACTCAGCAAGTATTTGTTTAATAATTATCTTCCAAATTTCCAATACTAAGGTAAATTTAGATTTCTAAAACCTCTTCATTTTCGCATCTTCATAAAAAGATTCTACTTGACACTGTTCCCAAATCTGAAATCAGCGAAGTCGTAATTAGATATTTTAAACACATGTTAACTTTGAACTTTTTCATATTTAAAATTATATACCAATGTGATAACTTTCTCAACATAATTCCTTTACTATTATACTTTGTTATTTTACATACTGTTCTCTCTATTTTCTTGCTAAAGAAAAAGAACAAAAAGGTCGTAACTGGGCGTATTCCCAGCAAACTCTGGTCCAATCATTTTTTTGTTATTGGTTTCTGCTTGCTGCTGCAACAAATATTGTAGTCTCCCTTCTCTTTATTCCTGTTATGAATTTGAATATAGTTGTGGGTGGTAGCATGATGCTTTTGTATACATGCACATCATAAAACCATGCTGTAAGCACATTCAGCATTCAGACCAGAATGTTGTTCAGAAGATTCAGATGTTTTTCTCACAGCTATCTTGAAGTAGTCACTACAATATTGCGAGCCACAGTCACTCTCCTATGCAACAGAACATGAGCTTTACATCCCCCATCTAACGGCTCCATTCGTCATTATTCCTGCAGTCCTATAAGACATTAGTCATCCCCGCCCTCCTTCTCCACCCTCCCTTGTCTTTATTCTGCTCTCTACCTTTAAACGAGCACTTCTTTAGATTGCACCAATGAGTGTGATCATGCAGGGCATGCTTTGATGTGCCTGGTTTATCTCACTGACTGACATGCAGGTAGTTTCTACTATTATTCTACTATTATTATTTTCAACAAATATACAACAGCTACCTTTTCTGTGTTTAATTTTTATTTATTCATATACATGTATATTGCTGTTTCCCTTCATGTGTTTCTGTGCACAACATGCATTCCTGAGGCCCCCAGAGGCCAGAAGATATCTAATCCTCTGAAACAGATGTTACAGACAGTTGTACAATGCCACATGGGTGGTAGGAATCGAACCCAAGTCCTCTGAAAGAGCAGAGAGTGACCTTAGCCACAAAGCCATCCTTCTAGCCCTGCAGTTGCCATTTTAATATACTCATTTCACTTGGGTTTTTTTCTGTTTTTTTTTTTTTTTTTTGAGACAGGGTTTCTCAGTGTAACAGCTCTGGCTGCCCTGGAACTTGCACTGTAGACCAGTATGGTCTCAAACTGAGAGATCCACCTGCCTCTGCCTCCCAAATGCTGGGATTCAAGGCGTGCACCATTGCCACCGGCTCTGATTTCACTTTTTTGTGTTGTTCACCTAAAAGTAGAATTGTACAATAATAACATACTGCTATTGTTTCATTTTTAAATATAATTCCATATTTTTTAGTTTGATGGGAATTAATATTTTCTCACTCCCCATTTGCATCCCTACAGTTACCAACACTACACACTGCATACTCAATGCATAGCTCTAACATCTCTCCGTCCTGGTCCCAGCTTTAACCACCACACTACTTTTTCTTTCCCTACAGGGGTTCTTTTCTTTTGGATTGCTGTAATTCTAATCTTTGCGTGTCGGGGGGGAATAGTGTACCAAAGGCTCTCTTGAAAATGAACTGTTATGAGGCCATGTGAACACAGAAGTTCTTGATTTTATTAGCTATGTAAATGATACACTATGAAACAAGCAGGCCCATTAACAGTGCTAAACTTAACAGTGCTAAGCTGAGCAGCAAAAATACACTTGATACAGAACTAAAGGTTAACCGATTAACATAATTTCCTCTCTGTATCGCCGCATTTTATGCTTTGTTTATATTAAGCATAAAATTCTTTTTACCAAGTGCTCTAAAATTCCAGTGGATTCAGGACATCATACTTCTTCATCTTTAGTAACTTCACAAACTAACCCCTTACTGGCAAAGTCTCAGACTCTCTCCTCTTACCTACTTCCAATTACCAGACTCCTAGATGTGAAACTCGTATATCAACACTGCTTCTAATTGAACTTCTCACAGTGGTAGAGATGGTCCAAACTGACATGTTCCATACAGAAACCAGGCACCATATGACCCATTTGAAGCATCCCTAGTCCAACTGAAGAACAACATGCAAAAGAGCGTGTGGTACCTGCTCGATTTTATAATCAACATCAATCTGCTCAAGTAAGCCCGTGTCCTTTCCCTCCCTTGAACACATCATTTATTACTCTCAGTGAGTTTACTGAAATTTTCTCAGAAAGCATTCAGATACTGTGTAAGGGTATGAAATGTAACCCTTAGATATGTAGAGAGAGGAGACAGGTTTACCAAGAATAGAAGAAAAGGAGAACGTGCTAGCATACAGATTTCACAGTGCTTCTGCTGTAAAGAAAATAGACCATCTTTAGTTTAATCCTACTTGATCACATGCAAAAGTATATAAAATGCATGATTTCTACACAGTGACACAAGACCCTTGATATCCCGATTAGTAAAATACCACAAATGTCTGAGCATATAAAATTTAAATTTTCCCCTTTCTATCAGTGTTACTACTTATGATAATTTTACATTACTTGAAAATTAGCCATCTTAATCATGAATAAAATATAAAATGTCAAGCTCAGACAAGAAAATTCACTCAACAAGTTGTATAGGGTGCTATGTAGAATGTTTTATCCTTTTAATTTTTCTGTTTATATTTATAGGAATCTGTCAGCCTAGTGAGTCATAGCAAAGTTTTATTTATCTTTGATTCTTTGTATTTGGAAGTAGACTTCTGTCTCCACTGCTCAGCACATCCAGTCTGCACAAGGATGCTGCAATAGTTTTCGCAAGTGAATAGGATGTTAGCCCCCAGCTGGCCACCACCTATGGAAAGCCCAAGGGACGAGCTACAGATGCACAGAGCTCTCTTTACAGCGCCTGCAAAGACATGTCTGTTTGCATCTGTACAAATTTGCATTTGTGCCTGCAGATACTGTGGGATTCTCCTTTTACCAAACAAATTGAAAATACAGCAACCCCACTCTCCCAGGAGAGTCGGGATCCAGGATCGAGTAGCCAAGGCACTGATTGGTTTTTAAGCTCAGTGTTTATCTGTGGAGTGTGTGCCCCTGTCTAGGCCTTAAGCTATCCCTAGGAAACAATGTCCTATTTCCAAATAGTCTAGCATATTCCAGAGATCAATATTGTCTATGTAAATTCTACAGTTCTGCTGGAATGCTAGATATCTTTGGATTTGAGGAGGTTCTAAGAGATATATAAAAAAATGAATGATATTTTTCTTATTTCTATATAGAATGTGATGGACACTTGGGGTTATTATATTGAATCCATCATTTGCTTTTGGTAAGGTGGTCCTCTTCACATATTAAGTCTTCCAATCTGTGAACGTGGGAGTTCTTTCCATCTTCTAGTATCATTCTCAAACTCGTTTTCAGAGAATTCAAATTTTCATTTTATCGGTCTTTTACCTCCTGGATTAGGATTATTCCTCGATATTCTGAGGCTATTATAAATGGGAGTGTTTCCACGATCTCTTTCTCAGCATGCTTGCAGGAAGGCTGCTGAAGTTTTTAAGTTAATTTTTTCCTGTCGCTTTGCTAAAAGCATTGATCATTTCTAGAAGTTTTCTGATAGAATTTTGAAGAAGTTTACATATACTATATTATCTACAAATGGGGATAATTTGAGTTCTTCTGGAGGATGGCAAAAACACTGTAAGAACCAGAGACTCAGAATATCTGTTGCTAGATGATGTCCTATATAAGGCATGGGAAATGTACCCATGAAATCTAAATCTATGGTTTCCTAAACAAGATCAACATAATGGTGACACCAGTTGTCATGCCAACATGACAGGGAAATTATATATGGTCCCACCATTGGATTAAGAACTACAGGTGGCCAATGACTACTGAGAGAGAAATAGAGAATTACTTTCTTCTAGGGACAATCTCTCACACTGGATGCCCCAAAACCAGGCAGTTAATCCTGTACACATGCACATACATATTAGCAAAGCTAAATGGACTATGTAGGTTGTATATACATGCGCATATAAATATATATGTATGCATAATAATTAAAGAAAAGGCTGTGAATTTGGGAGAGAGACATAGGAGGAGTTTGGGGAAGGGGAGGGGTGGGAGTGATTGGGTAATGGTGCACTCATGAGCAAAGTTCTCAAAAACTAAAATTTAAACCCCCAAAAAATGGATGGATGAGAAATTAATGTTAGTCCCAGTATAATTTTTCAGAGTCCCACTTAAAATTATTTCTAAAAGTTTAAAGTTGGTTGACCAAGAGGTCTCAAACATGTTTTTAATCCCAGGTATTTATTTAACCAGCTACAAATGTGTTGCCTACAGATGCAGGTAGGTATAGAATTATTCCCTGTAGGCAGTTGTGAATCAACGTTCCCTGATGAAAAGACTTATGTAGTATGGTAAAGTAGCAGCTCCCGCGATGGGACAGCACAGATATCTGGAGGATTTGCCCTGCCTTTAGCTTGATTTCTTTGCTCTTGGTCTAGAAGAATGAGCTCTTCTGTGTGATTTGGTCTAGAGACTTGTCTGTGTCAGGATCTGCGACCAAACAATTGTGTGCTGAAACTGGAAAGGAACTTTAAAAGTTAAAAATGTGCCCGTAGAACAGTTTTCCTTGGAGGCGAGATTGCTCTGTGTCCTCCAAACAAATAAGGAGTAAAAAATGAAAGGATTTACTGGGTGTCCAGAGTTTAGAATTGTACAGTTCAGAGTTACCTTTACCTCTGTACTGATAGCTCCAAACCACTTGAATATATGATGCCTGCAAGAGATTTCCATTGTCTGCCTCATAAATCCTTTTCTAGGAAAGATCTCTCCTCATACTTTTGTCTATATTAAGAAAGATATTGTAACCGGACTAAGGCAACAAATTTCATAAAGCTAGTGCTCTGTGAAAAAGAGATGTTAACAAAGGAAAAACACATGTTTGAATACTTGTTTTTACAATTATACATTTGGAGCCATGATATATAGCCTTCCAAACTATCAGTTTCCCAGTCTGTGAAATACATAGTTATAATACCTACAACAAAAAGTAGTCAATGGAATAATATGGGGTAGCCTATTGCAGACATTCCAAATGAGTCATTAAAAAATAACTAAAAATGGTTAGAAAGGAAGAATTTGTAGACTAAACTACTGGGAATGCTCTGTAGGTCTAAGGATACTCTCAGAGTTATTTTGATATATACAGAAAACTATAATGCATTTATTTAATTTATTTTTATTTTTTGAGATGCAGTTTCTCTGTGTAGACCTGGCTGTCCTAGAATTCTCTCTATAGACAAGGCTAGCTTTGAACTCAGAAATTCACCTGCCTCTGTCTCCCAAATGCTAAGATTGAAGATGTGTGCCATCTGAGTGTATATCAGGCCATGTCATAAGAGCACAGCACAGCGAGTATGATACGGAGAGCTGTTATCACAGTGGTCAGGAAAGACTATTAAAAAGGAAGGAACGTAAGAATGGTACATGTTCCCCGAGTACCAATGTGCACTTCTTAGGATGGTAAAAGAAGCTGAATCCATTGAAATTCATTGGATCAATGATGGGAAAGGTCTTTCAATAGATCAGTCAGAAAATGAGATGATCAGAATAGCTGAAGAATGCATGTGTTTAGGCTGTAACAGGAAGGAGGAGCTTAAAGAGGGGTCATATAATATTGAAAAGCAAAACCCACCATACAGGCAAGAAAATGACAAGGTCGATAAGCTGTTAAATATCCACTGTGATTGGCATAGCACTAGGTGATTTAGTTATCTGTGTTTTAATCTATAGCATATGGAAACACTTTGGAATGAGAAACAGTACTACCTCTGTCTTATGCATAAGGAAAGTGTGCATTGTACAAGCTAAGCATCTTGTCTAAGGTCACATACCAAGAAATTGGAGCTGTTTGGATTGTAGCCTAACTGTGTCTGGCCACCAGGCCTATATGCCAACCTAACCTCAATTTTAAGCAAGAGAACCAGCAGGGGTCTTTAATCAAAGGAATGACCTCATCAAAAGTATTATCTTAAAAGAAAATAAGGGAACAGAATATAAGATGTAAGGACAGGGCTTAGGGTATGAGATGAAGGTCATTGTAGCTTTGCAGGAAAGGGTCAGAGAGTTCTCAGCTAAAGCAACTCCTGCAAGTAAGGGTCAGCTCTTGCAAAGAGACAGTGTCTAAGAAGCGCTCTCAAAGGCTGGCTTACCAATTAATAATAAACATCGCTCAGAGTAGGATCTCTGATCCCAGATGCAATGAGATGGATGGGGAAGAATCACAAGAGTTATGTTCAAAATCTTGCTCCAGATTTGAAACAGCAGAAGCAAATGAGGTGTTGTGTCTTTAAATTCTAAATTCCTACTGTTCTGGGCACTATGGATAGCCCAGTGCATGGCATCACCTGGGGCATGGTTGGAAACTGGAATCTTTCCACTTCAGATATCCTAAAACAATCCAACTTTTAAAGGATTCCCATGAGTTCTGGATGATGGTATACACTCTACAGCTTAACCAGCACTTAATTAAAAGAACTAAAAGTGAGCATCATACAGAGGTGGGTTTTAGAATATAGCCCATTAATTTTGAACCACAAACCTCTAAGCTTCCAAAAGCATTCTGGTGGGTCATGATTTTACCATCATGTTAAGAAGTTCTAAGGTAGCACACTTAGTGGTAGTGCACTTGCCTGGCAGGCACAAGGCACTGGATTCAATATCCAATGTGGGACACTGGAGTGGGAGTATTCTAGAAAGGTCAGCCATGGGTGCTAACATAGCTGAGACAGAAGGGGAGATGGTCCTTCAGATTTGGTACTGTAAGGAAGAGCAAGGAGTCCAAGCCGACTCAAAGGCATTGGACGGTCCGTCTGGAATGTCAGCAGAGACGATGTTCTAAGCTCTACATCATCACCCTGCTTGACTGAACAAAGAGAAACACGAGAGTCCGTTTTATCTTAACAATTGGCTCAGAGAGGAGCAGAAAATGGGATATTGTGGTAGGAGAGAGGGCCTGCTTTTGCTCCCAGCTAGCTTATACCCGAAATAACCACACAGAAATTGTATTAATTAAATTACTGCCTGGCCCATTATATCTACCCTCTTCTTGGCCAACTCTCACATCTTGATCTAATCCATTTCTATTAATCTGTGTTCACCACGAGGTCGTGACTTACCGGGAAAGATTCAGCATGTCTGACGCTGGTGACTCCATGGCAGCTCTCCCTGCCTGCTTTCTTTCTCCCAGCATTCAGTTCTCTTTCCCCCACCTATCTAGGTTTTGCCCTATCAAAAGGCCTAGGCAGTTTCTTTATTCAACCAATGAAAGCAACACATAGGCAGAAGGACCTCCTACACCATTTCCTCTTTTCTGTTTAAACAAAAAAGAAAGGCTTTCACTTTAACATAGTAAAATTACATATAACAAAACAGTTATCAAGCAAGAACTACAGTTACCATATTTTTATCTATTTTATCTTTTATCATAACTAAGGAAAACTATAACTATCCATTCTTCAACTCCATCAAAGACTCCAGAAGGATATAATATTACCTAAGTAAATGAGAAGTAAGCAATTCTCAAAACTCTAGAAATGACAGAGACATCTCGCTGCCTGTACAGTCACCCAAAGTTCTTCTGTACTGTTGGGGCATCCATCTTCAGCCTACAGGCCCATAGTATCCAGCAGACTTTTTCATAAAGCAGGAAATTTCAAAGACAGTTCAGTCACTTTCTTCTATATCCTGCAGAATATCTCGCAGACTCTTTCATGAATCAGGAACTCCGAGGGATCATCTCACCTTTAGGCAAGTTCAGCAGTCCTCTCTCTGTGGGTTCTTCATGTCCAGTTTATGCAACAATCCAGGCAAGAGCAGTTTCTTGCCTAAATGGCTAACAAACTCCATAAGGAGCCTCTTCAATGCCCATTTTTCTCTTGAAGTAGATTGGTGCTATCAGGAGCAGACGTGTCTCATTGTCATGAAAAGCCCCAAGTTATTAAAACATTAAATGCCATATTCTGTAGTCTTTGAAAGATATGAAGAATGCCTATTTAACTGAAATATATCTCTATATATCTAGAAAATCTAACTAATATGACTACAAGCTTGACTATTATTGATGATTATCCATTAACAACCTATATTTCCTAATTATACATTACATTTTTAAATGAACTACTTAATCAAGAGCAGAAATATACATATAACAATATTGACCTTAAATTTATATCAACAAACCAAGATTCATACCAATGCAAATTAATTATATCTATATCATTTCCCCCTTTAAATGTAAAAGAACATTTATAAGCAATATTTGGGAATACGAGTGTAGTTTTTTCTCTCCAAACTTCTTCCTGCTGTATGAGGGCACTGTTAATCAGGTCTTTCATGGTTTATCCTGTTTGCTAGGTTCATCTCAGTCACCAGTTGAGTGAAGTAATTTTCTGAAGGTGTTCATGGTGACCTTTCAGGAGGGTGTGGTCTATCATACCATACTGGTCTAGAAGCAATCCACAGAGTCTCGTCTTCTGTGAAAACAAAAGAAGAACCTCTTTTCCAAAGCACCATATCCTTAGACCCAAATTTGGAAGTCATGATACCTTTAGAACATCCATGTTGGTTTAGCTTAGCAGACCACACAATGAAATGTCTCTCTGTATTTAGCTCCTTCACAGTCAAAAAATTCAAAGAAAACACAATAATATATAGAATCCAGACTCTCTGTGAGTTTTCCATTTTTACGTGCCTTATTTTTTTTAATCTATGACTATCTGTACTCTGTCTCTTGAAAGACTTTACCCTTTTTTTAAAGCATCTCTCTATACTCTTAATTTCTTTTCTCTTTTAAGCCTGCTACGTACCTTTATTCAACAGTGTGACCCATTTAGAGGTCTTTTATGTCTGAATCTGTCCTATTGTGAATCTGTAATTCTTTACTATCCAGGAGCACTTCTTAAAAATGCTAAGCACTTCTAAAAACTTAAGTTGTGCCATGTAGGGGTAATACGGTACCACCTGTTTCCTGCCCAGTCTAAACCTTAAGTGTGCTGTTATTATGATAATTATGCTAGTTTCTGCCTGAGATAAGCACAGTTCAGCATAGCAGAGTCACTCCTGCCTTGGAGCCATTTGGTGCCCCTGAGCTGTGCACAGTTCCAGGCACAGAGCAGTCCGCATTGCCATCAAGCAAGCCATAGCACTTTACTCACAAAACCCCATCCAAATTCTCAGTCTCCCACAAGAGCCAGAGATTGTGCTGGCAAAAGCCAGCATTTTAAAACAGCCACAGCTTCCCCCCTCACACCCTCCCCCCCCCCCGCTACAGCTGAATCAGGAAAATCTCTCTTAAATCAGCTGCAGCAAGCTGCCAGCAAACAGCAAGAAGCTGTGTTAAACTCTGTATTTTTTTTTTGTCTAGAATTTCTTTTTAAGCCCTCTTAGGTTTTACATGGAGTTAGTAGACCATGTTGAGGCGCCAAGGGCCTACTTGTTGGGGTTTCTGTCCTACCCAGTTCTCGCAGCCATTTAGCCCCCAAAAAAATCACACAGAGGTCTCCATAAGATTATAAACTGATTGGCCCATTAGCTCAGGCGTCGTATTAACTCTTGTAACTTACATAGCCCATTATTCTAGTATATATTAGCCACATGGCTCGGTACCTTTTTCAGTGGGGCTTCTTTGGTGGTCTGGGCAGGACTGGGGAGGAATGGCCTTCCTCCTTCCCAGCATTCTCCTGTTCTCATTACCACACCTTTACTTCCTGTCTGGTTGTCCCACCTATACTTCCTGCCTGGCCAATAAGCGTTTATTTAAAACATGATTGACAGAATACAGACAATTCTCCCATACCAGAGAATCTTAAAATACTCTTTGAAACTTGTAGTCTTCTCTCCAGAAAATTTGGATGTGTGTGTTGAGTGTGCCTATCATTCTTGAATGTACTATTGCTTCCTGGATTTGCTATTTTTCTCTCTTATTGATTTAGCATCCCTGGGTAAGACCCCACCATTCCTGAGAATTAGAGATACTAGGTGTGTGTTTTATGAGGGGGAGAGAAAACAAAACAAGAATGCCTCAGACAGGACACACCAGTTATGTGGTTGACACACCAGTTTCCACCCAGGGATACCCTACAAGCCCTTCTAGACTCCTGGTCCAGTTTCCCTTCCTCATCTACTCTTAGGAACACTCGCTTCCTTTGAGGAAAGAATATTCAGAGTATATAGTCTCATGACCCTGTAATTTGATCCTCATCTATGATGGACAAAGTCTTACTTCAAGAAGAAAATATTGTTTACCTCTTAAACAAGGCAGGCAAATTCAGACACCCTTGTTAGTTACTGTGTCACATACATGTGTTACCACAGAAAATAAACAAATCAAAATGTATAGCAATAAAGAAATGTCAAGTAGGGAAGAATGGTAATAAAGAAGCAGGGTACAGATGTATGGGAGAGGAAGCACCAGGAATAACATTTTCAACAGTTGGCAAATCAGTCCATAGTATTTGAACTGAGAACTGAATAAAGTAATGAAAGTACGGTTAGTAGGCAGAGAATTCCAAGCAAGAGAAACTGGCAGGACAACGTTCTTCAGGCATGAGGACAACAGACATGTTTGGAAAGTATCAAGAAGGCCTGTTTGCCAAGAGTAGAATAAATGGGAAACAGAGAAAATGGTGAGACTGAAGGCAAATCACACGAGTCCTTAAAAATCCTCTGGTTTATGATGTTAGGATAACAAATCTATTTACTGAGGCAGGTGTTATATGTACTTCTCAGTCTAAACCTCTCAACACTGTCATACGTGAGCATTATAATCATCTTTCAAGAACCTTGAAGCTTGGAGAGATTCACTACCATGGCCAAGTTCACGGCTACTAAAAGCTGTCTCACACGAGGCCATTATATTCACTTTCGTGCTGTTACTATAAGTAAATCTCTCGTATCAGAATGTACACACACTTCAATGGCAAAAAAAAAAAAATACTGTGAAGTTCCAGGGGCTTCTAAATTTAACAAAATGGTAGAATTTTATTCTTCACTCTTTCCCAAAATTAAAATTAAAATTCATAATTTTCAATTTTACTTTATGTGTTTCTTTGTGGTCTATAGAGGAATAGATATTGTCAAGGCATTTTCATACAAAATTCATTTTGATTCTATCTTCCTTCCTCATCCCTCACTCCTATTCCCAAACCTCTCACGTGAACACTACCACTCCACAAGTCTCCTTTCTACTCTCATATCATGTATATGCTATTTCCTCTTCCCACCCCGTCTAGTTTCATGACCTGTATCCAAAGTCACGTCCACACATACACATATATACTTATTTATGCACATTTTGTTATTGCTTGGTTGTCTTTTGTTTTTGAGATAGGGTATCTCTATGTAGCGTTGGCTAACTTAGAACCTGCTATATAGCTCAGGCTGGCCTCAAACCCATAGAGATCCACCTGACTCTGCCTCCCAAGTGCTGGGATTAAAGCACTACCAATCCCAATTACACACATATTTAAAAATTAGAAGCTAGTAACTGCATATGCATGACAACATGAAATATTTGTCTTTCTGAATCTGAGTTCTCTTACCTATTATCATAATATCCAGATACATCCATTTCACTAGTAACTTAATAATTTTGTTTATCACTAAATCAAGTTCCATGTCCATGTATTCCATTTCCATTATGTACTTATCTATCCATGGAAATCTGAGTTGAAACTGCTTCCTGGCTCCAGTGACTCCAGCAGTGACAAGCGTGGGTGTAAGCATCTCTGCTGTGGGATGCAGAGTCCTTTGGGTATGTGCCTAGGAGTGGAACAGCTGAATCATATGGTATTTACCATATCTGTTTCTAGTTTTTTGAGGAACCACTGTCCTGGTTTCCATGATGGCTGCATCATGTCATCTTCTCAGTAGCAGGAAATAAATGTTCCTTTCCCGAAATCCTCAACACCATTTGTGACCAGTTGTGCCTTGTTTCTCTTAGCCATTCTGGTGGGAATGACATGGAACACCAACGTAGTTCTCCTTTGCTCTTTCTTGGTGACTATGGAAGTTGAATATGTTTTTAAAGATTTATTCTTCTTTGGAGAATCCCCTAGTTAGTTCATTAACTCACTTATTCATGGGCACATGCGTGTGTGCATGCGTGTGTGCGTACATGTGTGTATGTGTGTTTGTGTGTGATTCTTGTAGTTCTTTCTGCATTTCTAGATATTATCCCCCCCCATGTCTGAAATATAGCTGACAAAGATTTTCCCTGCTCTATAGTCTGCCTTTTTACTTTGCTGGTAGTTTTCTTTGCTGTACAGGGCTTTTTACTTTCCAGCAATCTCATTCATCAAACTTGGAATTCTTTGTTAAGCTATAGCATGTCCTGTCCAGAAAATTCTTGCTGTGTTTATATGAAGGAGTATTTTCCTCATCCAGTTCTATTGTTTCAGGCTTTATCATTGTTGTTACTAATATTGCTATTATTATTATTATTATTTTATATCCCAGCCAGTTTCCCCTCCCTTCTCTCTTCCAGTTCTCAGTCCACCCCCACCTCCCTTCCGCCCCTCCCCACATCCACTTGTCCACCTTTTCTCTTGGGAAAAGGACAGACCTCCCTTGGATCTCAACCGAACATGGTATATGAAGTTGCAGTAAGACTAGGCACCTCCCCTCATATTAATGCTGGACAAGGCAACCCAGTATGAGGAGTAGAGTCCCAAGAGCCAATAAAAGAGAGTAAAAGAATCAGAGAAAGACCCTGCTTCCACTGTTAGGTGTCCCACAAGAAGATCAAGCTACACAACTGTCGGATATATGCAGAGGGCCTATGTCAGTCTCAGGAAGGCTTCCTAGTTGTCAGTTCAGTCTTTGTGAGTCACAATGGGTCCAGGTTAGTTGATTCTGTTGGGTTTTCTTGTGGTGTCCTTGACCCCTCTGTCTCCTGAAATCTTCCTCCCCCTCTTCCACAGGATTCTTGCAGCTCCACCTAACGTTTGGCTGTGAGTCAGCATCTGTTTCCACCAGTTGCTGTACGAAGCATCTCTGATGACAACTGGGCTAGGCACCAATCTATGAGAATAGCAGCAAATCATTAGGAATCATTGAATTGTTTTTTTTTTTTCATTTTGTTTTGTTTGTTTGGTCATTCTGTTTGGTTGTATCCTTGGTCTGTGGGCTGTGCAGCCTCTGGGCCCTGGTCCTCCAGGCGGTGTCAGGGAGGGGCCTCCGCTCGTGTCATGGGTCTCAAGTTGAGCCAGTCACCCAGCTCTCACACTCTCAAGATTCTGTGCCACCTTTGCCCCAGTACTCCTTGTCAGAAGGACAAATTTTAAGGTGAAGGTTATATGGCTGGTTAGGTGTCCCAGTCTCTCCACAGGAAGTCTTTTCCGCTTACAGGAGATGGCCAGTTAAGGCTCCATATCCCCCTTTACTAGGAGTCCTATCTGGGGTCATCCTTGTAGATTCCTGGAAGTTTCCATTGTACCAGGTTTCTAGCTTATCTCCAAGATTCCCACTGTCTCTCTCAATAGTCTCTCCTTGCATCCTCCCCACACCTGACACCTCAAGTTTCTGACACCTGTATTTCAGGTGTTAAATTCACATCTTTAATTAGTCTTGAATTGATTTTTTTGTGAGGTTATGAAGGAGGCTCTAATTTCATTTTCCTCTAACTGTTCCATAAATTAATTAAGTAATGGAATACAACCAAACTCATTCTGTAAAGAAAAAAAAAGCCAAGACTGTACACATCAAAACACCCCCAAAACTACAGAGAATTTTTTCTGATGAATTTTCTCAACAAAATGTTTTCAGGCTGAGTTTAGGAACATATTCAGAAAAATCACATTTGCCCTGCATGTCCACGCTGCGGAAGCAGATCCAGTGAATACTCAGAAGTTCTTTGCTAGACAGGGCTACAGAGGGAGATGTTATCTCAAAAAAAGTCATACTCATAACGAAGCCAATTTCATCACATATACACAAGGTTGCTCTAATGTACCCAAGCCAATAAATGCAAAGCATCATAGAAGCAGATTTAAGGACAGAAAACATATGACCATTTCAACAACACATGGAGAAAAGCTGTTTGAAAAAATTCAGCATAATTTCATGAGAAAAGTCTTGAATAAAGTTCAGTGTTTTTCTATTTTCATACTCTTGCCCGAGTATGGACTCAGTAAATATGCAATATTCATACATGCATTTATTTATGGTACAAGAAACTAAAAAAATTTAAAAGGGCTTTTTTTAAAGAATAACATACATAAGAACTTTATGTTCATCATATCCTCCCCTCTTCCTCTATCTTTCAACCCAGCACCTACCATGATCCCCCACCATCTTTCCTGAATGCATGGCTTCTTCTTCGTTGATGTGCGTGTGTAGACAGAGACTGCACCCATTTCATTTTTTCCTATGTGTATGTGTTTGGACAATCTATCAGCAGGCTTGTCCCTGGGGAAGGCTGACTCTTACCTCTCCCAGTTGTCATTAATAGCCCCTCATCTCAGGGTGAAGCTTATGCAAGTCCCCCATCCATCTTTGCCTGTCAAGTGAAGCTCTCGCTTGTGCGTGGCTTACTTAGGCAGCCATATGTTTGTAATTTCACAGGCACATCTTCCCAGTCACAGCTAGAAGACACAATTGTCAAGTCAAGGTCCTCTCGCTCTCCCTCCTGCCTCCTCTGGTAGTCCCTGAGCTTTAGGTGTAAGGGTGGAGTCATAGATGAAAATCACGATTTGGTGCCATCCAGATAACCTCTCACCAGACCCTGAAGGTGGTGAGCAGTGGCGTTGGTAGCTACAGAACTTCAATTTCAAACCTCATTGATGGTAGCTGTTTACAGATGCAGACGTTCAACGTGTTTTGTCTGCTAGTTACTTCTCTTGTGACTGAGACAGTTGAAAAAAGCAACTTGAGGAAGCAGAGTTTCACTTTGGTTCATTGTTTCAGGGGTACAGCTGTTAACGGCCAAGAAGGCCTGGCAGCTGAGGCGGACCTGCTCTCTGTGGTGGGAGCTTATCGTGTGGCTTCTTCACATATTGAGCTCAGATACAGGGCCAGACTAAAACCAGTGGTGAACACAACCTTCAAAGGCCTGTGTGCATCAGCTTGTGTCTGCCAGCTGGACTCCACAACCCTAAGGCTCGACAGTCTCCCGATACAGCAGTGTTTGGGGACCAACTATTCAAACGCACAAACTTGCACGCAGACATTTCAAAGCCAATCAAAACACTTCGTATTTTCTAGTTCTTCCTAATTTGAGTCATCTTTCTAATTTGTGCACCTGTTTCTTCCCCCAACATTTCTCAGGATATATATATATCCAGTCCAGTCAGGGATGACTACTGTAGGCATACGCAAGCATTTTCTCCTCCTTCCAAAGAACCCCTTGCCTTGCTTTGTGCCCATTAGAAGCTAACCCGTCCTCTAATGCCCTGCCCTCCTCACTGGAGCATTTAATACGCTGTCCTGGCAATGCAGTGGATTAACCTCCTGTCTGCTTCCTGCCTCGGCAGCTGAGTGTGGACGGGTCGTCTTTGTCTGCTCTTTCTCTGCAGATCTGACTTTGCCTGGAGAACCTTGGCCTGCACCTCACTCACCACCACAGCCTCTGAGACCCTTTAGCACCACTGTTCACCCCCTCCCCCAGGCCTCCCAGTCACACTTGAGCTCATGCTGACCAGAGGGTTCCTCTAGTTCCTTCAGTGGGTTGGTTAATTCCTAGCTCATGAAGAACTAATTTACTGTCTCCTCAAGGTGGTGTGCCTTTTCCTTAGCTTATTTGCAGCAGTTTCACTGGAAAAAGCCCAGGGACCTGAGTGACCTGAGGCAAAATTTTAATGACATAAAGCTTAATTGATTTAAAAATCAAAGCTACTTAGGACAAAAATAAACCATGTAGGTCTCCCTTTCTCCGGTGACCCCAGTCTCAAGCAGTACGAAAGCTTTCATCTAGTTCTTTGAAGAAAGCGCTGCTC
Source organism: Ondatra zibethicus (assembly GCA_004026605.1). Lineage (NCBI taxonomy): Eukaryota > Metazoa > Chordata > Mammalia > Rodentia > Cricetidae > Ondatra > Ondatra zibethicus. The sequence goes on from PVIU01000521.1 coordinate 38,301, forward strand.
TGTGGAAGATGACATTGTAAACCAGACAGCATAAGTTTGTTTCCCGATAGCCTGGTGGGACAGCACTGAGTGAGGCAAGGTATTCTTTCAGTTGGCACACCAACGAAGCATCCTTTCTCAGCCTGCTCCTGCTGGTTAAATGAACCTAGTACCAAAGACCCCGTAAGTCAGATCTGAACTACAGAATCTGCTATATTTGTTTTCAGATATTTAAACTGGTCACGCTCCAGCAGTTTATGGGGGTACAAAAACTGAAAGAAAAAAAAACTGAGCCTGTAAAGAAACTGCAGTGCCTAAAACTCTCCAGAAGTACTCAGAATGGCAGGGCTCTTAACCAATGAAATGTGAGATTCAAGGAACACTTTGTTAGCACTCAGCAAATACTAAGAAGCAGGTATAAGTATGACATCACTGAAAGCCATTCTCATTGGCCATCCCTGTGTGCGCCGGTACTGTTCTATTTGTGGAAGCAGCAGCCTTATTCAAATTAACCTTTCCACACAGGGTGGAGGGGGGGGTGGCGGTGAGTAATACCCTCTGCAGTCCTTTCCCTGAAGGTGATGAGCTCTTGCATTCCCTGTATACTGCCTTTGAGCAGGCAAAATAAAAATAAATTTGGCTGTGGCAGGGCTTCACAGACAGCGTCGCTGCTGGAATTAGATCAGGTCAGTTGAAAGAATCTATGGCTGAGTCACAACACATCTGTGAATTGTGTCTTTACTCTCTCTCATTCCTTCCTCGTTATTATTGCTCCACATCTCATTCCTGGCCTCGACTGGCTGCAGAGACAAACTTGGTCGGCCTCCAACAGATCATCGGAGGGAGGAATGTCTTTGAATACTAATACCCATGCCCTGTGCTGTGTGGGGGTCTAGCAGACAGGTCATATTAACAGATGGTTTTCTGAAATGGTAGAAATCCTCGGGAGAACAAGGCTGATGAGATAATCTCATCACATTTACTGTAGGCTGAAGAAACTGTCATTCTGTGTCTGTGACAGTTATGTAAGCCGGTGCCTCTAGCTACATCAGTCACATATGGGAGGCTCCACTCTGTCTTTTAACTCTTGGAACTTTCAGGTTCACACAGAAACATCCAGCATAGAAGCTTGATTTTTTTTTCCACCTTACCTATTGCTCTTCTTGGTCCCTAGGGCTTTGCGCAACTTTGACAGAATAAATGGCTATAGGTTCCTGGTCTTTTTTTTTCTTTGACAACGTCACACTTCTGTCTCATGGTCCCTTGTCATCTGTGAATACCTTTCATCTTTGAAATCATGTAAACTTTTGCACTCCACCATGAAGAATGTTTGCTTCCATCATTGAATGTTTTCTGTATTTATGGACATTTCTTTCCTGGCCTTTTCCACCTCTTCTTTCCTATCCCAACCTTTCTCTGCTTGTCAGAATCAGCTCAAAAATGCAAGTGGGCAACATCCACAAAAAGTGGAAGTCTGGCAAAGATAGCTGTATTTCAGGTCAGGACACAAATTGATGCAACCAAAGAACCAACTATCATTTGGCCAAACATATGATGCTTTATTGTGGTATTGAAGGATAACTTCTTTAACAGGTTCTGATATATGAGAGCACCGTACTACTGCACTACCCTGCCAGGACCGTATTTAAAAATTCAAAAAATTAAATAAAATATAAAAGAAAACAAGTGTCAGTAGCAGCACCTCCCTGTGTGTGTAAGTGTGTGTGTGTGTGTGTGTGTGTGTGTGTGTTGGGGGGGCATAATTGCATCTGTTTACTCTCAGCTCAGTCCCCTCCATGGTTTTTTGTTTTGGTTTGTTTGATTTTTTTTCTCTGTGTTATAATTAGTTTCTTTAAACGTATCTGGACATATAGCTGCGGCTAGGTTTTGAAAACCACATCCAAAATTCAGGAGGTGGTCAGTGTGAGAATGGCAACTGCAGCCTGCTTACTTCTGCTGTTTCTTAAAGGGGCACAATAGGATTGAGGTGGAAGGTTGAAGGCAGAGGATGCTGGGAAGCTGGCTGGCCAGCGGGAGCAGGTGTTACTGAGAGACAGACAGACAGAGTAGAGAAAGGGTGAAACAGTTTCCAAGTACTTCCCTCCTGGTGCTTAGGGCCCCGCCCTGCCCCACCCTCTTCTCTCTGTCAAGAGTCAGCTTGAGCTGTTAGCTACTCTGTGGAGGATCTGGGAGTCTGGACTTTATTTAAAACAGCCTTATGTGTCTCTGACACCCGTCGGCATTTGGTTTCTTAACTTCCATTTCTTGACTCTCTGCCCCTTTCCTGCCTAACCCTACCCAGCCCGTCCTTTGAAATCAGACTGTTTCCTGGCACACCTAGCCAGCCACCCCACTGAGAGGAGCTGGGAGGCTGTGCTTTGACCTGGCACTGCACAGAGTTCCAACTCCTTGTGTCTGAATGCCGCATTGTTCCTGCACTGAGGGAAGTTTTGGAAAATGACTCTCAGATGTGAGCGTCCCCCTCTAGGGCTGCTTTGCCCTCCTGCACTCCTTCACTGACATTTGGAATTCCGTAAAATTTTTCATTGTTTGGCTCAGGATGAAAACGAAGACTCATGAGATAACATCTTAGATGACACGGGCTGATAAAATTCGAAATGCTCAGCTCGTGACCACTACTGAATAACTTAATTACTGCCTTTGCTGCGCACTTACCTTTTCAGTTTGCTTCTCATGTGGTAACTCTCCCACCCCTGGGGTTATTTTAGTCAGTGCCCACAAATTACTGTGACCTTCCTTATCTGAACTCTGATCAGAAAACTGCCTAGTTCTCCTCAGTTTTTTGGGTGTGTGGTGTTTTTTTTTTTCCCTTCTCCTCTCCCCTCCCCTTCAAACCAGAAAAGTAGCTGCTGAAAGCTGAACAGTTGCCATGGCAACCTCTTGGCAGCTTCCTCAGCGAGTAACAGTGTTGATTTCCCCCGGCGGGTGGGAGGGGGTGGAGCTCTAAGGAGGTAAAGAAAGGTTACTGTGCACTTAGTTAATATGCAAAACCACTTCCACAGTGCTGGGTGAGCAAGGAAGAAGTGCAAACAATGCCATGCTTGATCAGCTAACACGGACTCTGCACACCAGTACATCTGTCCAAGGATGCGGATGCAGGCTCAGAGAGAAATTTTGCCACTGGACAGAAAAGGACAGAAGAAGTCACACTACAAGAGGTTAAATGCGATTTCTGTAGTAGTTGGACAGTGCAGACCAAATAAAGGAAGCAGGATTCTAATTGCCTTGCTCTTTTTATTTTTTTTTCTTTGTTCATAGAAAGACATAGCGATTCTAAATTGCAGGATGGTGTTTTCCCTGAAAATCTAACATACTGAAGTTCAAGTTTGCATCAATTAAACTCTATGTAAGATAAACCAATATGTTCAGATATACGCGAGTATAGCATAATTTGGTTTGTGCTTGAACAAAACATACGGCTGAAGTGGCATCGTTCACCCCAGAGTTTACAGACAAAGAAGCAGTTTAGTAACTTAAGGCTGGGCTGGGGGGGGGGGCGGGTAATCTAATGTTGGATCTTTCTCTTCTGTGCCTGTCTCCTGGTCTCTGTCTGTCTCTGCCCCTCTCTGACTCTCCCTCCCTCTTCCTTTCTTCCCTACCCAGCACCCACTCCCATCTTTGCCTTAATTGCTCTCTATTTGACTTCTGGGGTCTAGGCAGCTGGGAAAGCAGGGCCCCTAAGAACTTGCTGCACAGGCAAGGGTCACCTGAAGGAGCAAAGAGGAGACTGGCTAGCAGATGAGGAGGTTACAGCCAGCCCCTCAGCTCCTGGCCAGCAGCTTTGCTTGTTGAAGAAGAGGCAGGCTGATGGAATACTGCAATAGGGGCAAAGGGCTGCCCAGCAGGTGTCACTAAGGACTTAGAGCTTACCACACCTTTGGGACTAAGGCTAAGAAATGGCCATGTAATGATTAATGAAGCGTCCTCTCAAATATGTTTTGAGAGATGACATGTGCTTTCTCCTTCCAAGGGAAGTTGTACACGAAGGCTGAAACTTAGCTGAAGACAGATTCTGGTTCATTCTCTCCAAGACTCCTATCTCCATTGAGGAGTCACCATTCCAAATACCAGGAGCCATGGAGAGGAACCTCACCATGGCACACTGGTCCAGGAGTGGGAAAATACACATGGCAAGCCAAAGCAAGTGCAGACAAGCATCCCGGTTCCTGTCCACTAGGTCAGCTTCTTGCCTAACTAACCACATAGATGCCGACTTTGTCAGGGGTAAGATCAGGGTGAACTTCAAAATTGCACGCTTCCCAAGAGCCTCAGGATAAATTAGGTCAGCTAATATTTTATTAGTGCTTAATACTTTTTTGACAAAGCTATATGAAGACACAGTTTCACTTTTTAAAAAACTGCATTGATATTATTAACTTCATAATTTATACACCTTATTACATATGAATATGTAATTTTATATTATATATGTGTATATGTATATAATCTCCATCCCTAGGTGTTGCATCTTGGGTAAGCATCTCACCTAAATACTTTTACTGCCCCCATCCCCACTTTGTTTTCTCTGCCTGCAAGCTCAGTGTTTAAAATTTTCATCCTGAATTTCAGTGGACTTTCTACCATATTTTTATTAGATTGTTTTTCATCATGACACTCTATCTTGTATATTTTAGAATTTTAATATCTTACCATATATATGGCTTCTTACTGTATATATGGCTTCATACCTGTTTTTGTATATATTCATGTATAAGGAAGTAACAGGGAAGAAAGAATCCAGAGCCGGCCTGGCTTTCCCAGCATTCATCTGATGATGAATTTATTGATCTTGCTTGCTTGTCATGAGTTGTCTGGGGGCGGATAGAAAGTGAGAGCAGAGAAGTGGTTGGAGTGGGGGTACTCTAAGCTCAGCCTGTCTGCCCACAGGAGGCCTCCTTGTGTGTGAGAAGGTGCATGAGCTGAGTAATAACCCTGGAATTGAGAGCCTCAGGACAAAGGTCAGCATGGCCAGGGGAGCGCTCATAGGCCACTTGGTAGAACACTAGCGACGACTCTTTCTCCATGATCAAAATAAAATTTCCATCAAGCAGACGTATCCTCATGTGACTCATTTGAGAAGCCAAACCTCAAAGTCATTGTCATAGGGGCCACCTGGCATTGTATAACACGCCTGGGACTGAAAGCCAGGAGCCTGCTCATTTTCACTACTGGTGGTAACTACAGCACAGGAAGAGAAAAGGAAACCATGGAGCACTCGGGAACAGCTTGCAAATGATGCTTTGTTTTCTGTTCTTTCTCCTGGGGAAACCTCATTGTAAGATACCACCAAGGACATTCCCACAAACAAAACCCCCAGTCTGCAGTTATGCAATTAGGGCAGAATTTTATTAAGCTCTTAATCGGTCATTATAGCTGTCTCTGTTTGATAAGGAAAAAACAAATAAATGAACAACTTCGGCAGGATTGATGGCTACAGGACTGTTTTCTAACCACAACTCTCACCGTTTCTCTAATCGCTTAACTGATGTGGTTTTAATGAGAGCTATTGTTATTATGTATTATTAATAAAAAATCTACCATTACTATTAATATCACTTACGAAAGAGTCCACAAAGAGCATTGAGACTACACTTACAATTAACAGGAAGTCATTTTTCTTCCCATAGAGTGAAAAAAAATTAGTTAAGACTAGCTAGCTATGTGCATTTGATCTCACAAAGAAAAAATTTAAGTGGTCCACGTTAATTTCACATTCCCACAAGGAAAGCCATGAGTCCCATGTATTATATGGGGCTCCTTTTACTTTCTCATACAGTGAGAAATTTGGTGAGCTGAGAGAAATGTTCTGTGCCCATGGAATTTATTGGCTCTCATTCCAAAACGCTCAGACTTACCCAAAAGATCGCATTCAATATAAGTGAAAAACATATTTCTACTGTCAAATGGGATAGGGGATGATGGCTAAATAAGAAAGGTGTCAGGATTTGGTGACATATTCTGAATATAGTCTGAGGGCTTCTTAACATTTTTAAGATCTGAGAACATGGGACTCTGCGGAAATGCCCTCGCCTGTCCTTCCTCCAGTGAGTGATACTCCCTCGACAAGGATCTCCTGTACCCCCAAACCGCCATCTTCCTCTGTCTTCAAGCCCACTTTGCCTCTCTCTAAGGCAGGAATGAATCCAAAGCCACCTGGCCCAGCCAAGAGCGGGGAGTGAGAATCCAGGAAGTCCACACGTGCTCAGATCACCTTCCCTTGTACATGAAGGCCAAGTTCTGCATCTAATCAAAGGGTCACCCTGGCAGAATGAGACAATTTGCTCAATTATCCCAAGGAGTCCTGGGTTCTACAGACAGCAGCTCAAGGTTATTCTTTAAGAAAAGGAACTTGTTCCCAGAGCTCCTGAATGCTAAATTTTGAGGGGTGTTTATATGCTTGTCCAAGTATATGTTTCTGAGGATTTTTTTTTAAGGATTTGCTGAACTCATAATTTTATCTAGTGTCAGGGTTTACTGTGGGTTTCCAGGATATCTGTGATCTGAGTAAGCTGAGATTATAAAAAGTGAAGCTAGTTCTGACAAGATGCGTAAACATGGAAGGAAAAGAGCCTACCTCCAAGCCTGATGACCTAAGTTGATCCCCAAGTTCCCTAGCCCCATGCCGGGACTATGATTAGGCTTCGGGATGTACGTGCCTGCCAATACAGGCAGTCAGTCAATCAAATATAATACAATGATTTTAAATAAAGATCATACAAGATCATACATAGACAAAACATAATTTTAATTTTAATATTGTTGTTTTGAGGTAGTGGCATTTAACTCAACTCCTCATGAATGCTGGGCAGCTGTTCTACCATTTAAAAACATTCGCAGTCCATTATTTAATTATCCCAGTTATTCGCTATTAACAGATACAGAGAGAGTGTGAGCAAAAGGGGTGTCTAGAATGTTGCATAGGGGAGGATTTTCCATGCTGGGTGCATTCTGCACCTCCTCTGTTTCCTCTAATTCAATAGTTTAGGAGACTATGCAGACTGTGTGGTAGGTTGGGGAATTGTAAATCTGGAGACTTTGGGTACCTCCAAAATGAATACTCTTGCTAACCCACCACAATTTGTCAAAAAATAAGACATTTTTATTTTGCTGTAATAAAATCAAACAACATACTGAAAATTAAAGTGAGAAAATAGAATCCTAGGCTGTTGGAATTATAAACCATTCCATGAATCATACAAATGCATCCACAGTGGGAAACTGAGAACAGAAGTTAAGAGTCTTTCCCTAAGCCATACAGCATCAACAAAAGGACAGACACGGGAAATGGGGGTCCCCAACCTCAAACCTGCCTGTATTCCATTGTCCTTTCTTTGCATTTTGGGCTCTTTGCTTAATTTCTTTGCTTTGCTTTGCTGTTTCTTACCCCATGGAGTTAATATTTCCACACACACTCACACTCACACACACACGTGCTATTTCAGTCATATGGGTCTTGGCATAGCACAGAGTCTCTGGAGGGGCGCCTCCTTCACACCGAGGCCAGGATGTTGTGCAAAGACCTAATCATCACCACTGTATTGTCTTGGGGAACTTTCAAATACTAACAAGCTTCGCTTGACCTTGGTCCCCATCTCTGCATGGCGTCTCCCCCAGGAAACACTGGCAATACCATGTTTCATCAGCATAGAGAAAAGTCACAGATCCAGTTGCGAATATCCATAAACCACACGTGCGCCAAGGAAGAGCCCAGGAATTCGGTGTCTGGAAAGCTAGGCACTCTCTTAATCACACTCTACCTGCTTAAGTGTGCAGAATCTTAAGGTTGAATTTTCTACTAAGCTTTGAGCTCTGAAGACGAATATTAAATTAGGCTTTGGAAATCAGTGTGTGCTCCTTCACAGAAGCACACTTTCATTTTAACATTTAATTATGAAGCTGCCTCACGAGGAGCTTTGAGCTTGTAGCTGCCAGAAATTGAGTCATCTGTGCGAGGGCTACGGTGCAAGTGCAGGTCCCCTCCCCAGCCTCCTTCAGCCTCGCTGGCTTCTTGACTGACCTTCTACGGTTGACCGACCTTCTAAGGTTGACCGGCCTTCTGAGGTAGTCCTAGGTCTTTCCAGGCTACGCTGGACTTTTAAAGGTATGTTCAGGGAAACGGCCTTCAAAAAGCAAAAGGGAGCCTCGTCGGTCAAGCATTTCCAAGGCAAACCTTGGTGGCAGAAGCTAGCAGCGTTAGCACAGAAAATTCTATGTCTGCCCGAAGAGATGTCAACCGAGTTTCCATTTATTTCAAACTGCTGTGCGAAATATTGAATTATCGTGCAGGAAAAATATATTTCCTACCTACCAAGAAGATTGCAACAATCTCCTGAAATGGAGAATGTCTTGTAGCCGAGCACATAGATCAAAAATGGATTTATATGAGCCACACAACTTGTACATATTTCAACATTCTTCATTTTATAGCCTGATTCCATTACCTTGACAGAAGAAAATAGTTGTCTGCTCCTAAATTTGGCTTCCAGCTAATTTTTAAATAAAGTTATAGTTTTGTTTAAGATACATGCATACACATATATAAATATCCTAGTACTTTATTTTTGTTTCTATGATCTTCTCTGATTAATAACTATACATCACATCCAATATGTGGATATGTCTTTCTCTGTCCTGTCGTGGCAGAACTTTCTCAAGGCTCAGAAGGAGAGACAGGACCCAGTAACTTTAACCACTCCTCTGGTGACAATCACTGCAAAACTACCACGGTGGCTAGATTTCTGTCAATGTGACACAAAGCAGTGTCACTTTAGAAGGGGGAACCTCAGCAGAGAAAGTGTCCCCACCAGATGGCCTGTGAGAAAGCCTGTGGTTTGTTTTCTTGATTGACTGATTGAGGATGCATGGGGGAGGGTCCAGCTGAGTGTGGGTGTTGCCACCCTTGGGCTGTGGTTCCTAGGTGCTATAAGAAGGCAAGCTGAGCAAGCCATGATGAGGGAGCCAGGTAGCAGCACCCTTCCATGGCCTCTGCATCAGCTACTGCTTCTAGGCTCCTGCCCTGTTTGAGTTCCTGCCCTGACTTCCGTCTGTGATGGAAGGCTACTTGGAAATGTAAGTGAAATAAACCCCTTTCTCCTCAAATAACTTTAGTCATAGTCTTTTTATCAAGCTATAGAAAGACTAAGACAGCCACAATCAAAGTAAATGGTGTCCGCAACAAACACAATTGCTACTCAAATGTTCCACGGGGTATTACCAGAAGCAGCACCCATATGGGCTGAGTTGATACCTTTTGAATTACTGTTGAGAAGAGGGTGTTGTTGCTACCTGTCTTGTTATCTGGGCATTTTGTATGAGACAGCATCTCACTCTAACCGAGTCTGCAGCCCAGACTGACCCAGAACTCACTAGTTCTCTTGCCTCTGCCTTCGTGTGCTGGGAATCCAGTCAGGCACAGCCCCACCTGACTGATACCATTTAGAACACAGAACAACACATTTAATTTTTATTTAAAAATGAAAATTTAAAAGCAAAGAAGAGTGGGCAGCATAAACTATCATGAAGCATAGGCATGTAAGACCTACGGTGGGAAGTAAGGTCCAGAACAAACCTAATGGCCGGTTAGTAATGGATTACAAATAGAGGTTCCCTCCGTAAGAATGAGTCACAGGCACGAGCTCCAGTCACACTATAAAGCAGCTGAAGAAGATAAGCATATCCTTGAGTTTGTTTTCCTAAGACTTTTCACATGGTTTTTATAGATGTAATATTTAGCCAAAAACTTTGAGTGTGGTCTCAACCACAGCTATGCTTTCCAGAAGCCTCTTGGAGGGAAATACAGGTGACACAGAATAGGATGCTTTGTGACCTTCAAAGGGTGACTGCGAAGCGGAAGTTCCCACTAGTAGCCATCCACTAGGGTGCTTTCTACTAACAACTTGCAGAAAATACAGAATCTGAGCAGAGATCATGTTTGAACCCCAGAGTGATTTCCGTCAAATGTCTATTTTGTTGGCTTTCCCCTGACACCCAAAGGTACAGTGTTCACTGCAATGGGCTATCAATGCTTGCATGCTCGTCAATTCCATGCATATATTCTCTGCATTTCTTAGGGTTAAATCAGGTCATAAGGGAAGCTCACTTCCCGGACCAGACCTTTTACTGGTAATCTAGGGAACTGATTTTAAATGTATGATGTTTCCAGAGGTTCCAGGCACCTTGCTTCGGGGGATGAGAAAAGAAGAAGCTAGTCATTAGACTGTCTACAGAAATCAGCATTAGATGTTGTCAGTTTTCAATCATACTCTTGGAAAGCTGGGCAGATTTGTTAACTTCTGTGTGTGTGTACCTGAGCTCCCAAACATGGAGAAAGTAAGAGCCAGGTTTGGAGTGTCATCCTGAAGGTGGGTGATTCTTCACTTGGCATAGTAGCGACTTAATATACAACAAGAAGTCTGAATATGCTCACCAACCCCCAGCATGGGCTTAGAAAGGAAGATCTGTGAGCCCATTGCCCCTCTGGAGACACCAGTGCACAGTGGCTGATAGAGAAGAGCATGATTGCTCAAATCCATTCCTCCTTCCATTGACCAGACCGGGCCATTAACACATTCAACATCCCCAGGGCCCTCTGCTTAAGGCCATCTTACATTCCGTAGCATTCAGACCTTCCTCTGTCCCTACACTCTGCCCAAGTTTTGCGTTATCTTTGTCCTGCATGCTCCCGTATTGCATTTAAGCTTTTTGCAAGGAATTTGAGGATCTTTAAAAACCCCAGACTAAACCATATTAATAGCACTTGCCAATGCCTGTTATGTTCCCTGTGCTCTTTCTCTTTGAGCTCAGGGTCGGGTGAGGGGGGGCAGACAGTCCCTGTAATGTACTTTCCTCTGCTTTGTGTTTTTGTTCCAGCTAAACTCTCAGTCTGGAATGTCTCCACCTTTTGCAGCCATTGGTTAGAGACCTAATGTTCCCATTACTGTGTGTACCATGATGAATTAAGCTCTGCACTTTAATTACCCTCCTCAAAGAGCACTTACAACTAAAGGAAAAGTCAACAAAATCTCTGTTTATTTCAATCTATTGTAAAAGATGCTGAATTACACTGCAGAAAAGTAGGAGCATTTTTTGTTCTTTTTTTTTCTTTTCTTACCCACTAAAATCAGATTATACTTTAAAATGTAAGAGGCTTGGTTTTAGAAGTTCATTAACATTTCTTCCAGGCAGCCAAGAGTCTAAGCACAGAGGCAAGAGACAACTATAACAGCATCAGGTGTGACTGCCTAGTAACAACTGCAGAGCACAGTGGGTCTTCCTATCTCCCCTTAGGGTGGACAACCCCAGTGTTGTCCCAGCAGACTCTCTCTTCTAGGCGATTTAAAGGATGGGTCATTCCAAGAGGAAAAAAGTTGTCCAGAATGTAGCTCTTTATAGTTTTCCCACTTTATCCCCCAAAACTTTTAGATGGCTTTGGATATATACTTATATAAAATGAGTTTACAAATAAAATATACTGATAAAGACATAAGAATTTTATTTTAAAACAATTTTTGACTTACGAATAATTTCATTCCTTATTAAATATAAAGGCAAATTTACATAATAGGGAGGTGGATATGCTTATTTGCTTCCACATAAAGAAGTAAATCTTGGCTGAATATTCAGTATTTAAAGATGTAAGACACTTTCAGCATTTTCAGAAATGATTGATATTTTCTATTTTATCACCAATGTCAAAAATTCTGGTTTGCATAAATAAATAGTACAAGATGGTAGAAGTATATTTAGGACCATTTCTAAAGTTATGGGAAATTCCATCCCAATCCCAAACCAAAATTCACTTCATGATTTTTGATGAAAACAAGTCAAAAACTCAAACAGCAACTTTCCAAAAAAGCAAACGTTCTAACACAATACAATTTCAATTATGTATTAATATGATGGTAATGCTTACATGCTGAGGAGCGAGGATTGTTAAAAGTCCCAGTCCTTCAATAATTAAACCATTATGTGTGTAACAGCAGAAACTTTAAATGTACAGTAAAAAAAAATTATAATTTATAACATACATCAGACTTGAATCTGAGCCATGGTGTTTTGGGCAGCATTCATTGACATTGTGAGGCGTGATGGCATGTGTATATAAAATGCACATGCTGTGTGTTTAAAGCCCAGGCTTCAGTGAAGTCATGAGATGAAACATGAGCAAGCATAGCTAGATTCACCTCGGATTCATTATGGATTTGATTTTGAATCGTGCTTTTGGTCATTGCACAATCAGAACCTTTTAAGGTTGCTCAATGTTTTACAACCCCGCATTGACTTAAGTGACCTCAGATGGGATCACGCTGTGACCTCATGGACTAAAAGTCCCTGGTTCACATCTCCTTTTGAGGGTATAATCTATTAGTACATGGATGCAGCTAAGGGCTGTTTCCTGTTTCTCCCCATGAATCCACACTAGCAGCTCTCCTTGGGTAGAAGAGAAGAAAAGAAATATTTCTTTTTTAATGTATATTTCATTCTTTTTCTTTAAAAAAAAGAAAACAAACTATCTTTTTACATTTTTCATACCAATCCCAGTTCCCGTTCTCTCCCCTCCACTCATTCCCTCTACCTACCTCACCCCACCCCATCTCCCATCCACTCCTCAGAGAAGGTAAGGCCCTTACTACTATATCTAGGCTGAAAAAGGTATCCATCCAAAGAGAAGAGGTTCCAAAAATCCAGTGCAAGCAGTAGGGATCAATCCTGGTGCCACTGCCAGTGGCCCCACGGTCTGTGGTATAAGGGAACACTCATCCATTGCTGGTAGGAATGCAAACATCCTCTCCAGCAGAGGTTATAATTGGTGTTTTTGATTTTAGCCATTCTGACTGGTATAAGATGGTATCTCAAAGTTATTTTGATTTGCATTTCCTGATGGCTAAGGATGTTGAACATTTCCTTAAGTGATTTTTGGCCATTTGAGATTTTTTTGTTGAGATTTCTCTGTTTAGTTCTGTACCCCAGTTTTAACTGGGTTATTTGGAATTTTGATATCTATTATCTTGAGTTCTTTACATATTTTGGAGATCAGTCTTCTGTCTGATGTGGGATTGGTGAAGATCTTTTTCCATTCAGTAGGCTGCCTTTTTGTCTGATTGACTCTGTCCTTTACCTTACAGAAGCCTCTCAGTTTCAGGAGGTCTTATTTCTTTATTGTTACTCTCAGTGTCTGAGCTACTGGTGTTATATTTAGAAAGCAGTCTCCTGTGTACATGTATTGTTGGCTACTTTCCACATTTTCTTCTATCAGGTTCAGTGTGGTCAAATTTATATTGAGGTCTTTATTCCATTTGAACTTGAGTTTTGTGCATGGTGATAGATAGGAATCTATTTTCATTCTTCTACATGTTGACATCCAGTTATGCCAGCACCATTTTTTGAAGATATTTTCTTTTTTCATAATTTTAGCTTGTCAAAAATCAGGCGTTCGTAGGTGTGTGGATTAATATGTGGGTTTTTGATTCGATTCTATTGGTCAACCTCTCTGTTTTTATGCCAATACCAAACTGTTTTCATTACTCTAGTTCTCTATAATAGAACTTGATATCAGGGATGGCGATGTCTCCAGAAGTTCCTTTATTGTACAGGATTGTGTTGGCTATCCTGGGTTTTTTGTTTTTCCATATGAAGTTGAGTATTGTTCTTTCAAGGTCTGTGAAGAATTGTGTTGGGATTTTGATGGGATTGCATTGAATCTATAGATTGCTTTTGGTAGGATTGACATTTTTACTATCTTGATCCTACCTATCCAAGAGCATGGGAGATCTTTCCCTCTTCTGATATCTTCTTCAGTTTCTTTCTTCAAGCACTTAAAGTTCTTGTCAAACAGGTCTTACACTTCTTTGGCAATATATGTTATGTTATTTATGGCTACTGTGATATTTCTCTGATTTCTTTTTCATCTTTATCATTTGTATATATGAGGGCTGCTAATTTATTTTTAGTTGATCTTGTATCCTGCTACCTTACTGAATGTAATTATTAGCTGCAGAAGTTCCCTAGAAGAGTTTTTGGGGTCACATATGTATACTATCATATCATCTGCAAATAACGAAAGTTTGACTTCTTCCTTTCCAATTTGAATCAACTTGATCTCATTTTGTTGTCTTATTTCTCTAGCCAGAACTTCAAAAACTATGTTGAATAGATATGGAGAGGGTGGATGGCCTTGTCTTGTTCCTGATTTTAGTGGGATCACTTTGAGTTTCTCTCCATTTAATTTGATGGTGGATGTTGACTTGCTGTATATTGCTTTTGTTATGTTTAGTTATGTTCCTTGTATCCCTGATCTCTCCAAGACCTTTATCATGAAGGGGCGTTGGACTTTGTCAAATGCTTTTTCAACATCTAATGATAAGATCATATGGTGTTTTCTTTCAGTTTATTTATATGATGGATTACATTGATAAATTTTCGTATGTTGAACTATCCCTGCATCACTGGGATGAAGCTGACTTGATCATGGTGGGTGACCTCTTTTTGATGTTTTCTTGGATTCGGTTTGCCAGTATTTTATTGAGTATTTTTGCATCCATGTTCATGAGTGATATTGGCCTGGAATTCTCTTTCTCAGTTAAGTCTTTGTGTGGTTTTGGTATCAGGGTAACTGTAGCCTCATAAAAAAGAGTTCCTTCTGTTTCTATTATGTGGAACACTTTGAGGACTATAGGTATTAGATCTTCTTTGAAGTTCTGGTAGAATTCTGCACTGAAACCATCCATCCCTGGGATTTTCTTGGTTGGGAAGCTTTTGATAACAGCTTCTATTTTCTTGCAGGTTATAGGTCTATTTAAATTGTCTACCTGGTCCTGATTTATTTTTGGCATGTGGTATCTATCCAGAAAATTGTCCATTTCTTTTACATTTTCCAATTTTGTGAGATACAGGTTTTTGTAGTATGACCTAATGATTCTCTGGATTTCCTCATTGTTGTTATGTTCCCCTTTTTATTTCTGATTTTGTTAATTTGGATGTTCTTTCTCTGCCTTTTGATTAGTTTGGATAAGGGCTTGTCTATCTTGTTGATTTTCTTAAAGAACCAGCTCTTTGTTTTATTGATTCTCTGTATTGTTTTGTTTCTCTTTTATTCATTTCAGCCCTCAATTTGATTTTTTCCTGTCTTCTACTCCTCCTGGGTGAGTTCTTTTTGTTCTAGAGCTTTCAGGTGTTCTGTTAAGTCACTAGTGTGAGCTTTCTCTACTTCCTTTATGTGGGCACTTAGTGCTATGAACTTTCCTCTTAGCACAGCTTTCATAGTGTCCCATAGGTTTGGGTAAGTTGTGCCTTCATTTTCATGGAATTCTAGGAAGTCTTTAATTTCTTTCTTTCTTTCTTCTTTGACCCAGGGGTGGTTTAAAGGAGCATTGTTTAATTTCCATGTGTCTGTGGGCTTTCTGAAATTAGTGTTGCTGTTGACTTCTCATTTTAAACCATAGATTGCAAATAGGCAGCACACAATAAGTTGATCTCCTCATTATGACCAGTTGTGTTTTTTTGTAATAGTCTCCATTTGATGCAAAGAGATGATTCTTAAAATAAGAGTCAAAAGTATACTTACCTGTGGGTATAAATATAAGTTTTAGAATGCAGTTAGAAATTATGCTGTCCTAATAAAATTGCAGTAGTAAGTTCTTCTTTAGGATTCATTGATGGGGGAAGAGCCACTAGCCAATCACATCAAGGGGAACTCACTCTACCCAAGTCGTGATCCAATCCTTCTGGCGGACACCGCATGGAGAGAGCGCATACCTGTGTTCTCCCGATTTTCTACCTGGGGTGCCAGTAGCCACACCCCAACTTGATGTGATTGGCTAGTGGCTCTTCCCCCATCATCTCATAAACTTGCTAGCTTCAGATAGTTACTAGATGATTTTCCTCCTGCTGAGGGAATCCAATTAGACCACTACTGGTTACTGCCCAAATATGAATGCCAGTCTTGCACCATTAGGGTATCTTACCTTGCTAGTTACTGTTGTAGTTAATGGGCATCGCAACTGGATGAGACTGTTGGCTGCTTCCCTCGGCAGATGCACAGCACCTTCTCGTACTATGAAAGCTAGACTGGAGGAAGGAGACCTTCAGGTGTCATCCAGCTAAAATATTCTGAATCCTGTGTCCAACAAAGGGACTTACCAGCAGTCAACTGCAAGAGTGTATATTGTTGTGGCGTCACTTAGACTTTCTTGCCAAACAACTCAATTGGAAGCTTTTTTTGTTTTGTTTTCTTGTGCCAGGAACTAGGGATTCTGTTACACAGTCTGTGCCTCTTTGGGGGAGCCTAAGTGGCATAACTTCATTTAGGATGTATGTGTATAAATACTTACATGTTATCATATATAATTTAGGTAAATATAAAATAATGTAATCACTGGAGAGTTGATCAAACATCCCTTGCATAATTATCCCTCCTCCATCCCTTTCTTTCTGTATCTACCTTCTTCTTTATCCTCATTTTTCTCATTCCCCCTGTTTCATTTCTCCTGCCATAACCCTCTCTAGCCCCACTCAGTGGCCCCTTTTTCTTTCCTGGTTTGGGGAACTGAGCTTTTAAAGTCATGAGTTCTTTCAAGGGAAGAGAATAACTTTATCAGGTGCATTCAAAGGATCTTTGGAAATAATTTACAGTTACTCGATAACTGTAATTTTTTCAGTAGGCTCCTCATAGTTGCTTTACATGCCTGTCCATCTACGCTGGTATTCCTTTTGATAGCAACTCTGCCTTGCTCAATTTTGCACTCTCAATACCTATTCTGGTGCTTGTGTCATGCTTAAGTGTATGGTGCATCATACAAGGGAGTTCCACACTTACTTAGGAACAAATATATAGTTACATGATTATGAGGAAAGAGAAACCACATATTGTTGGGTAGAACAAGAATACTTCACAAACCTAGTCATGCATGATACAGCCAAATAAGACCAGTATCATTGTCTTATTTGGACCAACAGAGTTCAAGAAAGATAATATCAGGAGGAAGATATACAGCTGAAGACCCATTGGCTTCATAAATGAAAGATGTGACCATTCTGTGGGTGGCAATGTGGAGCCAGGTGCTACATCTTATAGTAAATGAGAATAGAGAGTGGGAGGGTAGCCATAATGAGACTGGAAAATGCCAAGTACATCAGACTGCTGACAGGTCCTGAGACAGAAACAGATGAAGCTTTTTGGAGGAAAGTAGATGAGAAACACATATCAGAGGCTCACCCGGGCAGTACTGTTTACATCATCGGAAGAAAGCTGTCAAATCAGAAGAGAGCAGTGTCGGAAGTGTGGAGTGAATTCCTATTGCTGATAGAAAAGGACTTTGCTTCTCTGATCATCAGCTTTTACAAGCATGAAAATTAGCTTACCCTCGCAGTAGGAGTTAAAGGCAAAATCAAGGGACACGAACATCAGACTCTAATAAAAAGAAGCCAAAAGCAAAAGAATAACCTGATAGATGGGCTTAGCTGAGTCAAACTGACTGGGTTAAATAAGATTAATAGTTAACTATCCTGTATACCTTTGATACACCAAACCCCTAGCCTTGTTGGAAGTCTTGTTTTCTTCTTTCAAATGGCTGACCCTTTCATCTCACTGAAACCAATGCTACCCCAGAGAACAGAAGGGCGAGGCTATCATTTCAAGGCAGTGTAATCTTCTGAGGGAAATGCCCTCAATTTCCCCAGTGGGTGGAAGTGGAAAGTTCTGTAAATGGGCTAGCAGGACAGACGGCGGGAATGCCTGAGTTTAGAAATTGCCTCCTATTGCAAAAGATCATTTTTACGTTATTATTTATCAACACTTCCGACTAATTTAGGAAGAACAAGGTTATATAAGTTATATAAAGTTATATAAGACTGAGGAAATGGAAAATGAAATAAACTGTCAGCTGTGCTTGCTGGTGTATGCCTTAGGTTCCAGTACTTGAGAAACAGAGGCAGTCAGGTCTCTGAGTTTCAGGCCAGCCTGGTCTACATGACAAGTTTGAGAACAGCCAGGGCTGCACAGAGAAATCTGTCTCAAAAACCAAAATTTAAATTAATAATAATAATAATGATGATAAAGTTTAATAAAAATGTTTAAACCCCATCTAGAAATGTCATCTTTTTTTGTGTGTTACTGTGGATCTGACATGCAGGGATAAGTAGAGATTTCCAGATTTTCTGGAAAAACAAATTGTTAAAGATATTAGGGAAGGAGAAAATATTGAGTTGTGACCTTGTGCTGTAGCTTACACAGCTCATCTCATTTCATCTCCATAAAAATTCTATAAGAGATGATTAGCATCCTACCATCTAAGAAACTGAGGCTCAAACACAGCACATTAAGCAGACATCCAAAGCAAGGCGTGTGCCGGAAATGGGACTGAAATCCAGATGTGTCCAAAATCAAAGTCTCACTGTTCCCACAGATGAAGAAGTTCTTGTGTATAAAGAGCAAGCGGCAAGAGAAACAGCAAAGCATAAGCCCTCCACAGAATTATTTAATATAATGTGTGTAATCTTTATAACACTGTAATCAGGTTAAGAGAGGGATCACGGTATCTTAAAGCCACAAGATCAACCAAAAAAAAAAAAAAGAAGTGATATGTAAAACATAATAAAACCGTACTAGAGGATATTAAGGACTGGACCACTGGAAGATGCATAGCACAGGTTTTAATTTGTCTTCAACACAGCTTTGTTAATTTACAGAAATCAAAATCCAATGAAATTTTTTAAACATATAGAGAAAAAAGTGCACAGGAGGTAAATGTTTTGAGAAAAGAGTGAAATAAAGGAATATATCCAACTATATATATATACAGATATCCAATATCTGTAAACTTCAGTGATTAAAACAGTATTATACTTATGCAAGAAGAAACTAAAACAAAAAAAGTGAAAATTCAGAAATTAAACTTTGGGGTACATAAGAATTTAATAATTTATATGTTCTATATCATTAAAGTGGGCTTACAGTTCTGTAAAAATAGATAATTCAGCAAATAACTTGAAGAGAAGAGATTACACTATTTCAAACAATGAAGAATTTTCTTGTTTAAATGAAAGGTCACATACCTCCTCTGCTTGAAGCTCTCACATTGCCCGTCTCTTATGGTAAAGGATATAATCCACCTTGAAGGCCCTATATAACCTAAGCCATATTTTCTCCTAAATTCATTTCATATTGGTCTCATCTTGTGGCATTATACCTCAAACACGTTGGTGTATATGCTGAAATTCAGAAAATACAGGAAAACTGTGGGCATGTGCTTTTCACTGGTGGTCCCTTCCCACCATGTGTGCACCTCCTTGAGAACTTTAGTCAAATGTCACCTAGTCTTGCTCCATCACAATAATAAAAGGCAGCGAGAAAGAAAGCATAGTGAGGATATAAATGGCGTAAGCACCTTCCCCACCCCCTCTCTGACTCACAGACTGCCAACTTATAAATTTAGCAACATTAACATAAAAAACCTCGGTGTGTTTCAAATATGACTGGACTTAAATAGCCAGCAGCAGCTGGAAGGATCACACAGATAATATGCTCTCAGTAAAGGTTAATTTCTTTAAAATAAAAATAAACCTCTGCTACATATAATGGAAATAACAATGCAAATATGGATAAAAAGGGCAAATAAAATTCTTGCTCATGTGTGAAGACACATGGCCAATATGTGTAAAAGTATCCCATGTCGCAGAAAAGAAGACGAGTTAGGAAAGCTTCTTTCGCCACGCAACCAGTCACTGCACAAAGAGCAATGTTTGTCAAGAGTAAGGGGGCAACATGAGTAAAAAAAAAAAAAATATTTAAAATGTGCTTACCTTTCAGCCTTGGAATTTTAGTTCTGGACATTAGTCATAAGGAAATAATTAGAGGCAAGTGGAGAGATTCATCCCTAAAGATATAAGAGAGTAGCATTCAAGGTAAGAGGGTAAAGGGGGTATGAGGTGAAGCACTTTCTTCTTGCTGATCCGGGTAGAGAGGCAAAAACTGGAGAAGCTGGCTATCTCTAAATGAACCCAAGGTGTGTGGTGTGTGCGTGTGTGTGTGTGCGCACGCGTGTTTTGAGGGCCATTTGGCAGTGGCAGCTGCATCATGTCTTAAGTGCATCTACAAGAGGAAGCAATGAGGGCTTAAGCTTCCACACAGGGACTATGATGAAGTATAAGGAAGTATTTCCCTACACGAAGATTTGCAAATATGGATACCAGGCAAAGAAGGGGACATACAATCACATCTCCTACAGGCCTTTGCTACGGAATGGATTTTCTTCAAATTAGGATGATTTTGGTGCATGTCTAGAGAGGCGTGGTTTGGTCTCAAGTTCATATTCGGCTGTCTATTTCAAATTGTCCTATAATGTTTGATCAGTGCATTTGTGTATCCTGTGACGGGGCTCACAAGAGAGTAATTTTGATCCCAGTTCATTAAAACAACATGGAATTACCTTTTGCTCTGTCCAAATGAAGTAGATGTCTTAGTAAAATGGAAGGAGAAAAATCTGTCAACCTACCAGCTGCCATGCATGACATAAGCGCAATAATATGTGAAACCCTCTGGGTGATTTTAGCTATTCCAGAAAGCTGTGAGTCTGAAACCAATTCATTAACCTTCCTACAAGCCAAAGATATTCAAGTTCCACTCCCCAGTTTCTAGTGTACAGCTCATTTATGCTTCTTGTGAATACTCTTGTTAAGATATTTTTACCCAGCACTAAAGACTGTGCTCATAAAAATTATTGGGCACAATCTTATTACAGTTTAATAGAACTGAACACAACCATTGTGAAGTTCTGACATGAAAGAAATATTCACAACTACAAGGGAAAGATTTGTACACGCTCAAGAAAAAAAAAGCTGGATATCGAAAGCATGTTACAGGGATAGATTAACATTCAGTCAATTCTAATCATGTTTTCAAGGCAGCAAGATATATTTACCAAGGGAAAAAATGAACTCAAGGAGAAAGACTATAAATTGCTTATTTGGAAAATAGAAAGGATATTACTGCATTATTTACAACTTAAAGAGTCATTTTTCATATTTAATAAACTTCAAATATTCTCATTTTTCAAACAAACACAATCTGGCATTGTTCCTCCAGGAACAGCAGAGAAATGTACAGAAGTGTGGGCCACAAAAAGAATGAATTCTGTAATGACTCTCACTGATTATTTCTATCTTCAGATTTTTCCAAGCGGAGGAAAAAAACAAACAAACTAAAACAAGCAGCATTGAGAGACAGCCAGTGGAGCACACCCCTTCAAGGAGGAAAGGAGCCTCCCCGTCTTTGCTTTCCCAGGCTCATTTGACCTAGTTTGTCTAATTTACATGATGGCAATGCGCAGTTGCTCCTGATGTCCTGACCTTTCCAGATGATCTACCTTTGTCAAAATTCCCCTTTGCCTTATTTCTTGGCCATCACCTGGTCTGCCTCGCTTAGTGATCCAGGCACCTGGGATATCAAGGACTTCTCAGTCTACACATCATACAGAGAAATGTTCCTCCCAACTGCCTGAACTCATTCTGACAATATTCTGTGGATCACTCCCTCTTCCTTCTGGACACAAAGCCTGTCGCTAAATAATTATGGCTGTATTCTCCAAATTCTTCCTCATTCTTGCCCATCTGGTAGATAATATATATATATTTTACTTGTTTCTTCCAGAACTTGATCTGCAAGTGCCACATAATGTCTTTGTCTCCTTACAGGGTCACATGACACTTCTATTTTTCTTCACAGGTCTTCACATTTAATGTCTGTAGTTTTGTTTTCAGATTCTCATGTATAGATAGACACATCTCTTCTCAAAAACAATGACTTGATATGCTTCATTTACACAACTGATATAAGGAAGTCTCACTCAATAGCTTGATGGTTTCCCTACCTTTCTATTTATAATACTGTAGCACCATCTTCCAGGAAGTTTTAATGTGGTCTTTAGTGATGGTCCAAAAGAGTAAATTTACACCAGAGGAATGTGATAGGAATCTTAATTTCATCCTGCAAGACTATTTGGTCACTACATAGAATAGCTATTAAATTGAATATACATGTATTAAAAACCTGCTATATTGTTAGAAATAAAAAATAAGTCCTAGGATAAACAGCAGTTTTTATGGAAAAAGTCAACATAAAGAGTTTACTAGAAGTTAAAAAATACACCAACTTTATGATTAAAAAACCACTTATGAGTGAGTACATATGATAAAGCAAAGGAAACCAGCCTACAAATCACAATCCCAGAGAACCTAGAGGGCCCTAAGAGAGACATACATAGATCTAATCTACATGGAGAGTAGAAAAAGACAAGATCTCCTGAGTAAATTGGGAGCATGGGGACCATGGGAGAGGGTTGAAGGGGAGGGGTGAGACAGGGAGGGGAGCAGAGAAAAATGTATAGCTCAATAAAATCAATAAAAAAAATACACCAACTTCCTTGACAACTCTGCTTTTTTGTGATGGCAAAGTATACAGCAAACGATAGACTATATTCTCAAACTCCCTGAAATCTAGGACTTGCAAAGGCCAGTTCTGGCCATTCAAATGTAAGTGGAACTCACTGAAGAGGCTTCCATACAAGCTTTTAGAAAGGGCTGAATCCACACACTTGATTTCTTCCTCTTTCACTTCAGCCTCCTTCCTCTCTCGAGTCAAGTCAGACTGTCCATTAGGGTGCAGCCATCTTGGAATCATGAAGACAGTATCAAATGTTTGGGGGGAACAATCCCTAGGAGCTTTGATTTCTATTGCCATTGCAGATAATGTACAAGGCTTCCTACCACTGTTCCTTTTACTTAAGAGCAAATTTGGGCGCTTTTAATGCCATTGATATTTAGGTTTCCATGACCAGCAGCCTGACATCTTTTTGACTGATATAGTTGGAAGAAAACACTCTGTTATGAAGTTTTAAACAAAGATATTTTAGAAATTGCAGTCCATTACCGAGAATGTAACTTTCATCTGAACCAAACATCATATTGTCATACACATGTGGCTCATTTTTTCTCAAGAGGTTCTTCTATTCCACAAGTATCTATTCACTATGATATGAAAATGTGAAATTACCTTACCATTGTTTGATTTTTTATTAAATATTGATCATGAGTTTGCTTTTAAAAATTATATGATTAGTGATTTTTATAAATGTCCAAAACTTACTTTTGGTTCCTATTAAAGTTTAAAAGAGTTTTGCTCTTTTATTCTTTAAGCTACTTGGCTTTATGTTAACTACAAATAATAGAAGGTGTTCTAGCCTAAGCAAAGGAGGGATTTATTGTGACAATACTCAATAACCCTCCAAATTGAAAGGTAGGTTAGACAGAATGCAATTTTGATCCTTCCTACCCAGAGTGAGGTCAGATTTCCCATATGAAGGATTCAGTACTTCATAAGTCACTAAGTATAGACACTAACCTATAGGTTCCAGGGTTCCCAGGCCTTTTGCATATCTGCATCGATCCCTTTTCGTGGTGCTATGGCCAAATACTCGATAAGAAGTAATTTAAGGATGCATGTTGATTCATGGTTTGAAAGGATACAGTCCATCATGGTGGAAACACATAACAATGGAAGTGTGAGACTGCTTGCTCATCTCTCCTCAAACTGAAAAGCAGAAGGATAAGGACAGGATGCAGATATGGGCTACCATTCTCAAGGTCCATCACCGCTCCCCTATGTGATGACTCATTTCCTACACACTGACCCCACCTTGTAAAGGTTCCAAAACCTTCCTGAAACAGCGCTGAGAATTCCATGTTCAAATACACAAGTCTATGGGGCATAATATACTCCAAACCATAACTATATCTAAATCACCTAAACAACTAGCTATAAATCAAACCTTATTACTACCCTTTAAGGATCAATAGTTTACTATAGCAACTCATTCAATAATTTACTATAAGAACTCAAGAAAGTGTTATGTTTATAGTGAATTGTTTATTTTAAAGATAAAATGTGTTGTTCTGGTTTTTATTTTATTAATGTAGATGTCTATTTGTTTTCTAATGAGAGAAAGAAAGGGTGTAGATTTGGGTGGATGGGTAAACAGTGAGGATCTGATAGTAGGATGGCATGGAAACTGGATGCAGAATATACTGTGAAAAGGGAAATCTATATTCAATAATAATAAAAATTTTATGACGTTTATATATTTCTATAATTAAATTTGTGTCATTTGTATAACAAAAAAGGGAAAAAATTATGAAATAAACTCATGAAATGAAGAGAGATCTAAGCAAGGTCTGAGGATGTCTCAAACATAAAGGTTCCATGATTTTAGGCGGTTGTTCTCCCTGCATGCTTACTTGTGGTTACCATGCAGCTAAGTTCACTTACATTTTGGATGTGTAGAGATTTTGGTGGGGCTTCCCTTGTGTATTCTGTAGTTAAATTACTGGTCACATGATAGAACTAAATCACTAGCTTCCCTTTCCTCACAAGAGGTAAGTAGATTGGAATGGTATCAGTATATCTTTCTAATTATATATTTGGTCTTTTGGCATAGCCAAGCTTCTCCTGAGTCAGTACCAAAAGGTCAGTCATAAGCCAGCACATTAGCATAGCTATCTGGAGTGATCTAAAGAGCCCACTATGACAAAAAAGACACTCACATAGAAAATTTCAAGGGTTTCTAGGTTCCCAACCAGGCCAGTGGCCAATCAGATTTTATGGTAAATAACACATAGGAATCATACTCAAGAAATCAACAAGAAAAGTTTAGAGTCAAGAGCTTTCTACCCGAATGGCTATCTGAAAACATGAGCCATCTCTGGAGGGCTTCGTGGAACTCCCACCAACCACCTCACAACAGATAAAACATGTGCTGCCCAACGACAGCCCGGCCATCTCCCTCCTGACTGGGCACGTGCTACCCTATTTATACTGCTTCTCCCAGATCCAAAAGTCCTAGGCATGAACAGTCCACTGCATCCAAATATATAGGTCATGGCACACCCTTGGCTCACAGAAAAAAGAGGAACATTTATCTTTCTCAGGCTTTTTACTGAGACTTCTGCCTGAATTAATGGAATTCTTATAATAAGAAACTGGGTCCGTAACAGCCAAACCATGACAATTTCCCTACGCATAACTCCTCAGCTAATTACAATCCATACAACACAGTGTTCTGTTATCCCTAAAAATGTGCTTATGTAAGACATCATGTTATCAGCTTCTATATAACTTCTATAACTAAAGCGTGCTTTTTAACTTACGCAACTAGAGGATAAGCCAAAGTCAGTACAACTCGAACCAAAGGTCTCCACTCTGGTAGCAGTGTCTATCCTGCCTTTAATTTTCTTCTCCATTCTATGAAATATCATTTATTCTCCAACCTATGTTCTAAAAATGATAGTGGTAGAAGTAAACAGGACATAAAAAGTAATTTAAATATATAAATATGTAGGTAGGCATCAAGGTAAGCAGGTTAGTTAATATAGAGTTACTTCTGTCATGTAAAATCATGAAACAGACCTCATTTCTCCTCCATGTTGCCACTATTATCCAACCTCATGTCTTTAGTGTGTGTGTGTGTGTGTGTGTGTGTGTGTGTGTGTGTGTGTGTGTACATGCTTATGTTCATGTATCTGCTGCGGTTCATACACATGTGGGTATAGATCTACATGTGCATGCCTACATGGCAAGGTCAGAAGACAACCTTGGGTGTCATTCACTTTTTTCCTTTTCCTTTTCTTGCCTTTCTTTCTTTCTTTCTTTCTTTCTTTCTTTCTTTCTTTCTTTCTTTCTTTCTTTCTTTCTTTCTTTCTTTCTTTCTATTTTTGAGACCATGTCTCTCATTAGACTACAGCTCAACAATGGAATAGGGCGACTGATAAATAAGCCCTAGGGGTCCTTTGTCTCTGCCTCCCTAGTGGTGGATTGCAAGTGTGCATTACTTTGGGATAGGGCTCAAATTCTGGTCTTTGCTCTGCCTTTGCATACTTTTTTTGATTAAGCTATGCCCCAAGCCCTCACAACACTTTTCAATGGATTTAAGATCAACTCATATAATCTAGATGATCTTATCTCGAATCTTTAATTTAATTACATCATGAAACCCTTCTGTCAAGTAAGACCACAGTTCTAAGTTCTGGATATTGGGAGGTAGACATACATTGGGGGAAGGAGGAACCATTAAGTCTGTTGCAGTTGGTTTCATAGCTATTACCTTTGCTGCATAGTTAATGGGACCATTAAGCAAGGACTGAGAAAAAATAGAAGAGAAGAATGGTTGACATCTAGAAGTATGTTGGTTACCATGAATCCTGACTCTTAAGAGACTTCTGGCAAGAATTTAAATGGTATGGAATGGCTTCCTTGTTTGTACATTCTCAGAGGGTTATCTACTATTCTCAAGCCAAAAGTATTATACCTCCAAATTTCCAATCACCTGATCAAACTATTAACTTTACTCACTGTTTTAGTCAGTATTTAAGTCAATTCTTAACTTACTTTTCCCAGGAGCTATAGACAAGATATGCCTCCTTTTAGGACCAACACTGGGTTGAGCAGACAGTAAAGTTGCATACATACACTAAGGTTGGTCCCAGAAAATTCACAAGAAGTATTTATAAACCAGACTTTCTATGGACCTGTGTGCCTATCATCTACAAATCTGCCTGTCTGTCTTGGTTTGTTTCTATATGTTTGCTTCTCAGGCTACTGGCTAACCAGTAGAACACCTCCATAAGTCCACTTTTAATGTTTTACAAGAAAGCAGCTACGTAATGTGAAGACTTGTGGGAAGAGCAAGCAAACCTGTTCTGTTTAGCTTATGCCCTCAAAACGGCACTGGATCCATTCCTGCAGATGAATTCGGTTTTGATAGAAATATAATCCTATGTATACCTTGCTTATTAATCACTTTTGGTAAATAATCCCAAGGTAAGTCAATTATGGGAAACTAAATTCACAAAGCCAGACATACAATTCCTATGAAAGTAAAGCACAATTCAAGAAATGTTTGAAGGAAGGAAGGAAAGAAAGGAAGGAAAGAAAGAAAGAAAGAAAGAAAGAAAGAAGGAAGGAAGAGAAAATAGCTCACTTGAAAGCCTTTAGATTTTATTATAAGAATAATATTTGGTATCTTGACCATGAATTTGATACTGAGGCTCCATAAAACCTCCCAATCTGCTACCAACTGTTCGAGTTTCATTGGCCCTACTGGTTCCTGTGGACTGCCAGATAGAGGTATTGTGCTGCAGCCTGGACTGATTGCCAGGGGCTGTATTGATTAGAGTTAGTCAGGAGACAACATCTGGAACAGCAGCTGCTCCTGGAAATACCACCTAATTAAGCTTATGATAATCTACTCTCATTCTCCAAGACCCATCTGTCTTCTGCATCAGTCTAATTGGGGAGTTAAACAGAACCGTGATGGGAATGACCACTCCTTGTCATGCCAGCATTCTTCCTAGAATACATCTGTGGGACCCTAGAGAAATGCTGTATTGCTCTAGAAAAGTGACCCTTCTGGCTCCTTCCTTGAAGATAATATTATTTATAAAGAAGGAAATTTGTGAGTAATGGCCAGTTGCCTGAAATGCCTTTTCCTAGAATACATGCAGAAAGTAGAGAGGAAGTGAAAATGTATCTGGAGAACCCACTGTGCCTGATATGGACTTGGGTCAATATTCCATTTCTCATCAGACCATCATAAGATTTGGTTCTGACCGTAAACAAATACAGTGATTTTCTTCTTTGACAGAAATTATTTACTTTGCAGTCAATATCCTAAAACAAGTGACAAGTTTGCTTGCACTCCAGCTTTCTGCATATATTTAGACTCCAATAAGATGACAAACCAGAAAATACTGTCGTGCCTCTGTCTCCTATCTGTGTAAGCTTCTCTTCAGACACGGAGAACCTATTAGAATTTTTAAGCAGTCCTGTGAGTTTCCCACACACTTCCATCTGCAGGTTTCAAGATCAATAAGTCAAGGTTAGGGAAAGCAGAAATACGGAGCCCCTAGAGGCTGCCTGCTGGGCCACCTCTGCACCTGCCTTCCTTCCCCCACAGGATCTTTCCCATTTCCAGTGGAAGGAAGAAGGACATTTCAACATCAGTGTCTGCCTGAACATACTCCAAACAGAAGCCCTAACCACATGGAATAATGGTTTCTCTGGTTCCATCACTGAGGCGTTTCTCAAAGTTTTAATGAAGGGTTGTCTTCTATGTCCATTTCTGAAACACAGGAAAAGTGTAGGATTTATATTACAAATGATGTCTTTCAATTCCTCTCTGTATATTATGACAAACGATTTAGGTCAGTTTAACTTTTATTAGACTTATCACATTTCAGTAGAGTTTCAGTTATCTAATCTACCTAAGCACTAAAACTACTTTATCCATTATTTTTCTGTTGTTTTAATAAACACCATGGTCAAGGCAACTTACAGAAGAGAGTATAGTTAGGCTTAATCTTCTGTAAGATTGTGAGGGAGAAGACAAGAGGCTGAAGCTGGAAGCGGCGAAATCACATCCATTACCACTGGCACGAAGCAGAGAGGTATTTGGAAGTGAAGGCAAGGCCATGTTATCTTAGAGTCCTCCCCCCCCGGACATACTCCCTCCTGCAGACCTCCTAAGCCTCCCCCAAATAGCACCACCAACTAAGAACCGTGTGTCCAGGTTCCTGAGTATATGGGCTCACTTCTCCTTCAAATCATCATAACTCCCTTGCCTTCATGAATTCAGATAGTGGCCTCATGACTATGTTTAACAAGATAAAAGGATTAGACTAACCTAAATGTATTTTTTCTCTGCTCTTTGATTGAGCAGGTTCAGAATTTAGTACCATCTATTTTCCCCTTAGGTATTTTATTACATAAATTGGTAGATGGGTTTGTTTTGTTACATAAACCTATTATAAAGATTGTCATCATAATTGACTCTGCTGAAATCCAAATCTAGTTATTGATTTGAGATGAACATGAAGGACGGAGGTTAGGAACTAAAGAGACCTGACTCCAACAAGGGAAAAATGGTTCTCTAAAACAAAGAAAAGGAAGTTTAGAGAGTTTTGGCATCCACAACTCTTTAAAACATTCAGATATTTCCAGCTATCCCTAATTCAATATTCTGTGTCTCATTTTGTCCCATTTAATACTTTAATATTTTCCCAGAGACCTGGAAAGAAGATAGACTAAGAAATGTCTATCTTGGCAAATGGTCTGGCTTGGCAGCCCATGACCAGCCTTTCCTTTGTTTCTTAACTCTCTCTGGTCTATAAACGCTAGCATCAAAAAATTCTACCAGCACAACCAGTCACAGGCCTTAAGGTGAAGGTTTTTAAATTAAGAATACCCTATTTTTCTTTTTTCTTAAGGCCACCCATTGTGGTTTGAAGCAGTTCCTCCCCAAACATTTGAATATCTCCAGCTGTTATTCCCCAGCAGCAAGCTGATACCCAAAGCCTTTTCATAGTGTGTGATGGATTCCAAGTGATGACAGAAAAGTATAACTACCCACCACCGTCTGTCATTTGTCCTTCATGGGCATGATGACGTACTCTCTGCCTATAACTCCAATTATTCCAGGTACAAAATAGACTCTCACTTTCCTAAAGGACCACACACACACACACACACACACAGAGAGAGAGAGAGAGAGAGAGAGAGAGAGAGAGAGAGAGAGAGAGAGAGAGAGATTACATCCAAACTAGTAAAGGTACTGGATATCCAAGGATCATATAAACTGATCACAAGGAAAGAACTCAAATTAGCTAGAGGATATGTATTGACTACTCTGGAATCAATAGAGGGAATAAGGACCAGGATATTAAAAATGATCAATAAGCCATGGAGCATGAGTAAACTGATTATGGAGCTACAGGACCAGAACTGAGGTGATGGGGTAAAGGAAACATCTATGCACCTTCATTGTTCATCAGATCTCTTAAAAAGAAAGACATTATGAAACTGTATTCCATAAGAAATGTAGAATGGAAACTAGATAAAGATGGGTATTCATGCCAAAGTCTCAGACAAGAGAAACGTAGGCTAAAAGGACATCATCAGATATTTAGGAAAGTAATAATCCCAACTTCATTCTCGATGGCCTGTACTAAGTGAACTCACAGAGGTCAATCTTTACTACATAGTAATCCCTTGCACACAGAAAAGACACGACTGTAAAACCAAATTCTTAAGATTATTCAATTTTCCTGAATTTTGGATGGATTTGAACAAGTAAAAAGCTCTGTAGTTTTCTTGTGGATAATAAAAGCAAAAGCATATGTATGAAGTATTATTTTTTATGTGTACGTGTGTTTTGTCCTTATATATCTGTTCACCATGTAGGTGCAGTGCCCAGGAATGCCAAAAGAAAGCACCAGACACCATAGAACTAGAATTATAAATGGTTGTAAGCTGCCATGTGGGACTTGTACTCAAATCTGGACCTTCTCTTAGATCAGCCAGTGCTTCTAATTACAGAGTCATCTCTCCAGACCCTGATTATATTTTGAGCAGTTTTATGATTTAGAAATAAAAAGTCAATTAGAACTCTGAAGAACATATTTTAATACTGATTCTCTTTTAAAAATGGAAATGTCTTTGTTGTTTATTCAGTGATTTAATGATTCATATATCAATATTTTAATTTGTCATTATTAAGAGGTCACTGGCTCTGTAGCTAGTTGTTTGTCTTATAAAATTACTGTGGCTGGGCCATGGTGGCGCATGCCTTTAATCCCAGCACTTAGGAGGCAGAGACAGATGGATCTCTGTGAGTTCAAGGCCAACCTGCTCTACAGAACTAGTGACAGGAAAGGCTCCAAAGCTACACAGAGAAACCCTGTGTAAACAAAAATAAATAAAATTACTACGAATCAATATTTGTCATCAATACTTGCAAGGCTATAGTTTGCATGCTATCATCCAGAGGGTTCACAATCTTAGAACTTATTAGAAGAGAACCTGGATCATGAATATATTGTTTATAAATACTTCCTTAGCACTTACATTTTGCAATTGTTTTTCTGTTTTCTTTGAATCCCATGGAGTTGAAACATGTCTCAGGACCTTCCAGTCAACATCAAAGTAACATTGTTCTTCCATTCTCAGCTATGGGTTCACTATGACTCTCACAATGCCAAGGCATAAAAGAAAAATGTTCTCTATCATTCATTCAACTACACTTGACCAGTTCTTTAAAAACATACATAAACATGCATTTTATCACCAACTGAGATACCTTTCCTGTCCTTACCAACTAATTGCCAATACATACACACTGTCAGCCACAATTGTTCAGAACTGGAGACCGGCCCACACAGTATAATACAAAAGGAACCTGCCAGCAGTGAACAGCACACACTCAACAAGGAATGGGACAGTATAGAACAGTGATCCATGTTGTGCTAATGCTCTCTGGTTCGTGTCTAAAGTCATAGGACTCTGCAGCCCTCATTGGCGAAGAGTGTATAAGAAGTACCTGGCAGCCAGGCATAGCAATGCACGCATTTAATATCAGCACTTGGGAAGCAGAGACAGAAGGATCTCTGTGAGTTTGTTGCCAAGTTGGTCTACAGAGTGAATTCTAGGACAGCCAAGACTGTTACACAGAGAAATACTGTCTTGAAAAACCAAAAAGCAAAAAGAAGGCACACTTGGCAAACTACAGAGCCAGTTCATTTTACAGCATGATTGTTACTATATTCATTGTATTCATTCATTTTTCAGGAATATGTCTTAGAAATAGAACTTTCACCAATAAGTGCTTCAGAAAGAAATGGTGTATAGCTAGAAATCTGTGTCCTTGATAACATGGATTTTAGATACCTGTAGGAAACCTAAAAATATACATTATATGTAGATAAATTGTTTATGTGTGTATGTTTACGTTTTTGCATGTTTTCCAGAAAAGTTATAAATATGCCCAATTGCTTCATAGTTTGTTACTTGACCACAACCAATTTTGATCTTTTCTAAAAACAATATTAAAGAAAAGCTATTTCCTTTTTATACATTTTTGTTTGAAGAATGAGATGAGTAAGATTTCCTATTGAATGCTTCAATGTTTTATTTCTATTCCTCCATTTAGAAAAAAATCTAAATTGGAAATTGCAATCTCTTTTAATATGTCTTGATCTTCACTGAAGAACATTTTTATCCTCATGGAATTTTTGTTTCCTTTTCTGTCATCTCTCTTTGGACTATTAATCGACACAAAATGGTATGCTTGCTTTTGCTCTTTACACCAATTTGTGTGTGGAGGGGACTGTTCATTTATTTTCCACACTTTTATTTATTTGAGTATATTACTAAGCCCAACTAACCTGTTTACTAATATTTTAATATTTCAACTTTTCTCTGCACTTTTACCAATAATATCCAGGTGTTTTAGCACTTTTATTACTATTCTTGGTTTTAGATTATTTATTCATTGTTTTGTATTTGAGCCCAACTTTATTGATTAGCTTGCTTCTCTTGAGAATTAATGTGCTCTGCTTGAATTGTTGCTGTAATTCACCTAAGAAGGAAAAATGTACCTCTGTGATCCAAAATTATGTCTTATCAAAGCTTGTGATTTGGGGCCTTGGAGTTACCAAGTGCATTTAATTTACAATCATTTTTAAGCCACTAGCATTTGAGGTACATTGACTAGAAAACTCTATAGGGGATGCAAGAGAAAGGCTCCGTCTTTCATATATTACTAACTCTTTAGGTAAAATCCTTGCTCAGAAACAGAAATAGCAACTCTTCATTAAATTCTAAATCAGCTCATGTGCCATAGTGTGCTCACACAAAATTTCAGCAAATGCTCATGTGCCAGTCAACAAGCCAGGGTTTCAAGGTGCAACAAAATTGTGTTACCTAGACTTCAAAGTAAACCCTGGAAGGGTGGTAATCACAGAGGTGTTCAACACAAGCAAGGTCACGCATCAGGCTTTGGGAACATGTAGCAAGAAAATCTAACCCAATCATGGGTATTAGAAAAGGCTGCTGGGTGGAGTGTGTGTATCTTTACTTAAAGAAGATTAGTAGCAAAGGTAGGAAGAACACAGCAATTGAGTGGAAACTGTCTAAGGCATTGTTCTACAGGTGTGAGTACAGTCTTTGAAAAGAATAACTTGTAAGAAATACGTAACTGATCTGGAGAAACATCAACACATCGACTGTATTCTCCATGATGAAACTCCATGTAGTAAGGAGAGCATGGGCTCTTTCAAATGACTGAAGAATGGATCATAAGTAGAAGGAACAGTGTAACAAAGGCCAGAAGCAAAATTGTGTGTCTTGTCTTATAAAAAGAAAACTGATGGGTCACCTCGTATGATGTAGTATAGACATGAGAAGACTTGAAAGAACCTATACATGGAAGGAACTGTTTCCTATAAGGAAGGGATAGAAAGAATGAGACTAAGAGGACATTGAGGCTAGAAGAGCATTCTTTGCACAGATACATTCTGACTTGGAGTAGGGTAGTATGGCAGATGCTCTTGGTGTCCTGCCCAAATCCCCTTGGCATCTCCATCCCCATTTCCATACACACCACCTGCTACCTACCACAAGCATCTGTGACATTCCAGCCTTGGGCTTTCTCTGGCCACAGAAGCATGCCTGGCCTATCTGGGGCACAGGCTATAATCTGGGAGCACTTACTCCATTAACAAGTGAAAGATGGGAAACAGGATACTGATGCCTCAGTTGTATTGTCCCCAACAAAGGAAAGCATCTGTGGAGCATGCTCAGTGCAGCCTGCCAGGTGTTTCCAGCAGCAGCAACACCATTCACTTATGGAATCCCATTATCTTTCTTCTCCATTCTCTCTCGTGTTCCAGTGAACTACTCGCTCATCAAGCCTTGTCTTGGGATCTGTTTCTGCAATAGCCTAGTCCGAGCAGGACAGTTACTAGGGAAACTGGGGAAGAATGAAGGGGGTTTGAGGGTGGCGATGGAGGGACACTCATTTTTTGAGAGGTCTGCAACAACTGAGCATCACCATACATATCAAATGTGCCCTTGATAAGAAAAATGCAGCTTCGAGACTGCCTCATTTCATCACTGCTTTCCTTAGGCAGCGCATTGATAACAGAAGCAAGCACTGTCCTGTATCGACTTTTTAGTACTTTTTACATACCTGGGGCCTTAGCTACTGCTCTTCAGGAACTTTTGATTTACTTCTCACAATGAAGGGAAACCCAGGGAACCAAGACAGCTCTGTATGAATAAAGACCCAACGTCACTTACTTGAATCCTCTTTTTATACACAACAGAGCTAAGGTTCAGAGAAAAGACACAGCTCCAACAAGAGCACACAGAGGGCAAATAGAGGCCTAGGGGAAAAAGCTGTTTTCCCAGGTTCTGTTCTGTGCACCTGCCCTAGCTATCTGCCAACAGAGGGAAAACTCTCAAGAAGAACAAGGGATTGATGTTTTATTATCAATGTATACACATGTAGATATGGCAACAGCCTAGGAAAAAATACTTTAAAGGAAGTTATCCTCGTAGCAATTAAAGAGTGGGAGGTTTTTCTTCATCTCCAACTAAGCATCTTATAGGAAAGCTTTGGTGCTGTTTCATAAGGACCCCAAAGACACTCATGTCCTAATATTTGACCTGTAGATGTAATAGGTTGCATGAGTAAGGAGAATTAGGGTATATGCAGAAAGTGTGTCCACATAACTTTTTTCAAACATCCTTAATATTAGCCATGCCTCCAGCCACCTCCTCTTCTGCGTTCCTCTCCCATTTCTTTCCCTCTCCGACTTTCCCTCCCATTAGTTCCCCACACACTTGATATCACCTGTGTTTTCCTATATTCCCTCCCTTGAGATCCTCTTTTCTGAATCCTGAACCAACATCTAGTTGCCTGTATTCTATAGGTACTCCAAATTAAACACACACACACACACACACATACACACACACACACAGACGTTTGAAGGTCATATGATAAGATCCCCGCATCAGTGTGAACTCGGAACATTTTCCTTTCTGGGTCTGGGTTACCTCACTCAGTACAATATTTTCCAGTTCCATTTACGTGCAAATTTCATAATTTTATTTTATTTACAGGTGAATAAAATACCATTATACATAGGTACCACACTTTCATTATCTACCATATTATACATCTATGGACTACAGGCTTGTCAACAGCCATATCACCCGGAACACACCCACTCTCTTTCAAAAGAGCAGCTTTTAGACTGAAAAGTCATGACTTAAAAATCCTAAAAACTTGACCCCTTGCCCTGTGGTGTTTTAGAAATAGTATAAAAGATGCAGTTCAGTACCTCTGTTGCTGACAAGGCATGACTCTAGGAGACCTTTGTTATTTACTATTAATACAAACAAAACTACTCAATTAATGCAAAGAATAGCTGCTAGGTGCTATGAGGAAAAGCATTCACTGCAGTTGAGAATGTAAAATAAGACCAGGGAAGGCGTATTAGAGCTGCATGCCTCTAGAAAACCGCAGCAAAGACAGTTAACATTGCATCAGCAGTCCATGAATATTAATACAGTTGAGTTACGGAAACTAATTTGTGTCCACAAATCAGATGTGTAAAAGTGCATTGTTTTTTATTATTGCTGTATAACTGAAATTAATTTCCCCAGGAAGCTCACAGTCTCTAAGGTGACAAAACTTAATATCTGCCAAATCCCGATGTTCCACAGTGCATCTAAGTTTCAGGGAGATCTTGTGACATGTCAGTCAAGATGAACTTTGGATCGTGGTTCATTCAATTTCTCTCCCTTGTTTGATTCACCCTGTGTTTCTTAAGCTACTTGTCGCATTGCTCTGATGAAATTCCTAGCAGGAACCAGCCGAATGGAGAAAAGATTGATTCTGGGTGATCTGGGTGGTTTGAGGAGATACCATCCATTGTGTTGGAAAGGTGCAGGCACAGAAACAGTTTGCAGCCCTGCTGGTGTTACCTGGCTTGCATCAGGCTGGACCAGGAGGCCACATTGGCACAAGCATATCCAGGCTATAAACCTCAAAGCTCATCCTCCAGCTGGGCTCCACCTTCCAAAGCACCACCAACTGGAAACCAAGCATTCAAGTACATGAGCTTGCTGGGATACTTCATAGCCAAAGGATAACCTCGGCCTTATATGATCTGCTGACTTTCTGTGTCGTGTTTGTATGTGGTGAGCCTGCCCTAACCTCTGATGCATTGGGCAGAAAGGGAGCTTCAGAACAAAGCTTGTCTAGAGGGCAGTCGTGACATTTCATCAGTTCTCGCACCATGGAAAAATCTCAGGGCACTTGCTGCTTTCCCAGTCCCTGCTCAAGAAACCCTGTGCTGGTCTCTACTGGGCCTCACATTTACAGTCACTCCTAGCCCAGGACTCCAGCCAGAGCACAGACAGGAGGACTCCCATGGAACAGCGAACCTCTAGCGATCCCACTCCCCCCAGGTCTCATACTTCCCCAAAGTACAACTGTATGATTATGAAGACTAATGCTGGGTAATTATATATTCTTCCAAATCTTGCCTTGAGTTTTGACACCAACTTCTGAGAGTCCCCAAAGCCAAATTTTGGACATTTCCTTCATTTTTCAGTGCTTCAAATACTAGCTGCTTAAATAGAGAAGGTGGCATGGATTAACAGCTGCTAAACCAAAAAGCAGGTTAATCAACAATTAATATGTGAAAATATGCCTCAAAGGACAGTGAGACAAAGTTTAATTATCTTTCTACCATTGCATGTGTAATATAAGATCAAAATGTGATTAAAAATGGATTGGTAGATGGCAGTGAGTCTGTGCAAATACAAATCATTTCCAAAACTGCATGACAACAATCATGAAATATTAGAGAAGCCCTGCCCAGAACCTTCCACTAATAAAAGAAAAGCTTAATACAAATAAACTCACAGCACCAGCCCGGGCATTGCCGAGGAGCTGAAGCGTTGGCTCTACTCCGCTGATCCACCGGGAGCCTGCAAGCAGCACTATCCCACCCGCAGTAATTTACCTGCTGATGTATATGTCCCCTGCTGGTCATTTCATTATGATTGTTTTACTGCACCAATCTTTCACACAGTCCCTCCCAGACCTGCACGATACTTGGGAACTTTTCACCCTCCTAACAATGAGGATGAGTTCCAGCCTCTTGATTTGTAATGAGCAGGAATAGAGACCCAGAGAGCACAACCGAGGACCAGCTGTGACTGAAGGGCAGGTGGATTTGTTTAAGCTATGTTAGTGTTCTCTTTTGCTTGAGGTTTTCTCTTATATTGTATCCATTGGTCCATCCTGATCCCAGTGTTAGCCATTATCAAAGATGTGTTTCTTTGCAGCTTGAAGCCGGTTTTTTTTTTTTTTTTGACCTTTTAAAGAGGATCAGACATCATCTCCATAGATGATGGCATTCATTGGGAACCTAAGAACATGTTATTTGGATTTTATGGAAGGATATTTGTTCCCTCAGTAAACAACAGCAGTCTGTGGATAAAGTTAGTTCTTCTTATGTAACAATCTCAGTTACAGAGAAAACATTTCCTAAGAGATAATTTCTAGGCTACAAACAAAATTTTAATTAAGTAGAAGCCATTCAACATAATAGACTCTACAAGTCATTGCTTGGTGGATATCCTTCTCAGGTCAAAAATAATTTGGTAAAGCAACTTCCTGAAATGATATCTATTTTCAGTCTCACTATATCAAGCAATTGAGAACTGAATGAATTTCTGATTAGTAGCCTGTTGCTAAATGATACAACATAAAAGGCTAAATGTCATTTAATTGATAAGCATCTAAAATCCCAGCTCATTTTAAACCTTTAGCAAATGAGTGTCCTTCAAAAACAATAATGTGATCCTTCATCATCAGTACCAGAATTCATCTCTGGCAATATGAGAATTAGCACCCAAGTATCTCTCCCTCAATAACCTAGAGACACAATTATACTCCATTGTTGCATAATATGCATTGAGCCTCTACTGGGGACAAGTGACCATGCTGAGCATTGTGGGGGGTCTAGAAGAGATAATATGAAATTGTTCTTTCCTTAAAGCAGCTAAGAAGTATTTCCGTAGATGTGATGCTTCCATGCAATATTTCTAGGGCAAATTATAGACATTATAATGAACACCTTGCTAGTCTCTTCTGCTCTCCAGCTCTCCCCAGGCTCCTCTGACTGATGCTCCCAATTCTGAGTGGGAGGTTCATCCTTCGGCAGGACCACCTTGCTTTTATGCATTTGTGGCCGTTGTCTCTTTTCTTTACTTATTCATAGCTCAGACAAGGTAAAAACCTGAGCACTTACATGTAGTTACTTAATTAATAAATACTAAAAGGAGAAAAGAATTACATAAGCACAGGCACAAGATAACAAGATGGCATGGCTTAACACATAGATGTTTAGGGAGTCATAGTCTGTCAGGACCTTGTCTCAATCTACATGGACTTGGCCACTTTTAAACCTGGACAGTTTGGGAGCACACTCCAGGACTTCTGGGATCATCAAACAAAAGATGGAAAGATTGTGATCTCAGGATGTGAGGCCATGTAGAAATCAATTCAAATCCCAGCTCTGCAGCATATCTACACAGACTGGAACTTATAAATATCTGCAACCCTTGGGAAAGCTGTGTTATTAAAATCTTCTTTTTTATTTCTTTTACACTAAAAAGAAGTAACAAATACTCAGCATATTCCATACTTAAATGGACGATGACTGTGAAACCTGTAAATGGTATGGGAAGTCCTTCTGTCTATGTGGTGCTTTTATTGATTAATGAATAAATCTGTTTTGGCCAGTGGCTTAGCAGAATACAGCTAGGCAGGAAAACAAACCTGAATGCTGGGAGAAAGAAGGCGGAGTCAGGGAGACACCATGGAGTCGCCAGAGGAAAAAGACGCTGCCAGCTGGAACCTTGCTGAAAGGCCATGAGCCTCGTGGTAAAATATAAAATAGTAGAAATGGGTTAACCAAAGATATAAGAGCTAGCTAGCAATATGCTTAAGTGATTGGTCAAGCAGTGATTTAAATAATTATTTCGGGCCTAAGATGCCAGGAAACAAACAAGCAGCCTCCCCAAAAAGATACCCTCTGGCACGTCTTGGCAGCTGCACTCACATGGGACATATACTCTCACATAGGCATGATAGATACATATAAATTTTAAGAAAATAAGCAAAATCTAAAAATAAGGAGAGAATGAGGCCTTGTAGTTAATTTTTCATTTGATTAGGATGTTTCTGATTTTATTAGGAAGAAGTTATCATGTACAAACTTTCCTACAGATTAATTATTTGTGTTAGGACTCCTGACCTCAGTGCCTGAGGAAAGCAGTGGCTACGTCTCAGTGAATAGCAGCATCATGGTTACCCTCTACATCATCCTTTCCAGCTCCCCCTCATTTTCTGATGGAATCTACACACTGAGAAATGCTACAGGCCTCTGAGATGTCTGTTGTTAAGTGATGTAATATCTGAGTGAGACTGGTGTGTTAGGAACCAACCTAGCCAAGTACTGCAGGCAATGCTGAATCTAGAAACAGCAGAGGCAGTGTCCTGTCTGAAGCAGAGACTGAGGCCAGGGTGCATCACACTCCTGTGGCAAGCCCCGAAGGGCCCATCACAGCCCAAATGATGAAGTCTCAAGAGAAGGGGAAATATCAGCTAGCTCTGCTGCTAGCCTCAGCTGGAGTTCTCTGGGAAAATAGAGCCAAGATGTAAGAATCATGCCAGGGAAAACAAGATTTGGGTCAACAGTCTAAAATCCTCCGAAAAATAGCACTAATGCCATGTCTAATAAAGTTTGTTAGTATGTAAGGGTTAAAGATAAAGAAGGAAACACAGAAGGACAAACAAAACCTTGGCACAAGAGGGTGCAGCTTGTAAGATCCTTGGTGGAAAAATGGATGCTTGCTGGAGTGAATCATGGCCACAGCTGTCAGTTGCAGCCCGGCCTAGCCCAATGCCAGCCTCCCCTAATGATTACCTGCCATCTGGGTTCTCAGCCACTCCCTCCTGAGGACCAATCAGTAACCTGACCTAGCAGGATGAGGAGCTTTGCCTCTGCTTACTGCAAGCAGGATCTGGACAGTGCCCAGTTCTGTCTTAAGTCATTGAGCTTGGAGGTCAACAGAAGCTTGCATGCCAGGAAGAATATTACATTTCAGGTGCCCTAACTAACCCCCATGTCACAGCCAGCTAGTCAGGTCAAGTTCTCTGTGCCTGGTCTCCTTTGTGAGTGTTTGACCATCAGTGATTATTAGGGATCAAATTGGGAATAGATTTCAAAGACCTGTGCTTTAAACTTTTGTCCATCAGCCTGGGATACACTAGAGGGAGGCCATGGGCCCTGTATACAATGGGGCCTGGATGACAGACTTAGGTGGCTAGGGTTGAACCTTGAAGGGTTATAGCTCAGTCCTTGGTTCCTGATGGCCTTCTGGTTTTGGGTGCACCAAGATGTGAGAAGGCCCCACTGCAAGATCCTACCTTCCCAGACTGAGCATTTTTCCCACACTGCAAACCTGTGAACTATGGGCTAAAGTAGATCTCTTGCCTTCCAGAGTTCAGTCTAGGGAATGGTGCCACCCATAATAGGTTGAGTCTTCCCACATCACTTTACAATCGGGACAGTTCCCCATAGACCTGCCCAGGCCAGCCTGAGCTACAGAATTATTCATTAAGACAATATTCCCAGGTGATTCTAAGTCACAAGGAGCTAACGGACAACACTAAGTAGCATAGCATCAAAATCCAAATATTTTCAGTGTAGTGCAAGCAGACAATCCTGCCAGTGCAGCTTCAGTAAATCAAACAAGCAAACACATGTATAAAGCCACAACTCAATTACAATCATGCCCACCACAAAGTCCTCAAAGTTGAAAATGTCATAAGCAGTTATTCCTACACAGGAGGCCAAATCCTAAGAGAGACTTGGGAGCTTGAAATCATAGGAAGGTATTACCTTGTGTTCATAAAGCATAAACCTAAATTCACCTATGGGACTCAGGGTCCCAGTTCTGACAGCCTTCCCCACAAAGAAGAAATTCTTGCCTGTTGGCCCCCAATCACTCCCTTTTGCAGTGTTTGAATGGACACTGCTTCCTTTGGGCTTACTTGCTTCTCCCCATGTAGCACACTGATATTGAACATATCCCTCTTTAACAACATTAATCTCTTCAACCTAATTAAGCTGAGGTCTCATAGGAGCCAAAGATCATTCTCTGAGTTCACACACTCCAATGCTGTACTCCATGGCTTCACAGGTCAGTCCACGTATTTGACAATTTTCAGAACTCGCTTTCCTCCATCTCCACATGAGGATATTAGTAGAAGATGTCCAAATAAGTGAGAGGAAGGTGTTTTTAAGGTCTACCTGGTGGGATGAGGAAAACCAGGCACCATGTATGTAATCCTGAAGATGGACGCTAAAAAGAAAATCCACACTAGCTCAGAATTGAGTATAATAAAGAGTTATTTATTTAGGCATAGACTCACAGATCACAGTCCTCTGCCCAAAGGGGGAACAGGAACCGAATCCAGCAGCCAGAAGAGAAAGAGAGCACACGCCCACGTGCTTTACATTGGCATTTATAGTATAAGAGGCCAGGCCCAAGTGGGCTGGTATCTTAGAGGCTACTGGCTGAAGGAGTTCCCAGTGCATAATCCTTCCTTTCCTTCTTCACCTATGCTTGGGCCTGATCCATTCTGATAAATAACGAAAAACTGAAGACAGTGAAACATTAAATTAACAAGACAAAGATTTTTTCCATGATCCCCTTGTGTCTGTGTCTTTACAAAGAGTTCTCATTACAGAGAAATACTACTATTTAATCCAGGTCATCCCTATGCAGCTTGAAATCTGTAACAATGGGTAAGTCATTTTCTCTCAGAGTATTTAGTTCAAAACAGTCCAAATCATTCAACATCATCAAGACCACTTGCCACACTCATCTGACCACAGGGTAAAGAAGCAAGATTTCAAATATGTTGTTTTCTCAGCTTTATCGTTTTGTATACCCTCAACTTATTTTCTTTGAAATCTAAACCGCCAACAAGATGTTGTTTACAGCCTCCTAACACATTGTTCAGAAAATAAGATAATTTGAATAGAATTAAAATCTACTGATATATGTATTTCATACATATGACATACATATGTTATATGATAAATATGTATATATGTATACACATCAGTATATATTATATAAAGTATATTTGTAAAGATCATTTGTTTCAACTTAGTCTCTTTTAAAATTAATGACAGAACACCAGTTAATTCTTCTGAGGGTTTTAAGAGGTTGCTATAATGAATTGACTTCTCTATCCCCATCCCATGTCCTTCTTTTAACCCTTCAAACCACAATTATTAGCCCCGTAACAGATGAGTATGCTCCCACTTGCCACACACAAGCAAACTTCAGCTGCAGCAATCTGACTTCTGTGCGCTCATTTGCAGCAGGATTTTGAGACCGCCTCTCCTCAGTGGCTGCCCTAACTCAGGCTGTATTTCTGATGGGAACTCCACCAAAGTGTTCCACATCATCTCCCTGTATCTCTTAGGAGCATTAGAGGGAATGGCACTGATGTGTCCCTCATCTCAGCCTATGCCATTTCTTTTAGCCATCAATGCCAGCACTTTTGGGCAAGTACCCATTTTCCGTTTTCTCGGAGGCAGAGATAGTGTTCCCCTTGTATTTGAAAAAGGCAAACACTGCCTGACTTAGTCTAACCATTGCTTGGAGAATGACAGCAAGGGACAGAGCCTATTGCTGCTTACAGCAGGGGACTAAACAGAAGCAAAGTTCAAAGTGCTTCTGTTTTGCTCTTCTGAAAGATGGGGGAGATGCCATTTTCATAGAGGATCACCTACCTCTACTCCAAGAACAGGTCATTCCTAGTTCATGCTCGACCTCCCAGGAAGAGTTTGACCAAGCTCTCCTACTGGATGGTCCCATGAGCCCTCCTGCTGGATAGTCCCACCAGAAGGGTACAACGAGAACAGAGCTGTCGTCGCTAACATCAGAACGCATCACTAAAGACAGGTGCAGACCTGAAGTTGTTCATTCTTTCTCCTAGTGTTTTATTACTACAGTTATAGGACATTTAGAAGAAATGGGACTGGCTGTTGTGTCAAAGCAGGAGGGTTAGGGCACTGCCACCTACCAGGCTTAAGAAAGAGACCTCTCAGTGCAAAGAAAGAAGTTCCAAAGAATGTTGAATGAGCACAACAATCTTCTACCAGGTGAAAAAGGGTCTAGGAAACAGATCTCAGGATCAGCCTTGCCAAATGATCCGCTTGGCTTTCTACTGGCGTTTTAATACACTGTTGACATGATTTTTAAAATTTGACTATTAACCTTGCATCTTAATTTGGTCTGTTCAAAATAAAACTGTCCTATTTCAAAATGGTATTTTATTTGTTCTTTGAAATTGTCATTCATTTACATACTATATTTTGTTCATGTGCACCTTCCACTTCCTCCAACTCTCCTCTTACTCTATCCCTTTTCCACCCTCAGGGTCCTTAAATCCAAGAGGTAACTGGTTTCTTCCTCTTAAAAGAAATAACTTTCTTTACGGAGACTGTATAGGTGACCATACCCTTGAATAATGCCATGTTATATGCAATATTAACAAAACATAACAAATTTATTGATAAAATAAAGTATGGTAATAACAGTCCACCAGGATTGAGAAAATAAAATAAGTGTCATTGATTATCATTGGATGTTTTCAAGCCTAGACTTCTTAAGCCATCAAGTGAGAAAATATGTCAGTGGGCTCTAAATCTGTTTACCATGTTGACATTTTTAGGTCTGTCTCCATTCTTGCTAGCTCTGCTTTCCTTCCTTTTATTCATCACTTATGAAACTGCCCCCTTCTCTGAATCTGTATTATTTCCCTGAACAACAGAAAGTCCTGCCATGGCTCAACTTTTTTTTTTTTTAATTCAGACTCACAAACGCAGGTATCTAGGTAGATGTTAGGCAGGTAGATAGATAGACAGACAGACAGACAGAGATAGATAGATGACAGATAGATAGAGATAGACAGAGAGAGAGAGAGAGAGAGAGAGAGAGAGATAGACACACAGAGAGAGAGATACTGGAAAGACAGATACCTAAGTTATTGATGAATTGATATATTATCATTTCCTGTTCTAAAGCAGTATGTTCACCTTTCTCCACCACCATGTGGGTGTCTCAAATTCACCTCACAGTTTCATGCTCAAAATTACAAACCCTCCTCTAGTCGCGCATCTCTCTGATCAACTAACAGTACAAATAACACAGATACTAAAACCAAGAATGGGGAGTTTCGCTTGAAACACCTTCTAAGCAGTCGGTTGATACCTAGACTTGTTCATTCTTTCTCTGTCATCCTGATGCCCTCATCCCGTCATCCGGGCTACCA
Source organism: Ondatra zibethicus (assembly GCA_004026605.1). Taxonomy (NCBI): domain Eukaryota; kingdom Metazoa; phylum Chordata; class Mammalia; order Rodentia; family Cricetidae; genus Ondatra; species Ondatra zibethicus. Next base: position 82,619 of record PVIU01000521.1, read on the forward strand.
CCAGAATGAGTTTTCTAAAGTCCAATTTTATGATTTGAATAGCCACATACATGGTGATAATTTTTATTTTAAAAAATATACTTAATTCAAGTTTAGTGCTGCCCGTACCTCTGACATACCCTAGAGTCACTGCCTCACCTACAGATACTTCTCTGTGTGGACACCCTTTTTCCAGGAGACCTGGTAGTAAGCCAGCAGCCTGAACACCCAGAGCAATCAGATTTTAATTTCACTTGCTGCCAGCATTCACAATATCGCTTTAACGAACACCGCTAAAAGAATGTACGGTAGAATAATAAACATCCTAGAGGGAGATGCCAAATAGAATTTTCCCTTGTAGTTCACTCCAGGCCATGCTCCCAAAGCCATGGTCAAGGATGCTCTTCCTCTGCTTTGGACTTGTGTAGAGAAGCACAGATGGAAAGCAAGTGTTCTTACTGAAGCGTTTGTGATTCATCTTCTGGTCCACACTATGACGTCACTGCTTCGTCCTCTTCTTCCATTCCTGTCTCACTCAGGGCTTCAACTCTGGGGAGTTACCTTTACCTCAATCTACTGGTAGCCATGCAGAAAAGTGTGAGAGGAGAAGATACAGAGTATGGGATGGGATGGTACCGAGTCACCTGTGATATAAACTTGATGAATTTGTTTGGAAGTAGGAAGATGAGGCATTTAGAACGAGGCTTGAAATAATTATTCAATGGACTATGCCATGAAGAACATCATATATCAAAATAAGACTTAGCCCTCTTAGCAGTGGGGAGCCCCTAGGTATTTTAGATAAAGAATGATAAAAACTACCTGTCATTTAGACGTAAAAGCTCTGGCCTACATTGTGGTACTTACTTCTGTGAAAGAGTGGTATAAGTGAAAGGCAAACTTCAGGCCCTCCTGATAAAATGTGAAATTCCTAACAATTACCAACAAGTCAACCATGGGAATATGAACCACACATTTTACTCTCAAGGGTTGGTATTAAAAGCAAAACAATTCAACCATGAAAGGAACTGTGATAATGATTCATTTGGTGATCATCCTGTAGTTCAAGCTTTCAGATACTCCGGGTTAATGGGAGCACATTTGTATTTTTTTTTTAACCTCAACATTTAGAAATTTAAAGTAAGATAGATCGCCACATGTTATGGTACAGACACTGAGAGCCCATGCTCGAGCTTCTGCACTAGTTTCAGGCATTTAACGTGCTGACTGTGTATCCTGGTTACACTGCTTACAGAATGGCGATACTGCAGACCTATTCCAGATGGCCACCCTTAATGCATTACATATTTCAAAACACCAACTGAAGATGCCTTCTGAAAGAATGCTCTGTCATTGTCACGCAATCCAGTTGCAGAAGCAAGTTCCATCTCCACACACCCAGAACTTCTGTGCATGCATTGTCTGATAGATAGACTCGATTCACTGTAATACAATTTATTTTTTTTTTTTGTAAATCAACCCCTCTATTTTAAACTGTGAGTTCCCCACAAATAGATAACTGGCACTACTGCGTATCCTTAGCATCTTGACCAGGGCCTGACACATACTAAGAGAGCAAAAACATATTGGATGAACATGCTACAGAATAAAATTCTCAAAGAAACCAGACATACTATTCTGATCTATCAAACATACAAGGGCACAAAAGCTCATTACATTTCATAACCAATATCCATGCTGTAAGATTAGATGTGCCTTCTATAAATTTGTCTCTACAACTAAAATATTTATTTCCCATAAGTGCTAATATCATTAGCAAACATTTATATTTGGAGGGATATTAAGAAGCAATTTGCAAATATACAATTGTTTTGAAATTTAATTCCCTAATAACATTTTACAGAGTGAACAGAAGAAGTTTTAATATTTCTTCTTCAGGCTGGGAAGAAGTTAGGGATTATCTCAGTGGTAAGAGACTGCATGAATAACTCAAGACTCTGAATTTGATCCTGGCATCAGAGAAGAAGAAAAGATTATATGGGGCTTTAGGGTTGGGAATACATCTCAGTAATTGAGCATATGTTTACTATGTACAAGACCCCTGTGTTCAGTCCTCACCACCAACAAGCATCTGCATTCCCTCTTTAGAGAACTGGAGGCTGAAAATCAAAGTAGATGTGTGAATTTCCAGACTCAACCACTGACCTTCCATTAAATTGCCTTTATTTCTGTTTTTAAGAATTTTAACTTAAAATCTAGGACAATATTTAAGGGTACAAATATAAATGTGCCTGGATTTTAGTTTTGTCTTAAGGTCTTAGGTATCGCAGTCGGTTCTCTCAAGTGTCCCAATAGTCAAGAATGACTTTGAACTTCTGACCTTCCTGTCTCCACTTCCTGAGTGCTAGGATTGCAGTCTTGAACCACCTGTTTAAGTAGTACTGGGGGATGATCTTGGGGCTGTATCCATGCTAAGCCAGCACTCTACCAATTGAGCTATAGCCCCAACCAGTATGTGGGTTTTGATACCTTGGCTCCTGAACATGCACTAACTGCTCAAGCAGAAACAGAACTTCCTGTTTCCTTGCCAGCACCCCAATCTAATGCCTCAGAGACTTGAGGAAAGTGTATAGACATAAGAGGAATTAAAGAGCAGTCTTTCTTTAATAGATGGGCTAAAAACATCCTGTCACCCTCAAAGTTCTGTGAACTGTGTGCTTTCATGAGTTGGCAAGTATTCTCAGCGGCTGTGTTAAGAAAACCAGGGGTGTAATAACCCTGAAGACGAGTTGGTTCATTTTTTGCATCCAGAATATGTTAGAATTTTAGAGTGGAACTACTATGTATATTTGTGTATGTATATGTGAACATGTGTGTGTGTCCTTCTTTGTAAAAGTAAACCTTTACATAAAGTTTAAACAAAAGAAAAAGCTATTTCAAATGTAGTCTAAAATATGAAAATTTATGCACATCTGTGTATCCATATGTACTAAGCATGAGCAAGGGAAATAAATTTGCATAAAATAACTTTTCAATGACAAATGAGAGTAGTAAAACCTATAATGCTCGTACTGGAGAGGACGGCTCAGCCGTTATGAGCACTTGCTGTGCTTCCAGGAGTTCTGAATTCAGTACCAGCACTTACACCAGCAGCTCACAGCTAGCTGCTGCTCCAGCTCTAGGAGATCTGATGCCCTCTCGTGGCATCCTCCGACACCTCCACTCACATGCGCACACACACATACACACAGCATGCACGTGCGCGCATGCACACACACACATACACACACAAAACTAAAGCAAATCTTTAAAAATAAAACCTTTGACACTAGTAACAGTCAGTAAACGGTCTTTGAATGTATGTGTAGCCAAACAAATGAGTAACTTTTCCCTTTCCCGTAGAAGACATTTTATTTTTTCCTATAGCCTCTCACTTTGTGCTTCATTCCGTCACCTTTGAAATGAGGACAATGCTTCCGTGTGGTTCTGTACATTAAGGATTGGATATTATCCATTAGCAGACATTTACACTGTGTCATACGGTGTTTAAGTGAATTGCCATCATAATCACATTTAAATGATGCAAGTGTTGTCATCCATGCTTTACAGATGATAAAAATAAGGTCCAGGAAAAAAATTAAACCCACTTGTTTGGATTTAGTCAGCTCTTGTCAATTGCCGAGTTCTGATTTTGATCCAGATCTGCCTCATTTACAAAGCTGGATTGGGCTCACTGTATTCTGTTTTTCTGCAGAGAGTCACCATGTGTGCTGTACTGAATCTTGGGATGATTGCTATCTATGGGCTATGCTTACTCAAGCAGCATCATGTGTATATACATATCTCTTAAATGGTATTATTGATAGTCTCTATACTTGAGGTGGTCACAAGCATTACTAAAAATAAAGTAAACAGCATCCAGAGAGTTCCTGTACATCCTCTCTGGCCCCTACGTTCCCTGTTACATTCATCTGGCACATCAGCTATAAGGCATAATCCAGTAACAATAGTTTACCAGAGGTTTGCAGTTCTACTGATACAGTAACAATGCATACTGAGTAATACATACATAGATGAATGAAGATAAGTATCCTTTCATCATTGCTAATCTTGATGGTATGATGCTATTTAATTCAAATGAAAACTGCTCATTTCTAATATATAACAAAAGTACTGAATTTTTTAACATCTACCATATATACTATAATTTTGCTCTCACTTATTACGAAAATGTGTTTTAACATTATAACACATCTTTTCTCATAGACCATCTGAGAGTTCCCAGAAAGTGGCTAATTCCCTATAAAAAGAATTTTCAGCTCTTAATTCTATATACGATATTTTAGAAATAATAGTAAAATTATTTTCCTTATTTATCTTTTCTCCTTTTTATTGATTTTATTCAGCTATACATTTTTCTCTGCTCTTCTCCCTTCCTCTCTCCTCCCCTTCAACCCTCTCCCATGGTCCCCATGCTCCCAATTTACTCAGGAGATCTTGTCTTTTTCTACTTTCCATGTAGATTAGATCCATGTATGTCCTTCTTAGGGTCCTCATTGTTGTCTAGGTTCTCTGGGATTGTGAATTGTAGTCTGGTTTTCTTTGCTTTAGGTATAAAAGACACTTATTAGTGAGTACATATGATATTTGTCTTTCTGAGTCTCAGTTATCTCACTCAATATGATGTTTTCTAGATCCATCCATTTGTCTGCAAATTTCAAGATATTGTTATTTTTTTCTGCTGTGTAGTACTCCATTGTGTAAATGTATCATGTTTTCCTTATCCATTCTTTGGTTGAGGAGCATTTAGGTTGTTTCCAGGTTCTAGCTATGACAAAAAAATGCTGCTATGAACATAGCTGAGCACATGTCCTTGTGGTATGATTGAGCATCCTTAAGAGAAACTAGGAAGTACACTTGAACACATTGACACAGGAGACTACTTCCTAAATATAACCCCAGTAGCACAGACACTGAGAGAAACAATTAATAAATGGGACCTCCTGAAACTGAGAAGCTTCTGTAAAGCAAAGGACACAGTCCTTATTTATCTTTAAATAGACTATTTACTAGGAGACATATTTCTATACATGTATTTCATGAGTTATTTTTAATTAAAAATTGCCATGCTTTTTCAAACAACCCTACATAGTTGGAAACAAAGAAATTGTGCTTTATTATTATAGATGATGACTATGAATGAGCAAATACACCTTGGGGAGATCTGCCAATAACACCTTTTATCATTACTTACAAAATACAGTTCCCAGGGCACTCAGTATGTTTTTGCCATGGATATGCGATATAAGCTTCCTCTGGCAAAGCTGCCCAATGTAGAAGTGCTGTTTGGATACCCACTGGAGACAGAAGGGAGAGCCACAGACCATGGAACGGAAATGGCCAAGTTGGAATGCCTCATGCAAAAGACTCTCACCACACTAACGGCTGTAGCTAATCATATAAAATCCATATATATCAGAGGAGTGGTTTCCTCAAACTGTGAACCTCTTATTTGTTTGTCCATTTGTCTTATTTAATTGGCTATCCTTGCTTATTGGCATGGTTCACAGTGGTCCAGAAAAGAACGATAGAATCAAAGTTTGCTCATGCTCTGAGGAGGAGAGCCATTGGCATTTGCTGTAGGGAGACTATGTATTCTGTTACTGAAATCTCTTCTTGCAGTGGAAAATGATCTCTTCTAACTGTTGTCAACCTACATGGAATGGAAAGAATAAAATTTCGATGGCATACAAAGGATATGTATATCTTTTAAAATTTTTCAAAGACTGTTAAAACATATTTTTTGCTGCAGTATCTTCAGAGACTAAAAATCTTCAAACCTAGACCACAACATTCTTTTTAAATGTACCGTTAATCTCTCAAAAATACATTTTTGTTAGTTTGGGCATTCATCTTGGGTTGTTGTTTGTTTGTTTTAGACAGGCTGTCCCTATACAGCCCAAACTAGCCTCCCACTTGTGTCCTCCTCCCTCAGTCTCCCCACACATCCCCTCTCGTGGTTCCAAACTATCTGCTGATCATCTTTAGGTTGGGCAGCTGCTTAAAGGTATGGGGTCATGCAGACCGACTTGATAAGGACAAAAGAAGTAGAGTAAATAAACAAATAGGAAAAAACACCTTTATGTAGCAAAACCTGTCACTGACAAGAAGATGCATAACAGAGTCAGTTACAAAAAACCACGTAAGTCTAATTGATATACATGGTCAATTTGGGAATAAAATGTAGTATCTGGAAATGTACTTGAATTGCGTGCGATCTTCTGCATGCATTTTCACTGCTACTGCAATGACTCTTTACTGATGAACCCATTCTCTAGGAAGCAGAAAATTAACTGTGTGTCCCTTCTCCTTCCTACTTTTCACAACCTCTTCATTTGTTATCAAGAGTCTGAAAGAAAACAATTATTTGTAAGGGATGACAAATTTATATTTATGTGATTCCTAGATTTTTATTACACCATGAATTCATCAAACAGCTTCTAGACTTTTGACCTCGATGCATTGTATTATTAATAATTCAGGTAAGCAATTAAATATCTTTAAGTATCTGATTTCAATAAGTTACATGCTTCTACCAATTTTTGTACAGACTATCAAACAGTGTAATAAGAAAAGCAATATCAAAAACAGATACAAGAACATAAGCTATTCACATTCCCAACTTTAAAACTTTATTTGAGCTGTTTGAAAGCAATGTGACCAGAGTCTATTGTCTCTGGTTCTGTGAGGAACGATGTGTCCTGAATGACAGAATGAAGGAAGCAGGGTCTTCACATATTTAAGATGTCTGGAACATTCTCAAATCACCTATGGCCGGCTACGGTGTTGAAGACTGGCCTTCTGAGAAGACAGTTCCCAAAGCATCAATCATCGTGACCCATATCTTGGGATGAGGCAAGCAGGTTCAGAGACCCCTAAAAATAGAAGTAAAATATTGCATAACAATAAAAAGAAGCTATGGGGAGGAAGGCTGGATTCAAGTACAAGTCTTGAATCACATTAACAAAGCAACTTTGGAAATATCCCTTTATTTCTGAGCCTCAGCTTAAACATCTGGCCTAAAATTCAATAGGGCAGTTTAGTAAATAAGATTATATGACATTAAGAACCACACAAAGCACTGTTAAGATAGTCAAAGGGTAAGGGAAGTTATGACAAATCTCCTCCTCCTTCTCCTTCATCTTCTTCTTCTCCTTCTCCTCCTTCATCTTCTTTTTCCTCTTCCTTTCTTTTTTCTTTCTTTCTTTTAGTTCTAATTGTTCAACAATATATTTAGTGAGTTACCACATTTCTGTGGAAAAACTGGGGACAGACAAAGAGAGTCACAACAGCCCTGACTTAAAATCATCTCAGGGTGACATTTCTGAGAACCATTTTGAGTGCACTTATCAGTAGAAACAGGACAAGTCCTACTTGGTTCACACACAGTTGTATCATCTCAGGGAAGAACTCAGTGTGGTGAGCAAGGGTGGCAGTAATAAAAATGATGAGAACTCAGCCAAGAGTAGGATTGACAACTGACTCCTGTATGGGTAAAAATACATGGTAAAATGAATGCTATCCTTGTGACACAAACCAAAGCAATAGAATCAACAGGTACACAGAAGAAAGCAAATTCTAGGGAATAGTTGAGAGACGAGCAAGAAGAATTGAAAGTACGAAAGGAGATATGGTGTGGTTTATGCAATCATCCCTGGCAGCAATGATGGACACATGCCCTGAGGTTGGACCAACAGAAATGTGGCTTAGAGTAAGACTTGACTTGAGTGTGAAGAATGGGGAAGAAATGCATCTCATTCTATTTAATTGAATTCCACTTCTGTGCAAAAGTAGCTGGTACCAGTTCGGCCAAGGGTACAATAGGCACAGTAGCCCCCAAAAGGTCTGGGCTAGGCTAGTCTAGCATTTGAACAGGTAAAACATACAAAACTAAAACTCATGCTTACTGTGCACCTACCCTGTGGCTGGCATATTTAATCTTTACCAGAATTAAATGAATAAAGATGGCACCATCTCATTCTAAAGATGAGAAAAGTGATGCTTATAATAATTGAATGGTATAACTACCCATCCATCTTTATATCAAAGGGTCAAAACAAGGCATAGACCCTCATGTTCCACTGTCCTGTAAGGGCCACCAAGTTACGTCTGTTCTCGGGTGATGAAACACACTACTGCAAAGGCTAGGAAGACACAGCTCAAACAGCACGTATAAGAAACAGAAGAGAATTCATTTCAGTGAGATTTTCCAGCTTTTAGCCAATCCTTGTGGTTTTCTCAGGCTCAGTTATTAGTTGTAAATGTCTCCTACTCTGCCCTTCAAGACCTAAGGAAAACAAGCCAACTTACCTTTAATCTTGGGAGTATCAAAGAAGTACGTATTATTTTAGATGAATCCCCAAGTGTTAGTTTGAGTGAATAATTTTAAGATTATCATCACAAATGCTTACCTCTTCCAAGCTTTTATGCTTTCAAGTCTGAAAAGAATGACTGTTTTTTTTTCTTGCCATATATCAACCTCTCCCAAATTTCTTTACTTCTACCAGCAGCTGTGAATGCCATGGGAACGTACAAAATCCTTTTGCTATAGGTAGAAGCTATGGGTACTGAATATTCAAAACCACAACCAATGAATCCAGGATTGGAAGAATTCGGGAAGGGCAGGATTTTATACCTGAAGAATGGATTCTTTGTATGATGCAGAAATTGTTCTAATTGCGTGCTTTTGCCTGTGTTCAAAGCTCTGGCTGCCAAGACCCCTTTTGTAAGTATATAAGTGGTGACAGTACCCAATTGGCAAATTTAAAGGATTTTTTCCCTTGTGTTTTTTTTTCTTATGGAGACAGATAAAACTTGCATCATTGTATGTTTTAACATGCCAAGTTCTAGAATATAAATATATTCTCCTCTGATATCTCTCTCTCTCTTACACACACACACACACACACACACACACACACACACACACGACTCTGTGTAAATGTGTGTACACATCTGTATGTGTGTGTACATATTATAATACTGGTTGTGCATAATAGGCTAGCACTTTAGCACTGAACTATATGCCCAGCCCTGCTTTTATCTTTGATTGACTCCATGTACTAAGGATTCTCAGTATTTTATGAAGGATATTAAGCACTAGTATTTGACTTTTTTCATTTTTATCTTTTGTCAACTTTAAGAAGCCTATAAATCTTGACAGAATACTAGAATATAATCTTCACATGAGAAAATACAGTGGTAAACAAGCAATACTGTAAGCATACTTATATCTTAGTTATTGAGAGTTCTGACTTGGAAGGAGAGTTTAATTTTTGACACATGTCCCCTTGTTTCTATTTGATTTAAAACAGACTCATTATGTATGTGGAAGTTTTGAATTCAAACAATATAGATGATGCAATATGAAGAAAACAAGCCTCTGGTCTGGAATCAGAAAACTTAAGTTACCATATAAATCCTAATGCTGATTCCTGTATGACCCTGGAAAAGAAACTTGACCCTTCTCCCGTTAATATTTTCTAATCCATAAAGGGATACAATTGATCTAGGGTATCCCAAAATTCATATGACATCCTAAAATCATACAGATATGTGATATGTTTAATGGGAAGATGATAAATACATAATATCTCAGGAATCAATTCATTGCTTTAGAAAACATTGTGTACCTCATTCTGTATTGCTCCTTTAGAATACATTACCTTCACTCCAGTCTAAATTATGTCTCTTGTCTAAGCCTTGAATCATTCCAACTATACAACATTAGCTTACAAGCTTTAGTATAAAACTCACAGAGTATGGCTGTGTGTGCTACAGTAAAAAGTGGCAGACATGGAGCATTCTGAATTTCATACAAAGTTACAGGAGAAAGAAACATGAAGAGAAGAAAAATGACCTTAAAATTCGGTAAAGATGCAAGTATTTCTTCAGAAATAACATACTTTCGTGGCAGTCTGTCTCTTTTTCTTCCTTCCAAACACAGAAAAAAAGATAGTTCAAGTTACTGATTAACTTCAACACACTGATCTTTGCTTCTGTCTAAGGTCCATAGAAACTGGCTAGATGTCTTTTATCAAACAGAAAACTGTTTTTTAAAATGCCGTTAAAGGCCAGATTCTCTATTATCCTGAGGTATCAGACTAAATCACATTTGCTTACAGTATGTATAGTTTATTTTCCCAGAGACTGGGGAATTCTAAAGGAATGTTTTTTTCTAACTGCATGGCTATGTGTTCATTATCAGAATGAAATATTAATGCCCATGACTTACCCCCTTTCTCCTAATAGTGTTCATTCTTAATGAGAAAGTAGGAGAAATGCGAAGTAGGTTCTGTAAATAGTGATTTCCACCATTGTTGGCTGTGAAGGGAAAAAACTGTGGGAAAGACCTCTTCACAACAGTCACCTTGACTATATATAGAAAAGAACTTTAGGAAGAGAATTGAAATTGATGCAACAAATGACATTGTGTTAACATACGAGATACTACATTGTTAAGGAGAAAAATATATAAGGAGGTATTAAGAATGTATCTGTTATTATTATGCAACAACACTAGAAGAAGCAGGAGGCTTTAATGTAGCAAGAAAAAATATAAGTCAAGGCAGCTCATTTCTCAGAATTTTGATGTAATATAAACTGCAAACACGCTGACTTGGGGCATTATGCAGTGATAGAAGGGGAACACTGATCAGACTGCTGGTACCTGAGCATTCTGGGTTATGTCGTTGTTTGTCCTTTCACTGGCATTTATTGCAGTTTGTTTGTTAATGATTCCCTGAACACCAAGCCTAATCTATCAACCCAGCAGAGATCATATTTTGTGCAGCCCGCTGGACACATTCACAAGGCTGTTCCACACACCTGTTGAATAAACACATCCACAATTAAATCCTCCTTCTTTTTTGATAAACTATTCTCTCATCTACCTGCCATTTTCGACACCTTGCTTTCCAAGTCAAAAATGTTCCAAATTACAATGATTACCTCTTTATCTGGAAACTCTCTACCTGATAATTAGCAAGTTCTGATGATGATCACTCTTGCTCAGGAGTTCTTCTTGAGACTGTTCTTCCAATTCACAAGCTTCTCCAATTCCGTGTCTCCATCAACTGTCAACTAAATGGCTGCACAAGTCCTCTGATTCTACTGCCTCCTGTACATGAAGCATCCACCACACAGGTTACAAAGTTGTCTTCCTTTAAAAACAAAATAGAAATAGATTTCTATTACTCATCTGCTTACATGTTCAGATATCTACATATTGCACAGGGGAAAAAACAAATTCACAAATATAGCATGAAAGGACATGTGACTGGACTATATTAGCTGTTCATCATACCATCATCTCAAGTTGTATTAATCTTCTGATCATATTCTACATAGATGACCTTGAGCAACATCTGTCTATGACCATTGTCCATACTATTGCTCTGTCTTGAAATTTCCTTTCCTTTACTGCCACCAGAATCCAACAAGGTCATTGTGAACACAAATACATAGCAGCTATGGGTTCCTAAACAAGGGCTGCACAAGACTGGACCCTTAAACACTGTTTTTCATAGATGGTGAAATGCCCATGAGGCTCCACTCTCTCCTGAGAAGCTATTCCAAGTTAATGGTTACCAAATTCTGGGGGTGGGGTTGGGTGTCATTCAGTGTTGTGGACATTGGTCAGCTGTCTGTACTCTGTCATATGATCCCTTCTCCAAGGTGCCATTAGAAACTTGAATCAAAATCAGTGACTCAAAAATAACTTTTATGAAGTATGATAGAAGAAAGGGTATAGTTCAGAAGAAAATGAGGTCAGAGGGAAGAGATGAGCATAAAGGGTGGAAATAGGAGAAGAGGTTCACAACACTTTTTGTATGCATGTGGAATATTTTTAAAATGGGAATTTCCCTTTCTCTAAATTTAAATACTTCTTCATCCTTCTAGATATAAAAAATCAATTTTCCTTAGCTTTCTATGACAGAAGAACTTTCCCCCAATATTGATAACATATATTGCTCCTGCCTTTCACCCACAGCACCCTAATTTTATTGCAGCTTCACCTGTTTATGCATCAGAGGCCTTTTAATAGACAACAAAACTCTCAAGGGTAGGGGACTGATTCCATTGACCTTTCCATTTCCCGTGTCTCTAATTAGCCTGGTAAATGGCATGTGTTCAATAAGTGAATGACTGATTATCACTTCTGGATACTGTACAAATAAGTAATTACCCTTTAGAAAAAACCACAATACATGCCAGGGTGATGTACAATACTTTATGAAGAAGAAGTAAGAATTCAGAGTCATCTGGAAAGATTATTTTGAAAGAAAATATAACTATGCCCTTGTAACCAACACAGCTTTGACAGGATAAAAAGATGAAGAAAGATATCAACTAATGTACTTATGGTAGGGTGAAATCCAAAGTCTACTATGGAAGTGAAATTAGGGACACTCATTCACTCTAAGCTTGGCTTTCTCCCTGGTAGAGGTGGTAACTGAAACTTTGGAATAGGGTGAGGGTATTGAGGGATCTGGTGTCAAGAGAGAAGACTACATACATAGTCCATATTGTCCTCAAATTCTTTCTGAGGATTACACAGCTAAAAACATCCTCCTGTTTGTTCACTGTCATACATGTTAACCTCTTAATTCTGACATGTTTTATCACTGATAGTCTCTAATTCATGCACAATCAAGGACAAAGCCATTTGATCCCAGGGATGCTTTTAGTTGGTTGAAATTCCCAGTTTGCCTGAGTATTGTGCTCAAATGAAAGACAAAGTTGAAGAAAACATTGATATTCAGTTCTGTCTTTTCTATTTTATGCAAATTTCTTTTTTCTCATTTGAGCAAATGATCTGATAATTTGGGGGAGGGGGTTTGTTTTCCCTATAAATTAAGCTCACATTTTGGCGTTTTGATAAAATTACAGCAATATGCCTCCAAACTTCAACTTGTTCCTCATAATATTTGTTCCTTGTAGCAGTTAATAAGAGACAGTGGTAAAATGATTTGAGGGGGGAAGAAGCTCACAAGTCAAAACAAGAAAACACTTTTAGTTGTCCCTTCATACATTGCATTGCCAATTACTTAATAGTGATTTGAAGCCGCCAATTCCCATCAGTTTCACACTGCAAAGTGTCATGGATCTTCTGCATAATAAAGCAAAAGCAAAAGCTTCAAATGGGAGTAGAAGAGCAAACATTTCCACTTTTAAAATCTCTATGATTTCACATCAATTGTGCCATATGATAATCTCAGTAGTTGAATGATTTAAAGAAAACTAACAGATACTGGATTTTATAAAAACCCTAGGACTGGATATGAGAAACCCTATAATCAGAGACTTGAGAGTGTAGAAAAGAGTGCTTTCTATTATCCCAGTGGTAGTCCAGGGCCTGCTATTGATTCTTGTTTCAATGAACACATGAACAAGGAAATACTCAAAGCTGTTTTGAGTCCCCAGAACCCATTTTGAAATGTTGATAACTCTGAGACGTCATTAGTTCATATATAGTCTGAATTATTGGGAATCGAGCTGTGAGTAAAATATTGGTGGGAACTTACCTCATTTATATACAGGAATTTTTATCTTCAGTGAAAGGCAAAGTTCCAGTGAAAACTTTGCCTTTTGTCAGAAATGCACAGGAAAAAAAAAGATGAGAGAGAAGTTGTGGCTGGCCTTTCAGCTCTTCCTTCCATGAGGTCATCCTCTAACTACCAAGTACCTGAAGACCTACTGAGCTACACCTCCCTTAAGTAATCATGAGTACAATGTATGAAAAAGTCCACTGAGAGACAAGATGTTGTGGGTTTCATGTTCCCTCCCCTACAAATGGCAAAACTCAAGAATAGTAAAGCCCTTGAAATACATGTCGCAATATAGAATTAGCGACTGTCATCATCTCCATCTGACTCTGGAAGCCCTGAACACACATCTACTGCTCAAGCCCCCATGGCAGAATCAGCAGCATAGAGACAAAACCCCACTCTTAATGACAAACAGAAAATTGACCTAGATTGCTCCATATTGGATATGTATGGACAATGATGCAGTCCAGCTTATACTTGTCAACATACAAAGAGGAGACAACTATTCCAGTCGTTCTGGTCCAGAGGAATGTCTCCCTTCCATTCCTGTTACACTCAAGTGATAGACTTGGTAAAGCCTTTCTGGGTGCCATGCATGGTTCAATGGTAAAATCTGGGTGCCATGCATGGTTCAATGGTAAAATCTTGAACCCTGAACCCTTAGTGTAAGAGACTGCCCTATTATTTGGATATTGTGTTGGGTAAGAGCTGAGGGATCTGGAATAAATAAATGCAAATGCTTAATAATAACTGTATTTGGGTTCAAAAAATCATAATACACAGTCTACAATATTAGATGAAAAGCGGAGATTTCTCAAGTGCATCTGCTTCCAGCACAGAGAGGATGAAACAGGAAGCTCATGAATTCTAGGCCAGCCTAGGATACATAGTGAGAACTTGTCTCAAGAAATAATTAGATTGGTATTTTCATGAATCATGATAGAATCTCTACCTACAAATGCTTAAATATCATTTGCAAAATACTTAGTTTTATCATCTTTGAACAAAGTCATGTGCTGTAAGTGGAAGGGTTCCACCATGTACTCTTTAAACCATAACTGAAGGGAACTGCGCTATTTAAAACACTATTTCTCACTCATAACACACTCTTCTTCCCTCTTTGCCATCTAGCACACCATAGCCAGATGAATGAACCTCTTTTGAAATGTGTACAAGTTTGCAAAAACAACACAGGTGTACACAGAACGGAGTGGAGCTTAGATGCTTCTTACCTTCTTTACTTGGTTTGTATGGTTGCCGCTTTTTAACAAAATCTCAATTGTTTGATTTCACCAATAGACTCGGGAGCCAGATGTTGGGGTCAAAGCCTGCTGGCTCAGAGAGGCAGAGAAAGCACCCAGCTGACCTTCCTCCTCAGTCAACTTCCCAGAAACCTCCTCTCTCCTACCATCTGAAACAAGACTCTCAAACTGAATGTCCCTCTCATGGACTTCCTGTGTATCTCTCTATCCATCCTCCTCCCTCCCTCTTAATCTCTATGGTTTTGTCTTGATCACTTCCTGTCAACAGGTTGCTTGCTCTGCCTCTCAAGCTTTGGTTGATTTATTTAATACTGTTTACAATATTCAAGCACAGCCAGGCGGTGGTGGCACATGCTTTTAATCCCAGCACTCAGGAGGCAGAGGCAGGCAGATCTTTGTGAGTTCGAGACCAGCCTGGTTTACATGAGCTAGTTCCAGAACAGGCTCCAAAGCTACAGAGAAACCCTGTCTTGGAAAAAAAAAATTCAAGCACTCTTGGATCAAAGGTGTGTGCTAAGGCTGAGCCACACCATAATGAGAAACAGGTTTGTCCACAAATTATGCAATCTTGGGGTTCACAGTGCAACAAATGATTCATATGATTGATATCCTGCAACATACAAGACAAAGTATTTTTTTCTTCTTTGTTAAATAAACCAGAGTTAGCAGTTGCTTTTCTAATTCTTAAGGAACAATGAAGAAATTTCTAAAAAAAAAAAATTATTCTTATTCAATTGTTGTTAATTCATTCAACCATTTTTTTTTATTTTTTTAGTTTGTAATATATGCCAGGCACTGTGTTAGACTCCAGGACAATTTAAGGAATAAAGTCTACGTGATCACTACAGTTGATGGCACCTGGGGAAAAGATTTAGTTTTCTTTAGGGGAATTGTCCCTGGTAGAGAGATCAAACTCCTCTGAACGGCCCTGTGCCATGAGCATGTGCACTTAGTGAATTACCAAAAAAACAAAAATAAAGTTTCAAAGAAGATGTGGGGAAGTGGGAGGAGTTAGGTAGAGTGGTGGTGGGGTGAATATATAAAGTACATTTATGAAATTACCCAAGAATTGACCAAAATATATTATTTTAAAACACAGTATTGGTGTAGCAGTGCAGGTCCTGATGGTCAGATCAATAAAATGACTTCAGACACATATTTACACACTTTGACAAAACAGAGAAATTCAAGAATTTACTCAGTTCCTGCCTATGAAACTTACCAAAACATCTGAAAAATCAAAAACATGAATTATTGTTTATTTAAAAATACTTTAATTTTGCATACTAGCCCAAGTTCCCCCTACCTCTCCTTCTCCTGTCCCTCAGACCTCTCCTCATCCCACCCCCTCATCCTCTCCTCAGAGGAGGCCATGTCTCCTCTATGGAGTCAGCAAAGTCTGGTATACCAAGTTGAGACAGGACCAAGTCCCTCTCCCCTGTATCAAGGCAGAGCAAGGCATCCCGCCATAAGTAATGGGCTCCAAAAAAGCCAGCTCATGGACCCAGGATAAGCCCTGGTCCCACTGCCAGGAGACCCCCCATGCAACAGATCAAGCCATATAACTGTCACTAACATTCTGAGGGTTTAAAAGGAAGAAAATAAGTAATTTTAGTCAGAGTTCTGTTGTTACAGCAAAGTGCTCCAAATAATAATTTTAAAAGAGTAAGTTGCAGTTTGAAAGCCTCAGTCTAAGCTTTGTTGCATGGTTTTGAGGGTCTATGGTGAGGAAGTAATCATGACAGAAGAGTACGCTTTTGTCTTTTTGGCAGCCTGGAAGGAAGGGGGTGAAGAAATGTAGGGTCTGGAATCCCAATACCCCCTTAATGTCAGGCTGCATGATCTACCTTCTTCCCAGCAGGCTCCACTTCTCCAAACGTTCTCTGCCTCCTAAAAACCCCACACTGAGACCAATTCTTTAACACGCGGGCCTTTGAGAAACATTTCAAGTCTGAGCCATAGAACACAGGAATTTGTTCTAATGCCAAAGGAAAGTCCAAATGCCAATTTGCTGCCCTTCAAATCTTGGCTAATTTATAAATTTCTCTAAAGTAAAATTAGATTGCTCATTATGCTGAACCAATTATTAAGTTGGAATTGCAAGAACTGCGATCATGGTTGGGGAGGAAAGCATGAAGGTCAACTCACACACAGGCAGCAAGAGGATAACTGAAACCTAGGAAATGTATTTGTCAGCTATCACTTCTCAACCAAGTTGGTGTTTGATAAATATCCTTCAGGTCACTATATGAAGGAGAGGAAGAAACCTAAAATTAGAGTTAATTGAGCAGAGACGAGTTCCAGTGAAATGACTAGAGAGTTTATGTGCCTTCACAAGAAAGGATCAGATCTTCAGAGCAGACTCAGGTAAGAAGGTTCCCTGAAAGAACAAACTGTTTTCCAAATCATGCTACTGTGAATTAATAGCACCAGCAGATAAAACCACTTCCTTTCTGATGTCATGTTGACTGGATTGACATATAGGGCCAGGTCATATAATCTGAACCCAATAATCTGAAGGAAAAAGAAATGTGTTACCAAGAATGAGAATACACTAGCAAAGGAAGGGGGAAGTGATATATATAGTACACTTTGATAATGTGACCTCAGGAGGTTGGTGGAGCTAAAAATTATATAAAACAACAAAAACTAAGAAACAAAGCAAGAATTAGAATCAGGGTATATAATCTTAATTTTAAAAATCATATAAATCTGGGGATGTAGGCCAGTGTTACACCATTTACCTGATAGATAGAAAGAAAGAAAGAAAGAAAGAAAGAAAGAAAGAAAGGAAGGAAGGAAGG
This sequence comes from Ondatra zibethicus, assembly GCA_004026605.1. Classification (NCBI taxonomy): domain Eukaryota; kingdom Metazoa; phylum Chordata; class Mammalia; order Rodentia; family Cricetidae; genus Ondatra; species Ondatra zibethicus. The sequence goes on from PVIU01000521.1 coordinate 100,235, forward strand.
AAGAAAATGTATGTAGGGGGAGTTAAATTAAATTTAATTTAGTTTTAAAGTAAGAAGCAATCAATATTCCAGAAGATTCATCAAAAGGAATTATCAGAGAAACCAAAAGTATAGAAAAAAAGGAACATAGAAATAACAGCAAGAAGATTCCAGAAGAGTCAGTGTAGTAACAATAATTGATGACTGGACTCCAAAACTGGTGAAGTACATTAGCATTAAAGAGATTTCACCGTTTGACATATTTTAATGCAACTGTGGAGAATAAAAGACAAAGGATTATTAAAAGCAACCAACAATAAGAGACACTGTCAAAGAACAAAAACTGCACCAAGAGCCAGGTTTTCATCATCAACCTTAAAAGATGGTGGAGTATTTTCTTCAGTGACATGACCTAGAGTCTATAAAACAGAAATAGCATCCAAGAAGAAAGTTTCCACACATGGAGCACTAAATACAAATTTCATCCAAAAATAGAATTAATGCACTAAATGACTTTATTCAGTTTGGAGACAAGAAAAGGAATTAAATAAAGGCATTTTCAATGGCAAAGTATTAACAAAACTAAGGAATTTTAAAGTATTTTTTGCATTAAATGTACTCAAGTCATAGTTCTTATAATTCAATCCTAATAATTTGTTTCAAATAAATAATAGAGCAAGCAATAAAAGATGTGCTTTCAATGTGTTTCTGGTTATTTACTGAATGTTCCATAAAACTCTTGGAAGCACGGGCAATGTGTGTCAATAGAGGATTATTGAAATCAAAGATGATGCATTTATGATTTACATAAGGAAGATTATAAAGGTCCTTTGTACCCATATTAATATGGTTTCAATGTTATAATAAGTAGTAAAAGGCAAAAAAAAATGTTAGGAAATAGCATGTTTCATTTGATCCAATATGAGTTTACAATTATACATTTCATTTCTGTAGTCTCCATACTCAAAAAAGTTCAGATGAGAACACACGACCCTTTTTTCCTGGGGTGCAGGACAGTGTGAGTGCGGGTCCATAGTCTTTGTTTAATTTTTATTCTTCTTAACAAATTTTGTTGTTTTATTTTTATTTTATTTGTGGATGTGTGTGTTTTTGAGTCTGAGTGGGGTATGTGTGCATGTGCTGGGCTGAGAGAGGCCAGCAAAGGATAGAGGAGAGTCCGCAGTCGGAAGAGGTTAGAAGCCACGTGACCTTACTCCACCCGCAGCTTCTTTTGTGTTCCTTTCCATAACGATGGTTCATCTGGAGGCCGCGTTCCTGGGCAAGCCCACATTTGCTGAGACTTTCCTGCCACATGGCACAGTTTTGCAGCCACCATCATGTTCAGAACTGTCATTTCATTTACTGAGGCAGTGGCGTGAAGGAGGCCTCCCTGGGAACTGTTTCCCGCATAGAACAATAAGCTCTCCACAAAGGACACTGGGACTCTCCTGTGGACTGTCTAGTCCCCCAAGGAGCCAGGCTCACAAGCCTACTGGAGTCACATGGCAAGAGACATGGCATGGCTGTTGCAAAACCTGGAAATAGAAAAAAAAAACTCGGTGAGCATAAACAATGGGGAGCAATATCTCACTTCCCCATGCAGACTGCCTCATATCTCATTCTCTTTGAAAACGGGACCTTTGCTTTTTTCCTCAGACCACCCCAGTTCCCGGGATTTGTTAAAGTCAAATAAAAGTCAAGCTGTACCGAAGAAGAGTCGTTTCTCAGAGCTTCTTAACCCGTCCTTGCCTGGTGATCTCACCTGCTTCTGGCCTGAAAATTTTGTTTTATTTTCATTCTCGTGAAACAACAAGAATTTGGTGGGGGAGATAAGAGAATGGGCTGTTCTCACAGGAGACCAGAATTCCGGTCCCAGCATCACTATCTGTTGGTTCACATCGGTCTGTAACTCCAGCTCCAGGTGTCTACAATATCTCTGGCTTCCTTGGGTACCTGCACTCATGGGCACATACCTACACAATACACACAATTTAAAATAATAAAAACAATAGACTCAAAAATAGAGGTTGACCAATCCACAGTCTAAGACCACAACATGGTATTCCATTTCTTTTCCAATTAGGGTAAGAACCACCAAAAGGAGATTTAATATTGCAATTATTTTTCAAGCCTGCTATTTTACCTCCAGACTTTGCAGCAAGAAAAGTCTTGTAACAATTTTTGGAGTTTGTCTAATAGAGAGCCTGCCTCGTAAGTCTAGCACTTCATTCCAATCCAAATATATCACTGCCGATTTACAGCCGGAATCAAGGGAGGAATTTGAGCAGCTTGTTGGATTGTTTAGTTGGGATATATGGAAAAGTTGAGGTTATACATTCCAACACATCACTGTAAATGATGTACTATGGAAAATTCTAAGCGAACGTTTCAGAGGATTCTGGAAAGCATATTTAGAGCACAGATACAACAGAAAGAAAAGAAGTCTCAGGGCATTCACAGTGAGTCTCCTGCAACCTATCCTGGGCCTCCGTGTTTGCAATGAATGATGTGGAAGACATGTTATATTTTTAAAATGATTATACTCCCAGACCTTACCAAAAAATTCTATTAATGTTTAACATTCTGATAACCAAGGAAAAAATAAATAACCTCTCCAAAATTTATGGGTTTTGCCTTTCCTCTTCATGTTTTACCAATCTTTCGATATTTCCTTCTGAGGAACATGGAAAAACGTGGTAAATAAAACAGTTTTCAATATTTTTCCTATAGACCAGCTTTAATAATTAATATGAAGCCATACATTTCCAGAGAGAACAAAGATTATATTCGTTTTAAACTCTTTCCTGTCACAAATGTGTAGGACTGCTTGTTGCATAGGGTTTTAATTAGGAAGAACATATAGTTCTAGAAACAAGCCTGGTTGATTGAAGCCAATCATCTCTGTGCAATTTTGTGGTGTGTGTGTGTGTGTGTGTGTGTGTGTGTGTGTGTGTGTGTGTGTGTATTACTGAGACTCCAACCCAGGCTCTGTGTGTGTTAAACAAATGCTCTACCACTGAACCACACCCACAAACACTGAAAGTATTGGTACTATTCCTCCTCATTGTTAGGAACTTAAAAGTTATATAATCACTCCCATTTCGAAAGTTTGAAAGCTGCACTTGGTGACACATTCCTATTTCTCGGTCCTCAGAAGGCCCAGACAAGAAAGCAATAGGTTTGGGGTCCGTCTAAGACACATATTATCTGCACCAAGCCAGGCAAACGTGGAAGCTGCAGCTCCTTTTCGTGTCCTTCTCTTCATTATGTCTTGGGATCCATTGCCGTTAGAAATCAAAGTCAATGCTGCAAAGAAGCAGCATCCTCTTAGGCTCAGCTGGGCTTGCATGCTGCTGTGTTCTCGGCATGATTTTCTTCTCATGATCTGCACAGTAGGTACCCTCCACTCTTCTTCTTAGATTTGACCCAGTCAGGGAAAATGCGTGGACTCAGATACACTCAATAGCTCTCCCCTCCATCTGCTTCCCCTTTATGTGCTGCTGGACCCAAACCTGCTAAATTTCACAGGGACGGGAGTCATCAGCAATTTCTCTTCTCTTCTCTTTAATGATAAGAAATTATTATTTTACTTTATTTTTTTATCAATTTTATTCTTCTCTCATATATTACATCCTAACCAATTTTCCCTCCCGCTATCCCTGCTAGTCCTCCCCCCTCACTTCCCTTCTCCCCAGATCAACTCCTCTTCTTCTTCCATTCAAAACAAACACACAAAATAGACCTCCCAATTGTATCTGCCGAACATGACCTAACAAAATACAATAAGCATGGACACAAACCCTCATATCATGGCTCTTTATGGCAACCCTGGAGGAGAAAGAGTCCCAAGTGCAGGCAAAAGAGTCATGGACAACCCCACTCCTATTGTCGGGAGTCCCAGCAGAACATCATACTACACAACCATAAGGTATAAGCAGAAGGCCTAGCCAAACCCATGTAGTTTCAGTTTCTGTGAGCCCCTATGAGCCCTGCTCAGTTGATTCTGTGGGCCATGCTCTTATGGTGTCCTGCCTGGACCCCTCTGCCTGCCACAATCCTTTCTTTCCCTCTTCTGAGGGATTCCCCTGGACCTGCTTAGTGTTTGACTGTGGCTCTCTAAATCTGTTCCCATCAGTGGGTGGATGATGCCCCTTCGATAGCAATTGGGCTAGACATTGATCTATGAATATAACATAAACCACTAAGAAACACTTTATTGAATTTGGGGGGTATTTTTTGTTTTCTGTTTTTGGTTTTGAGGGGTTTTGTTTTGTTTTTGTCAGTCGTGATTGGTTCCATCCTGAATCTCTGGGCTTTCCAGTCTCTGGTTTCTAGCCATTGAGGTGGTGTCAGGCATGCACTCCCTCTCAAGGTGTGAACCTCAAGTTGGACCAGTCATGGATTAGCCACTCCCACAAGCTCTGTGCAACCATTGCCCCAGCAGGTCTTACGGGCAGGACAGATCTAAGGTCTGTTTTTCGGTCAAAGGTATTTTTTTTGGTGGGGTTGGTGTCCCAGTTCCACAACTAGAAGCATTCATTGCCAGTTCTTTGGTTCCCTATCTTGCTTTACTAGGAGATTTCTCTAGGGTCACTCTCACGGATTTCAGGAAGTTTCCAGTACACTGGGTTTCTACATAACCCTCTAAATTTTCCTCCAAATCTTTCTCAGTACTCTCTCATTCCATCTCTCCCCATCCCAATCTGATCCCACCTGTTTTCATCCATTCCTGCACCCAGTCCAGCTGCAAAATCTATTCTCTTTTCCCTTTCCAGGGAAATCCATGAGTCCTGCAGATGCCTCCTTATTATATAGCCTCCTTGGGTTTGTGGATTGTAGTATGGTTATCCTTAACAGCTAATATCCACTGCCTCTGGGCTACCTCACTGGGATGATCTTTTCTAGTTCAATTCATTTGTCTTCAAATTTCATGATGTCATTGTTTTTAACAGCTGAGTTACTCCATTGTGTAATACTCCATTATGTAAATGTACCACATTTTCTTTATGCATTCTTAAGTTGAGGGACAGCTAAGTTGTTTCCAGTTTCTGGCTACTGTGAATAAAGCTGCTATGAATATGGTTGAGCAAGTGTCCTTGTAGTAGGACACTTCTTTTGGGTGTATCATCAGCAATTTCTAACTTATCTTGTCTTCCAAATGAAATGGGGTTTCCAAATCTTATACTAATCGTAGAATCTGGTGTCCTATAGAATATCTAGTGTCTTTCTAGGGCTAATTATTTTTCTCCTAATTTTTAGAACAAATTAGTATAATGCATGAATTTTGTTCCTCTATGCTAGTGATATTTATTAAGAACTTGCATATACACAACATTTATACATATAAAATATGTGCTCAGTATTTATTAGGCTCTATTTGAAAAAACCTGGGTGATATATATTTGCATATATACATATATATGAAATCTATATAACATAACAAGCAAGGTTATACTTTTTGTACAGTATGTTGATAAGAATCTCATAAATATTTCCAAATTTGCATTTAAAATACATAAACATATTAAACATACATACAGAGATAGAAGGAGTGAGAAAGAGACCATAAAAGGTTGATATGTTGATACATTTGACCAAATCTACATTTTAAATTTCCGTTTAGACATGAAAAAGGGAACACATTTTTAGCACTAGTGTCACTGAAGCAAAGTTAATTGGGCTTTAAAGACATAACTACATAGAAACAATGACTCAATGTTGAAAAAAATTCAAACTTTATTTAAGAAGGAATGGAATTTGAAGGAGTTGCTGGAGGTTTAGGATACTGAATGCCAATGTGATGTAAGAGGCCGCTTGTTAATTTCCTGGTCACCCAGACTCCCAAAATAATCACACAGAAACTATATTATTTAAATCACTGCTTGGCCAATCCCTTAAGTGTATTGCTAGCTAGCTCTTTTATCTAGTATTAACCCATTTTCAGTATTTTATATTTTACCACGAGGCTCGTAGCTTACCAGCAAGGTTCCAGCATGTCTGTCTCTGGCAGAGGCTCCATGGCTTCTTCTAAACTCTGCCTTCCTTCTCCCAGCATTCAGTTTAGTTTTTCCCACCCAGCTCTGTTCTGCCCTGCTCTGCTATAGGCTCAAGACAGTTTCTTTATTAACCAATGGTATTAATAGCATACAGAGGGGAATCCCACATCACCAATGCCAACACAAACTGTGAACAATCCCAGACAGTTTGCTTGCTGGGGATGTATGCTTCACCACAGAGGGACTAGATTGGGCTCTGGGTGTCGCTTCAGTAAACAAGTATGTGGAAGCATTGGATGCTGAGTCCTGGCCTACATGCTGGAACACCTGATGGCTTCCAGAGGAATTGGGTGCTGAGTTCTGTCCTACATGCTGGAATTCCTGATGGCTTCTGATGCTGACCCAGAAAAAGTCCCTCTAGACTCATTGGCACCAGAAACACAGCATAGAGAGAAAACCCATTGGCAAGAAGATGAAGAGAGAACTGAAAGCCTATACTCAATGTACTGAGACCACATTTCCTCCAGCCTTCTGGGGTTCCCTTATTCCTACCAGGCTAAGCATGTGTCACCAAGAGGAGACTTGGAGGAGGAAACTGTTTTCTAGATTTCTCATTTAGAAAAATCACAGATAGGGAGTGACATAGAAAGAAAAGAAGAGTTTGACAAGTAAGTGGCCAGATCCTCAAAAGAACCATTCAGGGAGCATCCACACACACTGAGATTCCATCAGTGCCATGACCTTGCTAGATTAAAAATGTCAAAATTCAAGGAAAGCATTCAGTCTCAAAATAAGGTAAGATCTAAGCAAACAACTCAACTTTCAGTTCCTGCAAAGTTCAAATAAAAAAGACCTCAGAAAAGCAATATCTAAAAAAGTCAAACAAAGAAAAGTCAAAATAATTATCCTTGGAGAGTTAAAAATAGGTATTGCAGGATAAAATTATTACAGGATACAATAAAGGAATATTAAGAGAATGATTTCATTGTTATTGAGAAATAAAAACAAAAATGGTTAAAATTAAAATGTCAATGTGAAGAGATAAAGGAAGAATACTAGCAGAAAGCAGAATAAAGGGGCACAATTCTAGAACTGTGAAAACACTAAAAAATATTTAAGGTAATTAAATTAATTCAACAGATAGAATACATAGGAAATCAGAGTTTAAGAGGGTGAATATAAAGGAGGCTGGTGGCTCTGATTCCAGCACCTGGTAAGATCTTGGCCCAGTAACTGGGGAAATGCCTGTTTCAGGCAGATCCCTATGAAATTTCAGAGCAGTGGACGTAAGCTGATGCAATCAATGCTTGCGAAGAGAAATAGAGTGTGAATGACAGAATTCAAAACACGATAATCACCAGACAATTCTACAGCAAAGTTTGAAGCAGAGAGATGAAGAGATAACGTCTTCAAAATCCCTAAGGAAATGTGCATTCAAAGACATACTACTCTCAATTAATCCACCCGACACCTGATGCTGAACAGAAATCACCCATGCACATTATCTCAAGACGTTTCTGAACACGATGATGTGTCCTAAATCAGAAGACACTGCTGCTTCGAAAAGTAACCCAGAACTGAGGAATGACGGTCCAGAAGAGCCATATAATACCTCTGAAGCAAACTAGTCTGTTGAGCATCAGGAGCATGGAGGGCCCCCAAAAGGCATGACTCCTTGCTTGGAATGGAGACGTGGGTCACTGGGGATGAAGAAGCAGTCATCGGCCAAGCACTGTACACTTTAACTCAAAGAGGACTTAGTTGTCCTTATTAAAGAATGTGACACAATCATCATGGGATGTCAACCTAGAAAGAGAAATAAGGGAATTACAGTTCTTATAGCCAAAATGCAATATTTTCCAAGATAGAAATTATAATATATTGCTCTGTATATAGTAACATAAATACCAATTATCAACTCAGCAAAACTATTATAAAACATAATTTTGAAAGAATAGGAAATAGGTGGTAATAAGGCAACAATGTTAATCCTCACTTCATAAGAAAGCAATGTAAGATAACTAGAAGAAATAGAAAATGTAAGAAATAACAACATAGGATATGAAAAGATAAACGCCCAAAAAATTAACCAGAAGAAACAGAGGAAAAAGGGAATACCATAATCAGCAATCTGGAGAGCTATTTTCAATATCTGCTTTGTAAGATACCTTTTGCTGTTTATACAATGTAAGTACACTATCTAGAATACCTGGGGCCTGGGGCATGACTCAGTCAGTATAATGCTTACCTGCAAGAATGAGAAGACATTTGATCCCCAGAAACCTTTTATAAAACTTGACATGGTAGCATGTATCTATACCCCCAATGTTAATTTGACAGGGATGGGAGGATTCCTGAGGTAGTCAATCTAGTGTAACCAAGTGAGTCCCAGGCCAATGAGAGACTCTGCATCAAAAAACAGGTGAGCCATGCTACTGAGAGGTTGACCTCTCCACAGACATATACACACATGAACAGTATGCACACATATGAAAACACAGATGCATAAAACAAATAAAATAATAGTACTTCACATGGACACCTGTCCTGGCATCCCTCAGTGATGGATTTATAAGCTATAGGACTAGATGAGCCCTTTCCTCCCCATGTTGTTTTTGGTTACATGGTTTGATCACCGTGGTAGAAATCTTGACGAGGACAATTATTAACAACTGCTGAGAGCTTATAGTAGACATTTGGAACAGAAGAAGCTAAGCTACACAAAATCCCATCGAGTGTCTACGCTTATAAGTTACCATTTTGCAACTGAAGAAAATTCTTGACATTTACGTGTCGTTAGCTGCCCAACTCACACAGTTTGTGAAAGGTGGACCTGGGATTTCAAAATTAGGCCTGAAATTTTTAAGTTGTCATTTACCCCCCAATATGTATATTAAAGATTTTTAATGTCTTCATTACTTATGCAAAAATATTCTTTAAACATTAGTGTATTGTCCATGTAAAGGACATCCTGGACCCAAAAATGGCTAAAAAGTTGGCCGCATGCTTGGAAGCTTTAGTACACATGGCTATTTTATAATTGAACATTTTATATTCAAATTCAATATTAATGTAGTGACTATTTTAGAACTGAAATGACAACTCTTTGGTTTTTTAATTTTTCACCTTATTCTTGAGAAAACACATACACGATGAAAGCCAATCATGTCCACACCCCACCCCAACTCCCTCTGCATTACTTCTTGTTTTATGCTACCCCAGTTTGCTGCTGTGATTGCTAGTGAAGCAACATTGGGAACCTTGAGTTGTTAGGTGACTGCTCTAGTAATCATGGTGAGACATGACATTGTTAAGCTCATTAAGTGAAATGACAACTTTTTAATTGAAAAAGCAGAGAGGATTGGGCACTTGGCCCCCAGTGCTAACCTAGGAAATTCATGTGTCATAGGAAGGAAATTAAGTGGCTCTTACTATAGTTTACAGATGGGAGTTGACACAGGGAAGAGCAGATTCTGCCAGGCACCTGCTGAATACCAATGGGCTTTCTGTCATTATCCCTGACTGGGAAGGAGTTTTAATATGTTTGCCTAAGTGATCAGATTGCAGATTCCTTAGGTGTTGAGATTATTTTATAAATAGTTCTTTTTTGCCACAAAACCTGTACACTGCTATGCCGCTCAAGATTGTGTTGACCTGAATTGAGATGTAATCTTTTTTCTGCACTCAGCACTCATTCATGAAATCTTTGGGCCGTTTCTCCTCTCTCACAGCACTCCTGCCAGTGGAAAGATCTACAGTGTATTTACTACACAGAATAGAGCCTTGCTCCCTCTTTCTCTAAGTATGTCACATGTTTTTACCTTTTGTTGATCTAGTCACTTGAAATCACGGTGATCACACCCAGACCTTGAGTGTGAAATGCAAGAACACTGTACGACTGAGCATCTCAACCCTGGTGCTCATACATTTGTTTCAGTCGGTTCTGTTTCATGCCAGCTTTGAGGCAGGGTCTTGCTATGTAGCCCAGGTAATTTGGAACTTACTGAATAGCACAGGCTGTGTTCAAACCCGTAACTCTGCTGCCTCTACCTCCTGAGTGCTGGGATTGCAGGTGTGTGTCAGATTGTACAGTTTTGTAGGGTTTTTAATACTGTCTGTTTCCTGGATTCTCACAGGTATTCACATTTGGTTGAAATGTGTTGTTTAAACATTCAAAAGCAATTCTGGTTACACACTATAATATAAAAGAAGAGGCAGGAAATACAGTCTCCTGGGTTTAAGAAGTCAGAATCTGCCTTTCAACACAGTAATACGCAATTTCTTTAGTATTTCCGTATTATTCTGTAACACATTAACAAAATTCTCAGAGAAAATACAAGTATGTTTTTTTCTTTTTTTTTTTTTAAGAAAGGTTTCTCTGTAGCTTTGGAGCCTTCCTGGAACTCACTCTGAAGACCAGGCTATCCTCGAACTCACAGAGATCCACCCATCTCTGCCTCCCGAGTGCTGGGATTAAAGGCATGCACCACCAGCACCCTACTGAGTATGCTTTTTTTTAATCATATGCTTTTGATTTTGTGGTACTGTGTTTTTCTTTCTTTAATTACATATAATTAGTAATAGATTGGCCACCAAAAGTTCAAATCCCTCAGACATCAAATTGTAACATTCTGAATTGCCTATGGTCAAGGTCATGTTGGAAGGCTTGAGGGTCAGTTTTCTCTCGGGATTTCAAAAACAGAGTTTAGACAGGTTTCACAGAGAAGAGATAATCTCTTCAATGTGTCTGATTCTAAGAAATGAACTTTGAACATTCACATTTTTAATGTAGAAATATTATTTCAGTGTTCCACACCTTTTGAACCAATAAACTATGATCTTGAATTTGTGAACTTTCAGGATACCAGAAATAAAATTAACTTACACAAACTTAAAGTTATAACTACCTTCTTCTTCTTTGTTCTATAAATTCTTTAATCTGAATATTTGGAATACAGCAATGAAGCCCAAAAAATATCTGGGCAGCTGGTGGCTCACAAAAGTAACCACAGCACATAGGAGGCTAAGACACAAGAAAAGCATGTCCAAAGCCAGTCTAGACTCTACAAGGAAATTCTGTCCCAAAAAGACAAGTCCAATTCCTAGACAGTTTTAACTCAGTGCTAGCCTAGAATGTACAAAGTCTTAGAATCAGAACTGCATCACACACACACACACACACACACACACAATTTAATAATGAATCAAACCCTTCTTTAAAAGTGCTTGGAGTCCCCTTTTAGTTCAAAAGATGGCTTAAATTTTGCCTCTTCAGGGGGGCAAGAGAATAGCATCTCCAGGACTCGCATTTCCTATTCATCACTATCAGTTCAGGTGGTAAATGGTATGTGCTGATTTAAGAGACAATGGTAAGACAAAGAGGGAACAGTCGAATCAGCATATGCCCTAGTGATTTAAAAAAGAATGGGCTGTCACTTGATCTGAGGATGGATGGACCCCTCCTTCTGCCACATATGTGACCTTCGATTTCTGTCCTGAGGAATGAGTGCTATTATGTTTTCCTGTCTCATATGCCACGCTGTGCATGACTTAGATAAGGCAAGCGAAGCAGAACAAAAAGGCTAATTAGTATATTACTGGAGAGAAGGCAGATGCCAAACATTTAGAAACTTGCAGACCGGCTTGTAGCTCATAACTGTTCTGGGTTTTGTGCTAATGCTCTGGATTAAATGAATTGTCAGCGTGCTGGGTGCCGCTTTGTTTTGTTGTCCATAATCCCGTGTGTGGCGAGCAAGCTGCCTGCAAGGGAAGCACAGCATGGCTCACACTGCCAATTCTCACTGCAGCCTCATTCATTCTCATTCTAGAGTCAACACTTCTCATTTTGCTTAGTAGAAAATTAGCAATGCAGCTCATATCCCTTGGATCAGTGAATGGAGGGAAGGGATAATTTGTACAGATCACCCAACTCCTGGGAGTGAATGAGAACACAAAGAAAGGAGAAGAAGGGAAATACCGGAGTAGCCAGAGACAAATGAGCCACTCACAAGCCCTTGTCTGGAACGCGGGGAATGAGAGCCTGAGGTCATTGGTTGAAACTGAAGGAGTCCATTGTTTAATAATGTTTAAACACATTTAAGAAGTTCACAGCCTCTAGGTAAAGTCAATATTTCTGTAAGGAAAATAACCAGAGTTGCGTACACCCCTTTAAAGACACATAAGAGATAATTATTGTAGTTGGTGCTGGGAAGGGCATTTTATGAACTAGCTATTGACCACATTGTAATGCATGCTAAAGTAAGAATGGTCTGTAACAAATAAGTAATCAAAACATTTGTTTGTCTGGTGCTTTCCTTTAAATTTACATCCCTGGACTGAATTCTGGTCGGGTACAACGGTTAAAACTTGTAGTCCATATTAACGAAAATAGACTCTGATCAGAGATAGAAACCAGGGCCCAGGTGGATCTCTTGGGGAAATGTTCATTTTAGAAGCATGGGGCCCTGAGTTAGACCCCAGAGCCCTATGAAAATGATAGTCATGAGGCTGCAGACATGGCTCCGAAGAGCACTTTTGCTTTTCCAGAGGACCCGAGATTAGTTCCCAGCACCCAATACACTACCTTAGAACTGTTTGTGACCCCAGGTTCAAAGGATCCATCCTCCTCTGCTGGTGTCTGAGGGTCCCAGCACATGGGTACATGCACACACACACACACACACACACACACACACACACACACACACACACACACACAAATAAAAATGCTGGATACGGCAGCACCTACCAGTAATTCCAGCACTGCAAGGTGGCCACAGAGGCATCCCTGTGGCTTATTAGTTCACCAGTCCAGTTTAGCTTGTGAGCTCCAGGCAATGACAGAACCTGTCTCAAAGAAGGTAAACAGCCTTCCAGAGAATGACATCTGAGGTTGTCCTCTGTCTTACACACTTGTGCACACATAAGCACCTACCTGCACACATGTGTGCCCCTGCGTACATATGCACATACAATACACACACGTGCACATAAAAAGTAAAAAGTAAAGAGCAAACTGGGAAGAATTTGATTCAGCTGTCATATCCATAATTGTATCTCAATATCAGATATTTCCAATGAGACAGCTAGAGAGTGAGTTTACCTCATTGGCAAGCTATTAATTACGAGCAACAGTTGGCACTTGGCAGTTTCCCTTCCTTATTAGAATCATAAGTCCCCTACAATCTGGTAAAGAGTTTTCTCTTTTGCATCTATCCTGAACTTCCCTGCAGCCTTAAAATTCACCCTAAGGCTTTCCTCAACATCCCTACGCAGAAAGGATCTCCAGTACCCACGTGTGTTTGTTTCATCTGGCTCTAGTGTTTTTGTTTTGTTTTGTTTAATAAATAATGCAGAAAGAGCCCATGATGTGGGAGTCCCCTCTGTGTGCTGTGATTATCATTAATGAATAAAGAAACTGCCTTGGTCCATTGATAGGGCAGAACTTAGGTAGGCAGGGAGGACTGGACTGAATGCTGGGAGAAAGAAAGGGGGAGTCAGGGGATGCCATGGATCAGCTGCCTGAGATAGATGTGCTGAAACTTTGCTGGTAGGTTATGACCTCATGGTGATATACAGATTAATAGAAATGGGTTAAATTAAAATGTAATAGTTAGCCAATAAGAAGCTTAGAGCTAATGGGTCAAGCACTGATTTAATTGATACAGTTTCTGTGTGATTATTTCAGTTCTGGGTGGCCGGGTGGAACAAGCGGCCTCTCTTGCAACAAGCCCAGTCATTCTCTGTATCCATAGGGCAAACAGTGTCAGAAGTTCATTATTCAACTTTATGTGGTCACCAAATCACATATGTTCATATGTTAACCTAAATATCATCATTGTAATATATAGCTTTTTCTCTTTATACATTTGAATTACAAAAAAAGGTGACATATATCCATACTTATGCACCTGGATGCACATCTCATGACCATTATTCATTCTGTCTGCTTCTTCAGCTGGTCCAAGGAAAGAATGAAGACAGCAGTGAAGTTGGGAGAACAAACTCTCATACTCCAACTTTAGTCACAAGGACTCCATCAGACCACATTTTGCTGCAGCAGAGACTGGCTGTCTGTTCTCATTAGAATGCTGTGTTGGTCAATGTATCAAAGTATAGTTAGAGAAGTATAAGTAAATTTGCTGTTAGTCTGTGTCTTTACAAACTGTACCCTCTAACTAGTGAAGGTAACCACTAGATCAAAAGGACACTCAGATATCCACAGCTTAAAAATGTAAATAAGAATACATATTGCTTCAGCTGCTTTTCAATTAGTCCAGTGAGACCATGATCAATACAACTTACAGAAGAAAGAAGTTATTGGGGATTTTCAGCTTCAGAGGGTGACTCCATGACTATCGTGGTAGGAAGCATGGCAACAAGCAGGTAGGCATGATGCTAAAACAATAGCTGAGAGCTTATATCTTAATACACAAGCACACGGAAGAAAGAGAACTAACCAGGGATGGCATGAACTGAAATTTCAAAACCTGCCAGTAACGACACACCTCCTCCAACATGGCCATACCTCCTTGTTCTTCCCAAGCAGTTCTACCAACTGGAGACCAAGCATTCAAACATATGAGCCTAGGAAGAGGATATTCTCATTCAAATCAGCACGCACAGAAACACACATGCACAAAGACACACACACACACACACACTTATACAAAATCATGTCAAGATTAAGAAACGCTGATTTTCCAAATACAACCCTGAAAAGTAAGTGGAAAGATAGTGCTGATGCCACTCTCTGAATCCATGCATGCATAATGATTTGCTTTTGACTAGCTTCTGACTTCGCAGAAAACAATTCATACAAAGGACTGGAGACATCTTGCAGTTTCCAGTAGGGGGAGTAAACCAGAGACCAGTTGCTAGCAAGAAGCTACACCACCCTAAGTGGTCCCCAAACTCCCTAGCATGCAACAACCGTGTGCAATCATCCAAGCAACCTCAATTCCTGGAGTCTGCCCCAGAAACCTGGGTCTCTGAATTGTCCAAATAAGAACCAGATTCAGATACAGAGCTCTCCAGCATGTTTCCATATCTGATGGTGCCTTGAAATTAGAATTCCTCTCAGGGTAATTTAAATGCAAAAGTCTAAAGGATTTTAGTGTTATCAAAGAGAAGGGGAAATGCATATAAGAGAAACAAAAAGAATCCCTACAGGTAATTTTTGCATTTGCCAAGAAAATAGTTTTGACCTAAGAACTGCATATGCCAAGTGCCCTGCAACCAACACATCAGTGTTTGCGTGGGTACATAGCAGCATCCCTACTTTATAGATGAATTTGAACTTGACAAAAGCAGTAAAACTACAACCTAAAACATGGCCTTTGTCATTTCTGAGTCCAATCCACAGAAGTGAAGCTGAAGGCACTGGGGAGAGGGGCGTGTGCCTACAAAACCCCTGTTAACACCCCATTGTCCCATGTTCTTCCTGAGTTTCCACCTTAAGCTTTTAAGAAAAGAGGATGTCCATGCAATACATCTAATTATCCAAACATTGTTCTTCTGAGGCTCTTGAGGTACAATTCAGAATAGTCTTCAAGGACTACATATCCATAAAGTTCATTCACATATTGGCAACTTGTCTCTTATATTGGTCCCTGGGAAAACTGGGAGTTAGGTAGTTAGTTAGCTCCTTGCCTACATAACCTGAGCACTGGTCTCCTCGTCTGCCATGTTTTCCTGTTGGAATTCACTTCATTTTAAACTATCTTTGCCAATAACAGTTACTTGACATGTACAAGTTTGTGCATGAAATAAAACCATAACCTTGCCTGTATTCAAACTTCGCATATTTTGATGGCAGCCACAATCCACTGGCCTTGCTTTCAATTGTCTTTTCCGTCAGTAATCACACTGAATCACACTGGTCTTATTAACAATATTACACAGGCACCAGCGCTTGATTTTTCACTATCGTTGCTATTCATCTAGAAATATGATAAGAGGAACTATCCAACTTCAACTCTCTACCATCTGCTTGTAGTAGATCTTATTCCAAGGAAGACAGCCAGCATTCCTGTGCCATAGATTGAGATGTGCAGTCCATATGATGTTTGCTGCTAGATTGCTACCTTTAGTTCTAAGCTTATGTTAGTTCTAAGCTTATGTTAGTATTTACAAAGAGATATTATCCCTTAGATGCCCCACAGTCTTCAAACTAAATACGCTCAAGGGAAAAAACTACAAAATGAGCCACCACTTCTTTGACATTTATGTCTCCTCATAGATCCCTACCTAATCCAGTCACCTATGCCAGAGATCTAGGAATTTAAGAGCCCACCACAATATTGTATCCTGTTATTTTAACCACCTAAAGAACGTCCTTTCAAACTCCCAGGGCATTGTACATGGCAAACAAACACCGTACCCCTGAGCTGTTATCTCCAGCTTTCAAATTCCTTTCTCCCCTCTCTTTGCTATTTCTTTTCTGACAAGCTCTTTGCTGACAATTCATTATTCCATTTTCTACCACTAAATGGGTAAGAGCACGAACACACTTCAAAAGTCTGGCTTATATTGATGTCACATGTTAGCAAGTCCTTCTGTACCTTAGACAGGGAGAAGAGGTTGGGGAGAGAGACCAGGGCTGAGAGAGTGGAGATCAGAGAAGGTTTACTGGATGGAAGCAAGAATTTTTTGTGAGAATCATAGTGGGAAAATTGGGCCTTTACAGATGTTGAAGAACAGGAAAGCTAATGCCAACAAGTATGGTCCACATATGCATAGTAATGGGGTTGCTATTATTAATGTTATTTTTTATATAGTGCAACCAGAAAGTTGTGGCTAGCAAAGATGTTGAGGGTAGCCTTGAAGGCCCCGTGCCTTAAATGGATGTGCCTTAGAATTTATCAGATTATGGAAGATTAAGTAACTCTTTCCAGATGGAATAAAAATGTCAGTGTTCTACGTGGGTAGAGTGGCTATCATTCTGACAGTGCAGATCTTTGGTGGTTTGACTTTGGAGCAATTCTAAGGAAAGAAGAAATGTATGCCTCTGTGATGCTTAATTCAGCTGTCAACTTGATGAGACCTGGAGTAACTGCAGAGATGGACAGGTGGTCCTCTGGGTGAGCCTGATGGGTATTGTTTTCCTTAGAGTAATCAAAGTGGGAAGATCCACCCATTCTGAGTGGCACCTCCGGACTGGACAGCAAGGACAAAGTGAGCTGAGCATAGTTCATCTCTCTCTGCTTCCCACCTGTTAATGGAATGTGAGCAGCTGCCCCAAGCTCCTGTTGCAGCGTCTCCCCTGCCCAGAGGTGAGTTGTTTATAGGTGTTAGCATTTAACTAGTTGTTTATAGGTGTTAGCCTTTAACTCCTAAGAACTCCAAGTCACTAAGAACGCATTGGTGTCTTATAAAGGAAAGAAATCAAAGCTCTTACCCTCAAAATCGTTTAACCAAGAGTGAGTTCCCATTTGAATTCCTTGCTCTACGCTTCTTGTGTCTTCCGTCCTCTGTCTCCTGTACGAGCTTGACTCAGTGGCTGTCAAAAGGCTGTGTTTGTGATTCTGTTTGTCCTTGTGTCTTTGTGTGTCTCTCTGTGTATGAACTGCACGTGAGTATGTGTGTGCTTTAAGTATAGTGTATGTATGTACCTAAAGGAAGTCCTCCCTCTGCATTTATTAAAGAGCATAGAAAGCATTACACTGGGAGAAGAAATGGAAAAAAAAAATACCGTTTTCCAAGGGATTAAGTCACTAGCTCCAACTGATCCCAACTGACCCAGATAATAAACATCGCTGTTTGTCAGCCAGTATCCATAAGCAGTTGCTTTTAACCTTTATGATAGATTTTAGGACGTTGCTTTCAAATTCTGTGTTTTCTGCTTTCAGCAAATGATACCCACACATCTCAGTTAGGGACATGGAAAAATACATAATTTTAAGCTTGTAGCTATGCATTGGCTTAGACTGTGAAAGTTGATTACATGGGAAATTCAAGGCAAGCAAGGCTGATTGTTAGCATTGTTCTCTTAAAGAAAGGCAAACAAACGCTGGAATACGAAGGTAGCTAACAGTCTTATGTGACCTCAAGGTGTGTTATTAACTCTGGCAATGAGGTCTAGCAAAAGCCTCTTCCACTGAGGTGTTTTCAGAACTGCCACAATGATGGACTACATTGTGGATTTGGAAGGCAACAAAAACCCTTTTGCCCACCATTTGCTTTTGACTCAGTATTGCTTTTACCACAGAGACAATACGAAGTAATTCAGATAGCCCCTATAATATGTGCACACACATACACATGTATACACACACATACATAGACACACATGTGCACTCATAGACCTGTTTGAAAGGAAAGGCTTCACGCTATTAAGGGGTTATATTTACACAATAGAAGCAAAGGAAACTTTTGCGTTCTTTCATACAACTGGAATTCCTCTTCTTCAGCTTCTCTCCTCTGTCTCCTCCCCAGCCCCCACCTCGTCATCCTCATCCTCTTACTCCTCCTGTTGCTTTTTTTCCAATAATGTACTATTTTTGAGATTAAAAAGAAAACAAGAAGGAAAAAGAACTAAAAGACAAAAAGAAGAGGAAGTGGGAGAAGAAGGAAGAAGGAGAGGAGAAAGGGGAACCGGGAGGAGAGGGGCAGTCAGAAGGGTAAGGAGTGACGGCCAATGGAATTCACAAGCAGCAGAGCTGGCAGGCTGCCTCCACTATGATTAGACAGGTGACGGCGGAGGAGCACATGTTCTGGTCCCAGGTAGCCTGGCCGAAAGCAGATAAGGAAACATAGGGCCACCATATGACTTGGCTTCAGGAAACCCTTTCTGTTTGTAACCAGTATTCAGAGACCACTTAAAATCAGATCCAAAACTAATAGTTCCCACTGCTGAACTGCAACGTCAAGCTGAATCGTCGGACTTGCCAAGTTTCTACGGTTAAAATTAATGCTGTGTTTGGCAAAGGCTGTCAAATGAGCAATTGGAGCCATCTGAGAGGAGCCAGAGGAGCCTGGCTTTCACTCTTGGGTCCCTCTGAATTACATCTCTGCATTTATCTGCTTCCCGCACAAGTGAAATGAGGTACAAACCAGTCACAAGAATTCAAACGCACTATTAGATCCAGGGATGTGCAAAATGAGAGCATAGGTTTGAAAAAGGAATATGTCAGGAAGAAATTAGAGGTGTCTTCAGAGTGTGCAGAAGGCATCGTAAGAATACACAGACAGGAATTTTCCATTTGCTTAACCAACAATTTGGCTTGAGAAATCTCTAAAGAGATTTATTCCAAGCTTAGAATGAGAAAGTAAAGGGGAAAGAGGAGAAGTACCAGCTTAATCTAGAAAGACATTCCACATCCTGACACTTTACAACCCAAACTCGTGCCTAACGCGGATACCAGGTTAGACTTGCCAGCAGCACACCTGCAGGTGAAATGTGAGTTTCTCATAGGACCATGGCAAACTGAGACACTAAGCAGACAACCTTTCCCAAATAATAGTTTGGGAGATGGAATCTGTATACAGAACTCCTTGGTCAATTCTCTCCAAATAGTTCTCAACTGAGAACACGAGTCACGTGGGTCCAAAGATTTATGTGGTTCAGTATGATTCAGTCATCACTAGTGAAGCAATAGATAACCAATGTCCAGTATGAAATAGGATTGACAAAGGAAGCAAAAGACAAAGGCGTCGGAACACTTAGCTCTTAGTGTCCTACTCAGCTGTTCTAATTGGATCTTTGCTTGACTGATAAACCATCTCATAATCATTAAAACCAATTTAAAGTCTTAGGGATGCAGCTTTCTCTCGGTAGGGTTTGAATGCAGTGAGAGGGCCCACCTACTCAAAAAAAAGTGGGTCATATAAGTCTATCTTTTCTACATGCAACAGGAGCATGTTAGTTGCTATGACATTTCTAGAAATAGCAAATGAAGCCCGAAATGCATGGGCCACTCTTTGGAGCTCCCAAACTCTAATGAGACCACAAGAACGGCCAGTCTAGGAGAACCCAGCTCAGTGAGGGCAATGGCAATAAGTGACACATCACCCAAGATGCAGGACAACCAAACAAGATAGAGCTGGACCACAAAGGGGGAGTGAGAAAAGCCATGTCCTCGGCGAGAACAGGAACATTTCTCTGATAGTGAATGTATCCTGCATCTATCAGGTTAACTAATCTTGAGCATTCCAATGCCCAATTTGCATGAGTTTTCTTTTTCTCCCACTAAAGAGACTTTAGTGAGTCTGATCTGGGCACAGATGATTCCCACTCCCAGCTCTACTACCCAGTGTTTCCCAAGCATGTTCTCCATTCTTTTATTTAATATTTCTCTACCCTTCCTTCTATCAAACTAACATAAAACCTTCAAAACAGTTTATCTAAACCAGAAACCAGACCAATTATTTGTCCTTCAACCTATCTCATGACACTTAAGCATGCTTCTTAAGAGATAGGAACAAATATCTAGTCTTCCTAGATAAAGCATAAGTGACAGACCAAAGGACTGCTTTCGTGAGCTACCGAGCCTACTACAGTTGCTCACAGGCATATGTACTAAGGGTTCTTACAGGAACCCTTCCTTAATGGCTTAATTAAATGGCTCGGAGGACCACCAAAAAGCGCTCCTGCCTGTCCACTTGCTTAGGATTTTGCCATCAATCGACTCCTCCGTTAGACTGTGGTGGCTGCACCCCAGTGAAGAGAGCTCCAGCACAAGCCAATTCTACTTGCATGCCCCTTTAAGAAATGTAACATTGCAAAAGTTCCTGTCAATACTTCAGAAAGCCTCAACTACAAGCATTATATATGCCAGGCATGATGTTCATTGTCACAATTTATTGCCAGTGTGACAGGGTCAACATTGTATGCCCTGCCTGGTAATAGTAAAAGAAAATGTACTTTCTTTAGTTTGTACATTTAATCTAATTTTGCCTGCAAGCTCCCACACTTGTGAGTAATGGTGGACAGCATAGCTAGGGAATGGTTTATGCAATCTCTTTGGTTCTGGAGTAAATCCAGCCTTTTCCATTTTTCTTCACCTGTATTCCCACGTTGGTTCTTAGAACTACAGAGGACTTTCATGAATATGCGTTGCAGAAAAGGAGGCATGTAAGAGTCATACCCAGGCCTCAAGAACAGACTGCTGCTGGTCCTCACTGACCTCTAGTATGACAACAGGCTGGCAGTCCCTGGTTGTCCGTCCTATAGACTTGCACTGTTGAAAGAGTTTTATGGGCTTTCGTACTGGTTCCACCATACCTTGGTTGTCCTAAGAACTGTAGGCCTGAGTGTCTACCATGTCCTTTCAGCCAGTAACTCTGTCCTCTAGCACTGGGTTAGGTCGTCCAGACTGCAACAGGGGTCATTCTGACTTGGGCACACTGCTAGTTCATGAGTGCTCCATCCTAGGACTTTGCATGTCTCCTGCTTGTCACACATGCATAGACTATGAATCTCTCTCATGGTAAATGAGCCAGGGGTGTATGTTGAAAGACAGAGACAAACCCAACTAAGAAAGGCTAAGTTGCATAGGGATCGGGCTGGGGGAAGGGAAGTGGAAACCCATCCCCTGGGAAGGACAGGTTTAGATTAATGGGCAGCACAAGGAATGCTGGGAGGAGCGGTCAGCGGGACTGAGTGATGATGCTGAGAGAACTGGGAGGAGTCATGGGTACTGAGTGAGGCTGGGAAAGCTGCCCACCTCCACTTTGGGAAGTTAAAGGCACCTCAGTCAGCCATTTGTCCCAGGTTTCTGAGACCTACCAGGTTTGATCCCTCGGCAGGCCATTTGGAATATATTCTCCAGAACCTCATTCCTCAGGCAGTTTATATTGAGTTCTCTCACCTACAAATTAATTGCATCAATATTTTTGACAAAATTTTATAAAATGCAGTAAAAGTCAGTTACTAGAAAGACCAAAATAATACACAGTACAAACCCCACTTTCTCAAAGCATACGGATTCAAAGAGGATAAGTCTGGCCTATCGAGTTGCTCTAAAAGTGTGTCTAGAAGCTGATTCTCCATTTCAGAACTTCTCGCTGTGTGGGTTAAATAATCTTACAACAGGATGGCAGGAGAGTGTCAGGCCTGTACCTGTGGCTTGCACTAGCCTAGAATGTGCCCTCTTGGGATGAACACTTCCCCTGGGCAATGCCCAGAGCAGGCAAGAGCAAGCATTACTGCTGCAGAAGTCTGCAGTTTCTTAACAGCCTTTGACTGCCACACCTAGCTGTGCTTGGTGCCGCACCCCAAGACTTTAGCCTTGAGGTAAAACCAGGACACACACACACACAAACACACACACACACACACACACACACACACACACACACACACACACACTTTTACCTTGGTCTCTCTCACTCTCTGCCTCTTCACAATTTAAGGACCAATTTCTGATCTGTACTTTTGGTATTTGGATAGGAACGCTCTCTCTCTCTCTCTCTCTCTCTCTCTCTCTCTCTCTCTCTCTCTCTCTCCTTCCCTTATTTCATCCTCCCCTTACCAGCATTTTTAAAAAAAACTCACTCTGGAAAAGGCTTAGTTCCTGCTAGGAACATTTTTTTCTAAGTTGGCTTTGAAAGTCAGGGCTAATCAATGCCCTCTTTGTTTCTCTTGGTGTCCGCCCTCCTCCCAGAGGGAGAACTGCCATTGACAAAATGGGTGGAGAGCCTCAGAGGCAAAAAGAATTTATGGGATATGAAAATATTTCATTAAACACCTATTACACTAAAATTTCGTAATAAAAAATAGAATAATTAGGAAGGCTTTTATGACTTTGCATCAGTATTGTATTATACTTGCTTGATAATTACATAAAATGATCATTATGGTGGAAACTTTTGCATATTCCTTTACTGTACACCTATATCAGCATGAGACAGGAAAAGTGTCCTTGTTATATTTCTTTATGGGGAGAGTCAAAAATAATATCAGCACTGTAAAATAAAGAGGTAAATTTTAAGAGTCCCCTCCCCCATTCTCTCCTTTTCACCTACTGCTAGATGTACATGTAAACATCTAGAGGGGAATTAGTTTTTAAGTGAATGATCTTTATTTTACCTTTAGCATTTTAACATCAATAGCAATTAACTTTTACTGTGTTTTCACAAAAACTGAGTTGCTAGGAGAAAATTCTCAATATTTTTATATTTCAAAAAACTATAAATTCTAAATAATGCCTGAAAAATTGTCTTATGCAATTCAAAATGGCACCCCCAAAGCAACAAAATCTAGATAGCTTTGGTATATTTTCCTTTCGTTTGCTATAACCATATAATTAGTTTTGTCATTATTTCCATTCCAATAGCTATCATTAATCTGGAAGTTGTTGTTAAAACAAAAACTTCTACTTAAGCCTTACCCCTTATAGCTTAAAGCTAGACACAAGTCATATTCATCTCATATTTTGAAAGTTTGGCTAAGAGGCAAGGATGTTGAAGGTGCAAAATAAATGGTCATTAAATTAGTTAATTATTGAGAGTGAGACCTCGACTTTCTCGAGCTTCTATTGTGCATATTACCCATCCAAGTATATAAATTTTAAAATCAATCTATATTACTTTTGAAAGTACTAAGTGCATATAGCTTGTTAATGCTGAGCAGATATTGCTTTGTTCTACAATATGCTTTAAAAACCCACTTGTGGGGTTTCATGCCAAGTCCACACAGAACAGTGGCATTCTCATAATCCAGAGCTCAAGGAAATTTAATGAATGGGTCACTGGTGGGAATATGAAGAACTTGCAGAAGATGGGGCTGTATCACAGAGCAGCACTGTTTGCCCCTAAGACCCAAACGGCTGCTGAGATAATATCACAAGGTGAGGAAAACTTCGAATTAGGAAACCCAGCTAAAAAAATACACCCTTCTGTCACACATCCAGAAAACATTTTAAATGGCATTGAGTACAGTGCTCTTTCCCAACACTCACTGCTTTGTCCCATTCAGACAGCACCTGTGACTTTTAGTCAAGGGCTTCTGCCAACCTGGAGTGCACTATCCTGCCGGGAAAGGGCCTGGGGAGTAAACAGCCGGCCTTCACTCTGTTTCCTCTTTCTGATCTCCCGCTGGTATTTCATGTTGGCAGAGTCCACCTCCAGCAAGTAGCTAAAAAAGCCTACTTAGATGTAGGTCAGAGTCCTAGTTTCCAGAGGAAAATGGGAATGTAGGAGAGACACTAGAAAGGTTGAAATGGATTTGCTGCGAGTCCGAGTCACGGCACCACTGAAATGGATTTGCTGCTAGTGGAGACCACGCAGCAGGTCCCCAAACAAAGGTGGCTGGTCCCTGGCAAGCGGTGTGGGCAGGCAGTGGATGGGAGGCAGAGAGATAGGCATACCATGTAGAGTGAGGTTGGACATTTCTTCAGGGGGTTATGGAGGGGAAAGGGAGAAGGGGAGAAGAGCAGAGAGAGAGAGGAGAGAGACAGAAACGGGGGAAGGGGAGAAGTGGGGAAAGAGGCAGAAGCTGCCCCTTCGAGAGGAAGACAGAAAAGGAGAGAGAACTCAGGTTGGAAGCCGAAGATCAGTTTGCCTCAGTGGATGGGGGAGGAAGTGGGCGTGGCTTGTCTCTTAAAGAGACAGATCATTACAAGGGTAATATGATCAACGTGTCTTTTGACAGTGTATGCTCAGAGATTACCCACAGTGCCATATATGCTCTTTGAAACTGACATTATCTTCAAAAACATAAAGCTAGTATGTATATATTAAAAGTAAAACATTTTCCATACTTTTTAATAATATTCATGGAAACAATAGTTGTGATACTTTATTTTCTGTCAATTTGTCACAAACTAAGGTCATCTGAGAAGAGGGACTCTCAGTTGAGAAGATGTCTTCCTAAGACTGGCTTGTGTCAGGCAACTGAGAAAAACTCAGAGAAGAAGAAGGAGTCTTCCCTAGGGAAACATACACACAAGAAATATCATACAGACTAAAAAGGCTATATTTAGAATATGCATATAACAACAGTGAATTTAAAAAGGCCATGAATCTGAAGGAGAGTTGGAAGACATATAGGGGAAGGTTTGTGGGGAGGAAAAGGAAGGAAGAAATGTTGGAACTAAATTATAATCTCAAAACTTTTTCAAAGATAGTCCTATAAGTTAGTCTATTAGGCATTTCCTAAATTAATGACTGATGTGGGAAGGCCCAGTTCATCTTGGGTAGGTAGTCTTGAGTTATATAAGACAGCTGAATAAGTCTTGGAGAGCAAGCTGGTAAGCAGTGTTCCTAGATGGTTTCCGTTTCACTTCCTGCCTTCAAGTTCCCTCCTTGAGATCCTGATCTCCCTTCAAGTGTGGCCTATTGTGGAGTATTACTTTAATTTTGTGAAGGTGTTTATGCTGCATTTGTTTAACTGTGTAAAGATGTGTTACTTTTGTTTATGCTGCATTTTTTTTAACTATGTAAAGTTGTGCTGTTTCACCTTGCCTGCCTAAGGCACCTGATTGGTCCAATAAAAAGCTGAACAGCCAATCTAGGCAGAGAAGGGATAGTTGGGGCTGTCTGGCAGAAAGAGTAAGTAGGAGGAAGAATATAGGGGTGTGTGTGTGTGTGTGTGTGTGTGTGTGAGAGAGAGAGAGAGAGAGAGAGAGAGAGAGAGAGAGAAAGAGAGAGAGAGAGAGAGAACAAGGGAGAAAGAGAAGGAGATATGGGAGGGGGAGGCGGGTGACTGCCTGACAGCAGCCAGCCAGACATGGAAGAAGGACATGCAAAATGAAAGAAAGGTAAAAAGCCCCAAGGCAAAACGTTGATGAATGAAAACAGGTTAAAATAAGTTATAAGAGCTAGTGGGACAAAGACTAAGACCAAGCATTTATAACTAATATTAAGTCTCCCTGTCATGATTTGGGAACTGGCAATCTGAGAAAGCCTGCTACAGTGACCTGAGAGTAGTTGTAAGATGACATAAACCCTTTTCTCCCCAAATTGCTTTTGCTCATGGTATTTTATCAATAGAAACCCAATTAAGACAATAGTAAGCACTCTTTTTTGGCAGTCCCATTATGTATTAGAAGAGCTAGACATTATTTTGTTATATGGACATCATATTTGAAGCAGCCAGTTACAAATTCCTCTTTAAGTTTATGAAGTTTTCCCCTTCTGATTCTTCATTCCTAAAATAGAAAGCAAGATTGAGATTAACAAGCTCAGGCATGTTGTGTTGAGTAAACCAATCCGGCTCACCAAATAAGACTGGGTTTGGAAAAAGAAAACTGCATCTGAGCTTTCTTTTCCCAGTGAGTGTCTGAAGCACAAGACAGAGCCCTTTCACAATAGACAGGAATCAGAGAGTCCACTCTTTGTGGAATCCTAAGTCCAGCCAGGCTCTGGAGTCAAGAGAGTTCCTGAACGTCTGATTTTCAGGTCATCTCAAAGATTCTCCAAATCATCCTCTTTCTATAAAATTAACAAAAATTAAGTCTTGCTTTTGTCTTTGGGATTTAACAGAGATTTCATGTTTACTATGGTTTGAAGACATGTCTTACAAACCAAAGGGTTGGACACAATGGATTTGGATACTGAATTACACTTGTCTCCAACAAATAGTTTGTCTAATTAATGTGTTAGGTTAGGAAAACTCTAAACATATGATAAAATGTCTAGCAACATAAAGATGGTTATAAAATATTTTAAAGGAAACAAAATGAAGGAATAAGAGAGAAATTAAGTTGCATATATGTACAATTTTGATATTCTTTTCAAATGTTCAACCTTTATGTTGTTTGCAAGTTGAGACATAAAACACAGAAATGAATTCAAGGTCCTTATTTTCAAAGTAGTCAGCATCACAAATAAGATTTGTGTTTGTGAGCTTTACTAGTTTGTCTTATTAGTGCTGCATAAAAATATACTTAAACAAAAGAAGGCATATTATTAGATAGTAGTAGGGCGTGAGATTTATAAAAGGAAATTCAGTCCTGAAGGTTTCAGTTTCTGTGATTGAGATGAGGTGCCTTGTGCAAGTGTTTAAAAAGAAGTATGCCTGGCTTGCTCTTTGGACTGCTATTTCCTGAGGTCATGACATTCCCCTTCCGACTGTCACAACCCCAGCTCCCATGGGATGATGCAGCCCTCATCAGACAACTGAACCTGCCAGTGTATTGATCTTTGACTTTTCAGTCTCTAGAACTGTGAGCAAGTAAATTTATGTTCTTTATAATTTAATCAGTCTCAGGCATTTGGTGCCATCAGCACAAGCTGACTATCCATTAACAAATCAGGAAATAATGAAGATCTTTCCAATTAATTTCATATGTATTCACTTCACTGTAATTCCTGAGTCATGAAAATTCTTCTCTACAAACAAAACTTGCCTGCAATTTCCCACTCCCAGACTTCAAAAACAGTTTTATTAGTGTGTGGGTTCAAAAGGATGCATTACCATCACTATGTTTCTTTTAGCCCCTCTTCCTTTACCCTCCCTTCTCTCTTCTTTCCCAGGTGGTCCCAAGTCCATCAATTATGCCTCCTTAAGGAAATAAAACTGAAGCATTTCCCTTACAACAAACATATTTAGACATTTCCCGACTTATGACTGTTAACTAGAGAGTTTTAACTTTAAAATAATATAAAAACCCCCTCAATGAATCACTGTGTCTTTCACTTCTGTACCAATGCAATAAATTACTTGATACTCAACTTTTTATAGCATAGCCTTCTACTAAATGACTTTTTGCTCAGCTAACGTGGGCCAGTGTAAGTGTTCTTTAAGGTAGGACAGACTGAGCAAGGATGTTCAACTGGGCTAGGGATTTCAAATGCAATTTAGGAGACATTATCCATCATAAGCTGAGGAGAATTGGTATATGAACACATAGCCAAGCAAAAGAATGCTGCCCACTTAAAGTCACTGTCTCTAAAAAGCTACCATGAAAGATAAGAAGTCAAAGTTAAAGAGCACAAGCATACATGCCTGATAAAGTACGAACTAAAGGTGAACTCATGAGCATTAGCACTTCCTTTCTGAGAGCTGGGTCAGAGCAAAGAGTGAGAAGAGCCTCTCTGAGGGCCTGTTGGGAAAGGGATGGAAGCTGGGGGAGGAAGCAAGAGCTAGGCACACGATGCTCCATTCTTCCACAACTTTACAGATAGATAGATAGATAGATAGATAGATAGATAGATAGATAGATAGATAGATAGATAGAGTAGATGGGTTGGTTCAAGAAAAGAGATGCAAAATTAGGGCTTCAAGACCCATGGGAGCCATTATTGTTGATTGAGGTGGGAGAGCATTAGAAAGACAGAGTAAATAATACAATACGAGGAAAACAATACAAGGGGTCTTCAAGAGAAATGCGCCCTCAGAAGCCGAGAGATGAGCTTCAATAAGACAAATAAAGTAAAAATAACACAGGGAGCTATTAGCATGGGTGGGCCCATGGACAGGATAATGGATGGGAGGGAACAAAAGAGAAGTTATCTTCAGAGCGCCCTTCCAAACAAAGGGGAATATCCAACCTTTATATCCTTTCAGGGGTGGTGAGGAGTGGCCTGCCAGAGGGTTTAGCTCAACAGAGCCCATGTGACAAAGACTGTGAGGAGTTAGAGAGTAGGAACATAAAGTAGAAGCTGCGAAATCACAGCTTTTTAACTCTGAGAAAGAGAGAAAGAAATGAGAGAAAAAGACAGAGACAGAGAGAGGGAGAGAGAGTAGAGGGATAAATGCAGGGGTCTGTAGCCCCATTTCTGTGTACTGTGTGATTTGACCTCTTCTAGCAGAGGCTTTTCAACCTTCCTAACACTGCGACCCTGTAATATAGTTCCTCATGTTGCGGCAGCCCCAACCATAACATTATTTTCATTTCTGCTTCATAACTATAATTTTGCAACTGTTATGAATCATAATGCAAATATTTTAGAGGTAGAGGTTTGCCAAAGGGGTCGTGACCCATAGGTTGAGACTGCTGTCTTAGAGTGAACAAAACCTTAAAGTGCCAGGCACATGAGCTAGCATTTAGTGCCTCTTAAAAGCAAAATCCTCTCTCAGAAGAAAGCCCTTTCAACTTCCTGCGTGGAGCCAATTTGAAAGGTAACAAAAGGTAGTGAGGAGGGGAAGGGCTAGTGAATAAATCATATGTCAGCATAATAGGTTTTTTTGAAACTATGTATTTTAAGATGTGAAAAATACATTCAAATCAATTTGTTTATCTCATGTGACTGTCCCAAATATCTCTGGCACAAAAAATAATTACTACTAGTGCCTTTTCCTTTGTATAAACCATCAAATGCCAACTGTAACTATGTCACTCAATGGGCAACTTGCTCCCATTTTTGAAACCATGCCTGTCAAACTATCTAAACATAAAGCAATGAACCTGACTTTTCATGCCGCATACAAAAACCCATTTCATTATCTTGTAATCACATCTCATACTACACGAAACCAAACTGTACTAAACATTCATAAATCACATTGCCGAGCCATGTCACCTTTTCAAATTCCTAATATCTTTGTAACAGAGCCAATGGGTGGTTTTTGATACCATGAAAGTGCTTTGTTTTGCCTCTTTCAAGGAAAAGCCAGGGGCTATAGTAAATTTAGTAAGGGAAAATCATGAAATATAGACCAGTTTAAACTGTTACTTCTAGAGATTTGACAAACTGTGGCCTTTTACCATCAGTAACCAGACAACGCAGTCTGCCAAAGGAGCTGAACTGGAACAACCAGGTATAGACTGTAGTCGGCATACGAGCTCTCAGACTGCTTGGCCAGCTTCCATTCCATGGAAGTCAAGTACTGGTGATTTGGTACTCTTCTCAGAGGTGGAGGTAGGGAAGAAGAAGGAGGAAAAGAGGGAAGGAAGGAAGGAAATCTGGGTCCTATTCAAAAGCAAGTGTCTTGATTTGTTCAGCTATTTGGGGAAAGACAAATTTCTTCAGAGACCTCTGCTCACTGCTTTTTTTCCCTTTTTACAAGGTTTAGTTATCACAAGCTTGAATGTCGGCTGGAGTTTTAAAATGACTCAGAAACCTGAAAGCCATTGATACTCAGTCAACACCGGTGCTTTGAATTGAAAAAGAGAAAATTCTCAATCCATCACCATTCCCTTTAAAAAAAAAATGAGCATCTTGACAGTTTGAGAGTGGAAGTTAAATCATTTGCGTTTTTAGAACCGAACTGCTGAAGAAACACACACACACACACACACACACACACACACACACACACACACATTGAATGAGAATAATATGCTACAGAAAGTTTAACAGCAGATACATAGCAAGCACCTCCCACTGAATTAGCCTTTCCAATGCTTGAATAGTGACCTCCAGGGACTTTATGGAATGACCTGGCTTTGTGATTCAAGTGCTCCTTACCTCTTGACACATTTTCTAAATAGACCTGTCTACAAAAGCTGTCCAGCCAGCCACTGAAGACTGCTTCAGGAAGATGCCAGGAACACTCCTAACCCTGCATTCCTTAACCTAAGAAACCTCAAGACAGGGCCTTCAGCTTAGAAGGTCAAGGGTTGTTGGGTAAACACAAGCACCTGAGTTTGGATCCCAGTTCCAACATCAAAAGTTGCTTGTGGCATCTCCCTCTGCAACCCCACTGCAAGGGAATGGAGGTAGGAGGATCCAGACTCCCTGGCCAATCAGCCTAGTGAGATCCAGGTTCAGTGAGAGACTCTATCTATATAAACAGAGCAGAGCCTCTGAGATGGTTCACTGCATAAAGATATTTGTTACCAAACAGAGGACTTGAGTGCAATCCCCAGAGCACACAGGACAGGAGAAAATCCATGCTTGTTAGTTGTCCCCTCTACACAATGTGTGCACACACTTACCACACACATGCACAGACACACTTTTTATTGAAAATTTATAAAGTGGAAAATTGAAAAAGACCTTCCAGTATCAACCTCTATACACACACAGACACACACACACATTCACCCCTACACACACACACACACACACACACACACACACACACACACACACACACTCTTCACTACCACTATTCCACAAAGAAAACAGAAAGAGAGAGAGCAGAAACTAGCATGTAGGAGGGAAAATTGATTGTGTTAGAATACGTCGAAGCCTGTTTGTTACACAGAAAGGAAAAGAAAGAGAATTTGTCTCAGCAAAACACAAAGATGTTTCAGAGCCTTGGACATTTGTATTCTTAGGACACTAAGGGTCGTCAAGAAGGAACACAGTGCCTCGTGATGAAGTAACAGTACAAAAGCTTCAGGTCTGGCTGAGCCAGGGAGGAAATGATAAATCAGCCACCTGTGTGTGGGGCCACAGATGCCAAGCCCTTTGAAATTCCCGAGCTCACTCCGAAACAGAAGAGACTGCTTGTCCCATGCTTCCCATAAAACCCTGTGAGAAAAGGTGTCCTTGGGGAGAGGGAGCGTTCACACTATAATGAAGCAGACATTTATTGCTCCGATGACTGCTGACCTGGCATTTTAGTGACTTCGGTTCACATGAAGATCCCCGAGTTTCTGACTTCAGAAGCACACCGGGTGTCAGGTGATGTGAGCAGTACTCTGTGCTCCCAGAGGTCACAGGAGCATAACCTTAGACCCCAGCCCACATCTGGAAAGCCAAACACACTCAGAGGGAACAGTCTTTGGACCGTAAGCAAACAACTGTCACAACACAAGGACAACACTCATGCCCTTTCTTCTAAAAGAAGGAAAGTTAACATGAACATTGGAACATTGAACTCTAGCTCTTCACTTTCAAAACTACTGGTAACCTTGGTTGCTTCATCAGGAAAATGTAAACATGACAGAATTTACAGTCTTTGAAAATTTAATAGCTAACATACGTTTGCGTCTACCTGAAGTGTGGAAGTCTATGGATCAATGGGAGCGATTGTATTTATTTGGAAGCCTTTAAGAACATCTTACAGGCTTTCTTTTACAGCTTAATATATTAATAAGAAAACAGATCTTAAACCAAAGAGATGTTACCTGTATAAGAAGTATCAGCAAAAAGAAATTAGCCAGAGCAATGCAGTAAGTGTTCAGAACATCATCACTCTCGTAGCAAAAGGAGCCCATTCACCACTACCCCTCAAAGATGTCAAGGCACTACAGCACAAAGTTAATGTCCGCTAGAGTAAAAAGGATGAGTAACTTTCAGGTAAGCCATAGAAGGCAAGGAAAATGTGCAACATATTCTTTAATTATTTCAGTAAGCATTTTATAAGTTTAAAAAATTAAGCTGGAATTATACTTCAATGGCAGAGTCTATGTTGAGAATGCTGAAGGCCTTGAGGTCAATCCTTCCACACACCACAAAAATAAAAGAAAATATTCTGTTTTAACTTTGAAAAATAATAAGAAGTACAATGTTTGTGCAAGAGACAAACTTCAAATAGGAGCTACATTAAGATACTGTTTTCCACCTATTACATTTGTAAACTTCAAAAAGTATGGTTCAATGCTGCCTTGGGTAGACCTAAAAGAGGCAATTGTATATATTTTTGATGGGAATGCATATTTCTGGAGGTAAATTTCATAATTCCTATGAAAAAACACATACTCTTAAGCTCATTAAGCCCACTGCATAAATTCCTACTGAAAGTATATACTTAAGCCTGGGAAATGATATATGTGACAAGATTTTTCTCTATGAAAATCTTTGAATTAGGAAAATATTGGAAACAGTATTATTCTTTGATAGTGCAGTTATTAAGTAAGTTACAGAACTTAACGGAATACTTTGCACACATGGGGAAGTGATGGGCCACCAGCAGAGTGCACCTACTGTGTGCTGGCGTCGGCAGTGAGTTTGATCCTGTAACAACAAAAAAGGGAAAAGAGAGAGTAGAGCAAAGATGGGAAAGGAGGGGCAAGGACAGGAGGGAAGGAGAGAGAGAAAGGAAGGAACAAAAGACAAAAATGGGAGAAAGAAAGAAGGGAATTAATAGAAAAGAATATTGAAGGATTTTAAAGACAGTGTAAAAAATATTTCCATATAAACATGGTGTAACAAGAGAAAACAGTGAGGAAATACATTATGGATATAAGAGTGGGTAAATCAGTATATATGTGTTTATGTTATTTACATAAAAATTTTAAAAGGGCATGAAAAGCTACACCAGAAATTAGCAGCACTGTTGAACTGCACGGCTGCAGCACTGTTGAACTGCATGGCTGCAGTACTAAAGGGGAGAGTTTTCTCTCTTTTGCACCTGTTGAAGTTGGAAGCCTGTGAATATAGTCCTTGTTCCCAACTCAGAGAAAACTCTTTGCTCATCAAGTCAGTGCCCTGAACAAAGGCTAGAAATGGAAGAGGGGGACCCTTGGGGAGTGTTGAATGGGGGATGTTGAGTGAAGACCATTCCTTCCCTGTCTAAAGTCAGACACATGAGGTCAGGAAGGTGCATGTGTTATCGCCATCAAGTGAAAGGTGCAGGCATCCCTGTGTTCTCTGCACCGGGAAGGACAAGAGGCAGATCTGGACACTGTGGAGGGAAGGAAGTTGTTAATCTAAGACGCGTTTGAGGGGGTCCTGTTGCTGATCTTACAAAAGCAGATGATAAATTCGTTTTTTATCTTTTTTTTTCTTACCACACTGCCACTAACTGTAATTCTTCTATACATGGCAAATAAATTACAGAATCAGCTTGGCAAACATTTTCTTCCAAATGTGTGTTTGGAGGAACCAATAATTTTTACAGAAATCCTGCTAGGGAGTTCCACAGTTAAAGGTTTGCAAACCCCGAGTATCATTTTCACACATGAATATTCATGAGGAAAGGAGCATTTTTTTTAAAGGAGAAAAGTCATTTTTGTTTTTTAATCTGAAAACATGGGCACGGTGCCAAGGCACTAGCTGAGAGCTCACATCTTCTCCACAAGCATGCGGCCAAGAGCTAACTGGACATGGAGAGGGCTTTTGAAAACCTCAAAGTCGTCAAAACGGTTTCAGTAACTGGGGACCAAGTGTTCAAATCTATGAGCCTATGACTGCCATTCTCATTCAAGCCGCCACAGTTATAGTTTGGGAGGCTCTGCATCGGAACCTCACCACGAAGGTTCTAAAGAGGGCACCTCGGCAGATGGGAGTGCGTGTGGGAGAAGCCACACGTTTGGAACTAGGAAGGAGTGGCAGGAAAGCCAGGTTGCCCCACGTCTAAGTGCTCGCAGACGTGGGTGAGCCACAAGAGTTCACCCATGGGCCACCTTTATCTCTCTTCAGAGAGAGCATGCCCCACAACAGCTCAAAGACCTCTCTTCAGACTGCTTCCTCTCTTAAGGGAGAGAGCTTTTAGCACACAGATCTCTGGGAGGCAGTCAAAAATCATATTTAATGTAGCATACTGTGAAATCGATACGCAAATTCAAGAACCCAAAGTTCCATGATTTGAAATCCTTTAATTAGCTAATAACACTACTAAAACATGCCACGTGTCATTTAAAAAAAAAACTTTTATGGTGTGAGTCAGTCATCATACCTTGGGAAACATGACAGTAAAACCTGGCATGATTAAAGACAGCTCGTTCCTCTAAGCTAACATTTTCAATAACTCCCCCCACACACACACGCTGTTAATAGGACTCACCCTATGAAATTTTCTACACTTCTTTATTCCTAGCCAAACTCTCCGAATATTTTACATCTTCATGAAACCTAATTTCATAATAAAGACAAATTCCATCATCAAAATAGAAGACTCATTACAGTATCTTCAAAACAGTTCCTTTAGAATTTTTTGTGATGTATTTTGATCATATTTATCCCTTTCCCCAATTCCTCCTAGATCTACCCACATCCACTGTGGTGATTGGATTGGCAATGGTCCCAGTGTTGTACCTGCTTACCTGGCTGTTGCCATAGTCCCTGCCCTGATGGTCATGGACTCACCCTCAAAAAACTATATACCCCAATAAGCTTATACTTCTACAGGTTGCCTGGGCTCATGGTGTCTTATCATTCGGTAACAACCCAAGCAGGAATTCTTTTCATCTATAAAGTTAGCCTGTGTCAGGCATTTCACTGGACTGATGGAAATTCTAATTCCTTGTATTTTCAGAAAACTCCTATTATGTCAAAGTAATGCTGTTCTGTTATAAAGAATCTATGACACATCCTGGCGAGCTGCTGTGAAGTTGATATGTTTTGTATCAAACATAGTATATTTGCAACTTCTGGAACAGGACCTAGCCCCTAGTATGCAGGTGATAGTAGCTATTAGATGACTGACAGAATAAATAGGATACCCTAATATGTATAATAAAATCTAAAATCAGGTACATAAAACATAGCATCTTCACTCAACCCTTTTTCTTCTGACTTCAAATGTGCTCTCAGACCCTCTGACACATCAACAGAGCAGCATTGTTTACTCAGTCTTTTTATAGACACAAATTTTAAAAGTAGGAGCAGTCATTTAGCAAATCCTGATTGTCATGTTACTTTCAGTGAGTAGTTTTAATAACTTCATAACCACATTTTCCTCTAGCTATGACTACTTTTCAGTGACTCTCAGCATCATGCGACTGTCCTGGCTTATGTCTGTCAGGATCCAAAAATCATAAAATGTGTCAGACTTGGAATCCTGTCAGAGTCAGACAGTGCCCAAGCAGCTTAGCATGTCACTGTCAAGTGCCAGAATGAGGGCTTGCTGAGTCATCCCCACATCTTTCAGGGGACAGGAAAACATTATACAACATCTCTGGCCCTCAGTCATCCCGGGGGCAAATCAAACTTGTGCAAATTAATTAGGTCGTAGTTTCACTCAGTCATTTGTTAAATATTTACTAAGTGCCTACTATGTTCTCCTACGGAGTTCTGGGGATTAAATCATCCCATATAGGCTCCCAGATACCAACAGCAGAATGCAGCGAGTGTTCCCATGTCCACAGAACTGAGAAGATGATGTCTTTTCATGATGTCTCACCCAATCACAAGCAACCTTCTGATGGCTGCAGCTAGTTCACTGGCACATTGCTAGTGAGAGAGAACAGGGTTTCTTTCTATTTTTTATTAATATATGAGGCAGCAAGTTTAATTATGGCATTTTCATGCATGCTTTCTTTCAGCTGGGCCTCCTCCCCTTCTCCTCTCCCGTCTCCCACACCTACTTGTACAGTGGGTCCCCAGTACTCCAGTGTTCTCCTTTCTGTATTCCTGTCTCGGGTGTTCTATGACTCCCACTTCCAATCATTCAAGCCTCCTTTTCCGTTCTCATGGTCCCCTTTCTGGTTCCCTGACCACCACCCACCTTCTATTTATCATTCATCATTGCCAATTAATCTTGATAGGCAGCTGAGCTGGTTTGACTTCTTGATTTCTGTACACACAGAAGGAATAACCATGAATGAACCAGTATCTCTGAGGTGTGATCTAGAATCTTCTGGGTATATGGATGGCATGATATTGGATGTAGATTAGGAAATCCCTGAGCCAACAGCCTTTACCCTTGAGCAATAATGGACTCTGCCTTTCTAAAAGAAAGCATTCACATCAATATTCTAACACAAGAATAGGTAAGGTTTGGTGAACACCTTCTCTGGGCAGCTCATATACTTTATTTTTGGTTTGGTATAACAATGAAGAAACAGTAAAAACTAAGAGCACAGATTTGTCTTAGCTAAACTGGTGGTTAAAGTTCAACTCAGTCATTTCCTGGCCATGGCTATGACTCAGAGTTAATGCCTTTACTTCTCTATGCTTCTCTAGCCTTACCTGAAGAGAGGGCAGGGCCTGCCTTACACAGTCAGGGTTATTCAGTGACTTGTTATATAAACAGAAGACACGGGCCATAACTGGCCCAGAGTTACATTGTATGTTTTAATGATTCTTTTAACTGAGTAGTAGAATGTAGGTAAACTAAAGAGCAAAAGACACTTTCTGGGGAAAGACTGTAAAGGGGAATGAAAGGTTCAGAGGAAAATTAAAGTTCCAGGCCATACCTGGGGATGTTATGCAATAGAAAATGAATGATACTCTCTACCTGAATCATACATCTGGATTTCCATATACATTTGGTCTCTATGAAGGCGCCCTCCATACCCATTAGAGAATATGCAGACACCTGGTTCCAAACTGGCATAGCTTCCAGGGCTACTGTGTGTTCTCTCGATGAGGAAGACTCTGGCCCACGCCTCAGCTATTCATCCCATGATCTGAAAGTCAAATTCTGTTGTCTTCATTGTTCCTAACAGGAATACATATCAGAAGGGGCGAGGGGCTAAATAAGAGGACTTGAGCCTCATAAATTTTTAAGTGGAACTTGTTACAATTGTCAATGATTCAAATGAGACAGCTGTGGTCGTTTGAAAGAAATTGGCTCCCAAAGGGAGTAGCACTATTAGAAGGTGTGGCCTTGTTGTAAGAGTGTTCCTCTGTAGGGGCAGACTTGGAGGTCTCTTTTCTCAAGCTTCATTCAGTGGGTCAGTCAACTTTCTGTTACCTCTGAGTCAAGACGTAGGACTCTCAGCACCAGCACCACCTCTACTTACATGCTGCCATGTTCCTCATTCTGATGATAATGGACTGAAACTGTAAGAGAGCCACCCCAATTAAATGGTTTTATTTATACGAGTTTCCATGGTCATGGTGTCTCTTCACAGCCATAAAAACCTTAAGACAGAAGTTGGTACCAGAGACTTGGGTATTGCTATAGATAGACCTGATCATGCTTTCATTTAGAGTAATATGTATTTTGGGTTGGGAAAACAGTTGAATGAGTTAGACACTACTTAATGCAGTCATACTAGTAGAAGCATGAACGACAATAGTGCTGATATTGAGTTGAAATGTTGGGAGCTGGCTCAAGAGGTTTCAGAGAAGAATTTTAGAATATTGCCTAGGAATCATTGTTGTGATGGTTTGGTGGAGAAAGTGGCTGCCTTTTGCTCTTGTCCAAAGAGTCTGCCTGGGGCTAAAGTGAAGAGTTAATTTTGTTGGTAAAAGATATCTCAAAATAGCCTAGTATGGACTCTGTCGTGTGGATATTAGTGGTAACTGTAATGAAGATTTATAATTAAAAAGAGCAAGCTGAGCAGGGTAAATTACAAAAAGTAAATTTTTAGGAGAAAAAGAGGACCAGAAAGTAGAATAAATCTAAATTATGTGTTCAAGGAGTTAAACAGAGTAAGAAATGGAATAAAGGGAGTGGTGACTTCAGGCAAGATCCCACCCAGGTAAATTTCCAACTTGTAAAAAGGAACTAAAGAAAAAATTTAGAGCCTGGTGTGGTGGTGCACACCTTTAATCCTAGCACTGTGAAGGCAGAGGCTGTGAGGTCTCTGAGTTTGAGGTAAGTGTGGTCTACAGAGCAAGTTCAAGGACAGCCAAGCCTAGACAATGAAGGAAAACAGAAAGCTGATGAAGAATGTAATCAAAGAAGGGACTCATGCCCCAGCTAGCAGCAGAACGTGGCAGCTTTGGCCACATGGTTCTGGCTTTAGAGTTAAGGACAGGAGAAGCAGGCTATGGAAATTGCCTCAGTGCCTAAAGAAAGCCGCTAAGGCCAGGCATGCGTCAGCGATGTCCCTGAATGCAGGCCTAGTAGAGAGGCCATTGCATCAAGCTCTGAATTTAGGCCTGGATTGTCTTGGAAACCCTGAGATGTTAGAAATGACAGAGTTGTGGGAGACCTGTTGAGAAGAGCTGCTAACAGAGAACCAGCCCAAGAGAAATAAGTGTGTCGCAATAAACAAATCTGAACAGAATTGAAGACCTGAAGAGTGTTTTGTTATCAGATGTGGAGATGCAAAGTTTGGAGTTTGTCCAGCTGGTTTTCAGTCTTGCTGTAGTCCAGTATTTCCTTGCTCTGCTCCCTTCCCTGAGTTTTGGAATGGTAAAGTGTATCCTGTTATATTACATGTTGGAAGACTGTGATCTGTTTTTTTGATTTTGGACTTTTGAAGTTGCCTTGAATGCATTTTTTGTATTATGATATAGCCCAAAGCCTTTGGGGGCCAGGGAGTGGAACTGTGGTGGCTTAAAAGAAAAGGCCTCCGGAGAGAGTGGCACTATAGGAGGTGAAACCTTGTTGGAGGAAGTGTGTCACTGTGGGCACAGGCTTTGAGGTCTCTTTTCTCAAGCTTCACTCTGTGACACTCAGTCGACTTCCTGTTGCGTCTGAGTCAAGATGTAGCACTCTCAGCTCCAATGCCACAGCATCTTACCTTATGATGTTGATGTGATATGCTACCATGCTCCCCATCCTGATGATAATGGACTAAAACTCTGAAAGTGTAAG
This sequence comes from Ondatra zibethicus, assembly GCA_004026605.1. Classification (NCBI taxonomy): domain Eukaryota; kingdom Metazoa; phylum Chordata; class Mammalia; order Rodentia; family Cricetidae; genus Ondatra; species Ondatra zibethicus. The sequence goes on from PVIU01000521.1 coordinate 139,364, forward strand.
CAAGCTATCTCAGTGAAATGTTTTTATTTATAAGAGATGCCATGGTAATGATGTCTCTTCACAGCAATAGTAGCCCTAACTAAAACAATCACAGAAGAAAAGATGTTTTCAATCTCCTTAAGCAGGAGCTGGGGAAGGGAAGACAACTATTAGAGCAACCTTGGAAGAACAAGTCCTTAAGATTGTTATTTTCTTTTTCTGGAAGCCTCATAACCGCTTTATGATTATTTTTGAAGGATCCATTATCAGCAAGTATATATAAAAACCTCTGTACTCTAAAAATGCTTCCTTAATCACTGGTCACTGTAACCACCCAGCACATCTTAGTGCTTATTAGAGCATTCAAGTGACCTACAGAGAACTCAAAAAGTCATAGTCATTATCTGACCAATGTTAGCACCATTTTTATTCTGAGTTAAGAGTTCCAAGATGATTACTTGGCCCCTTCTGCCCTTGCCCACTATTCTCTGTATCAGCCCAAGTTTCTATGGCACTCAACCACACTGAGCCTGTAGACTCACCATGCACAACCAGCCAAAAAAGGTCACAGTGCCAAATTGTTGATGATCGAGTTAGAAATGGTTATATTTACTCACTGCACTATTTACTGACAAACTGGTTGTTTTACAAGGCAGCATCACACCATTTCCAATGTTTCTGAGGCCTTCATCGTGTCTACAGCTCCTTATTACAGATTTCACACCACTTAAGAGCACTTGGAGATGAGAGGGATCTGAGGAAGGATTTCTTAATTTATCATTATTAGATCAGAAATAGATATTCATTTGCTATAGTTTTTTTTCTCAAAACAGCTCAAAGAAAATATCAGCAAATGTACAAATTCTATTGGGATCCTTGGCTGTCTCTTGCTTGACAAACACTAGAATAAATTACTGTAAACATTAGAGAGAAAGCAAAATTCCTAGGTAATACGGCCATCTCTACTGACATCACTGGTACCTAGTATGGAGAGACACTTAAAAGTATATTTCATGAACGTGAAGTGTTTATATCAAACAGCAATGTAAAATTGCAGGCAGAGGCCGCTCGTACATTTCCCGGCCGCACTGACCCAAAATAAACATACAGAAACTATATTAATTGCAACACTGCTTGGCCTATTAGCTTCAGCTTCTTATTAATTAACTCTTACATCTTAAATTAACCCATTCCATTATTTTATATTTTACCATGAGACTCGTGGTTTACTGGTAAGGTTCCCTGGTGTCTGTCTCCTTTAGCTGGCTACATGGCATCTGTCTGTCTCTGCCTACTCTCTCTATATATCAGATTTCCCGCCTGGCTATATTGTGCCCTGCTATAGGCCCAAAGAAAATTCTTTATTAACCAATGGTCATAAAATATATTCACAGCATACAGAGTGAAATCCCACATCATAAAATGAGCCCCTTGTATTCCAGTAGAAAAATGTCTAATGTCTCACTTACTAAAGTAACAAATTATTCTGTTTTCAGATAAATACTGTAGTTTAAATTAAAATGTAGATTAAAAACTGTATAAAAATAAGTTAGTTAAAATTGTGAGCAAATTAACTTTACTTCTGTTGAGGCCTACTGGTCAGTACAATTATATTTGCTCTGTGTTAGTGGATGTTGGACCTCTCAGGCTCAGTGCATTGCTGAATTCTCCTGTGACTGCAATCCAAGGCCAGTGTGGCTCACACTACACTTGCATGCATGATTGCGAAGTCTCCCATAATTACGGCTTATCTGAGCAAACTTCAAGATGTTTCATAATGGGAAAAGTATTTGCTGGAGAAAGTTCTCATCAAAACATGATTTGCAAAAATATTGGTTACACAGTTATTTCTCAGTGTATGGCCCTGTGCTGCACAAATAACAATACTGAATGTACCAACATCTTTGGAAACTGATCGAATGAGAATATGGTATCCAACCTTTTGAAAAAAAAAAAACATAGTCTGGGAAGACCAACATCTTGGTTTACCGCATTCAGTTAGCCACATGCATTTCTAGGCTCTCATAGAGGTTTTTCATCCTTACAACTCAGTGAGCTCTGGACTGACTGAGACTAGATTTTAGTTATTTTTTGGAAAAATATTTATGATGGATTTTCATGGAAGATCTTGGAAAGCACAACATGAAGAAAAAATAATGACCAGCAATGCTACTAAAAACATGTTTGTGTTTCAACACTGATACTTGTGGCTAGAGAGATGGCTCAGCTGTTAAGTGTGCTTGTTCTTCCTGAAGAGGACCTGGGTTCAGTTCCCAGTATCACACAGGAGCTCCCAACCACCTGCTACTCTAGTTCCAGGTGACTAGCTGTCCTCTTCTGGCTTCTAGGAACTCCTGAATGCATATAAAAACATGTAAGCACAAATATTCACATAAAAAATTGATGCTTTCATTTAATGTTTCTTAAACATTATCACACATAGAAATTATCTGGAAATAAATGGACATTTTGGTTCAGAAAGGCTAAAGTATAGTATAAAAATCTGTATTATGATCAGCCCTGTAAGTTTGCTTAGACTGATAGAACATTGAATGCATCTTCAGCAGTATGATATATTTATATCTGCTTCTGAAAAGTTACTAGCATGCATATAAATTCTTCTGAAATTTTTATAATTTTCATATTGGTTGAATTCTTTTTATTTTTTAAAATTTATCTTATTTTTATTTTACGTATCTGAGTGTTTCATCTGCATGTATGTAAGTACATCATGTGTGTGCAGTGACCACAGAACATAGCATAGGGTGTCCGATCCCCTGAAACTGGGGTTGCCAAAGGCTGTGAACCAGCAGGAAGTCATCTCTCCAGCCCCTCTTTTCTTTCTTAATTACCCTGAAGTGATAAATTAGTGCATAGTTTGATGTTCATGATACTATTTCTATAGCCAGAAAAACCATCCTTTTTTATTTTAGAAAGTAGATTGACAAGTTTAATCACCAACTTGGAACAAAATTAAAGACCACTGAAGTTGCTCCTGAATTTTCACCAATGGGAACTGACTGAGCATAATGTTATTGATAATGGGACATTTAAAACAGAGAAGAATATCTACACAAGTACAAATGGAAGCCTCCTTGAAGACCATAAAACCTGATGACTGAGATTTCTATTGATAACAAATCCATGGCAAATCAAGAAGTCTGGGCTGGAGGAAGACATGAAGAAGGGTATACCTTTAGCTCCTTTCAGTCCATTTTATCTGCGAGGGCAAATCTGTTAAAGTGTTTGGTAATCCAGTTAGCAGGTTAAGTCAATATTTATCCAAGGCCCAGGATGCTCTAACAGAATTCACTAACACCATTACTCTTCGACCTCATGTACAGATTCTTTGATAAAATTTGTTTGCTCACAGTGAGGCAGGTGGTGGTGGTATAGGAGGTCACCCAGAAATCTTAACCATTGTTTTGTTTTGTTTGAGACGGGTGTCTCTATTTAGTCCTCAAGGTCCTAGAACTTGTTACGTAGCCCATATAGACCCTGAACTCAGAGTGATGACGGTATTAAAAGTATACACCACTATCACCTACAGAAATAACCATTTATGAGCACTAAAACTAAACCTATTTTTTTCTGATAAGATTATACTTGAACTGATATGATTTTTCTATGTGTGCATGAAGAAAGTATCTAAAGGTAATTTTACCACTTGGCAAGCTATAGTCATTTGTAAATTTTGCAGAAAGAATGAATTATTATATCAGTTGGAATTGCACACCCATTTCAGTACCAGTTAAAGAAGCAGAAATGAGTGAACGTATTGTTGCACTTAATGAGGACTTTTGGGTTTCTACTGTGTGTCTGATAACATGCTGGGTAAATGAAGATGGAAAAATGTACTCTCTCCCTAAAGTCTAGCAGAGAGAGAACAGACACAACAGATGACAGCTACAGTGTCATGAGTGTGGTGATGTCATGATCATGCAAGAGGAGGTGCAATTCCTTGAGAGAAATTAAGATAGCGTGACAACTGAGACATAACGGGTGGAGGACGGCTGCAGCCTTGCTGCACAGCAGGCACCGTGGTCTGAACTTCAGGAAAGGCACATGACGCCAAAGCAAAGCATCGGCAGAAAGGGGCAGGGCATGATATCTGATGAGAAGAAATTCCACTTTGAATGTATTGATAATCTGTTTTGGAAAACAGGATTTCCCAGTGAGAGGAAAGGCATATATAACTGCGCATGGTTCATAGCCAAGGGATAGGTGGAGACTGTGCAAATAGATGGTAAGGAGGGCAAAGCACTGTGGATTCAGCACAAGGGCGGTAGCCAAACATTAGTAGACATTTCCTGAGGGGAACGGTGGCTGGCATGGGAGCAGGGAATACCTTCCATACAATGTTACAGGCATAAAAAACAGAAAATCCAAACCAAACCTTCTTAAGCAATGAAGGAAATGTGTTACCCAGATTTAAATGTTGCCAAGGTAGGTTGGGCACTGTAGTGTTTTGTTTAAATGTCTTGCTTGGTTCTAGTCTTTGTAATGTCTACAGACCCATCCTCCTCCGACTCCAAGAGTTTATTTGTTCTGTTTTGTTTTCTGGCTGGTTTGTTTTCTTTTGTTTTTACAAGCTATCTTTACTCAATGCAGTAGAAAAGGCTGCAGAATTTCATGGGGTAAAAATTCATAATTACAACATTGCAGGCACAATACCTGAGATTCATTCTAGATGGGCTGGAGCCAGTTAGTCATTGCTTTAGGATGCAAACTTGTTCAGAGGCGTACATGTTACCTTAACCTTCTCTGGGGCAGTCAGCCTCAGAGACAGTGCCAACGGGAGGAAAAAAAGTCCAAGAAGAAGTAAGAGGACCTGTCCTTCTTTTTTACTGAACTATAGGGTGGAACCTCTCGTTCATATGGCTTGTGAATACTTATTCTGACTGTGTGCAATGTGTGTACGTGTGTACGTGTGTGTGTGTGTGTGTGTGTGTGTGTGTGTGTGTGTGTGTGTGTGTGTGTGTGGCAGAGTACAAGCTTCATGAGGGCAGGGATACGTCTCATTCACCTTTGTGCTTTTTTCCGCCAAATCAAACAGAAGCCTGCAGGGGACACTCAGTGAATCATTGCTGTTTGACAGACAAATACCCAGGGCAACTTCAACATGATCATGGTAGACACACAAAAAGGGTGGGCTGAGGTGTTGCTCACTTGGTGCTTGACTTGAAAATGATGTCTTCGTGGTCCAAAACGTGTTCCCAGAGATACCAGTCTCACACGAGGATTGCTGCCGAGTTGGGGAAAGACAGTTTTACAACCTGTGGGCATGCGTTGGGGAAATTGAGAGATGTTGAAGTCATGCATGCCTAAGGAGGCCCCAGCATATCTGACAGGTCCCTGCTTCTCATGCTAGGAGGAGGGGCGATTAGTGCTTTGCGGAAGTGATGCTTTGTTTCTGTAAGGAAATGGTAATGTGAGAGAGCCATGAACATTCCTCTCCCTGTAAAGTTTCCCAGCAAATGGAACTGCTCTTCTTTCTCCTTCATACCAAACACAGTGATTACAGGAGGCTTTTGGCTTCCATCAGCAGCTAGCAATAACAAGAGAGGGAGCCTGGTCCCAGGATTTCATCTTTCCATCTTTGCAGAAGCAACAGGAGGATGCAATTCGGGGCCCATCCCCTAGCATTTCCTCTAGCTTGCAGCATATGTACAGGGGTAAGGGACTGAGCAAATGATTTCAGAGCCAGTACTACATTGTTGAGGTCAGTGTGCTGTCCTCTCTGAAAATTTAGGTAGGGCAGAAAAGGTCCTCCCTAGACAAAAAATGACTCTGGTTTTATGTGTATGGATCTAAGAAAAATTTCTTTTTAGTAATGCCAAAAGTAATAAAAGATAAGGAAGTCAGTTGGGGGACGGGGGAGTAAAGACAGAGTTTCTCTGTAGCTTTGGAGCCTGTCCTGGAACTCGCTCTATAGACCAAGCTAGCCTCACACTCATAGAGATCCACCTGCCTCTCCCTCAAGAGTGTTGGGATTAAAGGTGTGTGCCAAAACTGCCCAGTGAAAAGAAAGTCATTTTCAATTGTTTATTTGGTTCTTTATGAAGTATTAATAGAGAGTTGAGCTTTCATTGTGGACATCTTTGAAGTACAGACGCAAGCAGGAATAAGCGTGTGAAACTCTTCCAGCTCATCAGTCATGAGTGACCCTTCTCTGTTTTCACTCACCTCTTCCGCCACTGTGTTGTTTCCTAGGTTACTTTAGACCAACCTACAGACACTATGCCATTTTAACTCTGAATTCTTTGCTGTGTATCTCAAATAAAGCACTTAAATGGCAGGATATGTACTATACTAAGTTTTGGCAGAATCCATACAAAATTAAGCAGACCGGATATTTCAAATTCTTCTATTTTTGAATGCTACTTTTTGTCCTTGACTATTTATTTGTTGGGGGAAAAGAAATGAAAGCTTAGAAATCATCATTTCTAAATAATAAATATATTGTATAATTATATGCTCATAGAATTTGTCATTCCTATGGCTGAAGGGCTCCAATCCTCACTGTCTGATTCCCAGGTATAGTAGTCCCAAACTTGATATGTTTTGAGAACTATAGTGTGCTGCAATATGTTTTCAAAAAACCTAACTCTTGTTTCTAGATGTCTGCTTTTTATTTTTATTATTAGTTAAGTATATTTTAAACTAAAACACAAAAGATAAAATATTAGTAGAGTGCCACGTGACCTCGCAAATCTAGTGCCCATGTGTGTTTCAGTCTTGCACATGTCACGGCTGCAAAGAAACAGAATGAAATAAAGCCAGAGGGTTTTGAGAAGCAGAATGAGACCCTCACAAAGGGTATACCACTAACCACTGCTACTTTGAAAAAACTACATGACTCACTTCGCTGTCAAAGACGACAGCTTCTGAGCCTTTGTTTAAAAGCAATGAGAAAGGAAGGATGACCTGGAAGGAAGATTCGGACCACAGTCTTTCAATTGCAGAAATTCCAATTGATTGGCTGTCAGAACAAGCATTTCCCTACCTTCAGCACACCAGCTCAATTTGTCTGTTGACATGTTCTTTGCAATTCGTTAAGGCCTTTTGTCCAATCAAGAATGCTAAACACCAGCTGTCAGCTCAGGTCTGATTTGTAGGTTGAAATTGTCTTCTGTACATTGTGTAACTCCACAGCCCAGTTAGCCAAAGCCCTACCTGCAGCCAAGAGACATGCCAGAAATTCTCCAGTGTGTGTGAAAATGACACGTGACTATAGCGATGACGTTGTCTTCCTGGTTTGCTATGGTCATGTTCCCTCCTCATGCTATCAACTTTGGAGAGCCCTCCTCCCTGACTTTTGCTGTCAGAAGTAAGGGAGATCTCTTCCCTTTCCATATAAACAACTTAGGCAGCCATTCAGCACTGCCAGGTGATGATCGGAGGGGCAGTTTGGAAGGAAAAAGCTATACACCTACAATCTCTCTTCTTAGAACCTGCTCAATTAGTTTTGAGTTAAATTCCACCCACTGGAAGCACAAAGAAGGGCAACACTGTCAATTTTTCAGCATCGTGGAGTGATTGTTGTTCTCCAGTGTTGATTCTGATAAAGCAACCTTAGTGTGGTGAGCCCCTGAAAAACTAGAATTTAACCAGCTGGGGAAGAACCACGGTGTCAATATATCATAAAATCAAGGTCAGTGAGGCTTTCAATTATGACTAAATGGACAAAAAGCTTCTTTCTCTGGGCAGGCAGCCTCATCTTTCAGTACATCTCCCAGGAAAATGATGGCGCCACTTAGCTATCTCATCTCGTTTCTCCATCTTTCTTCACACTGAAAGGAACACAGGTGAGATGCAGTGCCGGTGTTCAAAAATGGCAGTAATCAGTAACAACACCTTCCTTGACAGATTGGTGTGAGCAGAGATGCAGCCCTCTTTCCTAAGGGACAGGTCAACCAATCATATTAAACCTATGAATCATGTGCCACATGATTTGAATTCATCTCTGTTAAGAGGCGTTTCTCAGCCTCTGTGACTGTCCAATGGCCTCCCACTATGCACATGAGAACTTCTTGCCTCTCTCTCTTTCGTTTAGCCACAGACAAGGGTCGTGAAATCTACAGCCTTTGAAAGGAAGGACTGAGTGACAGATCGGACAGTTCAAGTTGGCAGTCTAGATTTGTACTTTGTCAAAGGGAAAGAAAAATCAAGGTCTAGAGACATTTATTGAAGGCAAAGTAGACACAGTGGATAGTAACACTTAATAGCAAGCAACTGACTGTATAATACCCATAAACTCACTTTTTGAGGTTAGGTTGACAGGACTGGGGAGATGCCTCAGGTAGAGGATTTCCTGCTCTTCTAAAAACCCCAAGTTTGCTTCCCAGCACCCAAGTCAAATGGCTAACATCAGTAACTCCAGCTAGAGGAAATCCAATGCCCTCTTCTGGCATTCCTGTTGTTCCCATGGGACTGACAGATACACATAAATAAAAATAAATCTTGAAAGAAGACGGAAGTTATAGGTTAAAAACTAAAGGGAAACTGTAAACTTGAAAAGTAACAGATTATTATCTTTAATAAGCCTAAGGGTGGGTTCCTACTGAAGTAGATATGACAGGACACCAACGCTCTGGACTTGGAAAAGATTAACCAAAAGAACTCTTCCTAACAATGCGGATAGCTCAGTCTCAACTTTAGTTTAGGCTCAACTGACTGAGACATATCAACAAAAAAGAAAACTTTGTCTAAGATAACTGTAGCTATGTATCCTCAATCTCAGGAACACCACAAAGAAAACAAGCGAAAGCCCTGGTACTTCCAAAGCAGAGAATGTCCAAATTATTAAGGTATACTCTCAATTCTCTGTTCACTCTCATGTATAAGTGTATAATACTATCACTGCTAAGTGATACTATTTCAGCCTCTTTTGCTTGTTAAGAGAACTCCGGATTTCTTTTCCTAGCTTTCATGGATATAATGGCAGGGAAAAAAGCCCCCCAAAATCTTCCCAGCCGTATTTGCATCCGAGGATTCTGTAAAGACACCTGGGCCCTCTGGGCAGAGTTTTGAGAAACACTGTACAAGGCGCAGAAGCAGCTACTGTAGCTTCCTTGTCCTTCAGTCCTTCCTGCCATCATTCACACAGGATGCTTCCCACATGCTCATTGGCCAGTGATCGTGAAGCAAGATCACATATTAATAAAAATGGCAAAGCTAAGAGCAGAAGGAAATGACTTCTCAGTCTTGGAGCTAGGCACGCATCACCTGACACCAGATACTTTTAAGGAGAGGGTGTTTATTCTGGCTTCTTGTTTGAGAGAATCATCCCATAATGGTTGGGAAACCAGGGCAACAGATAGGAAAGGCAAAGCAGGAGCCGTGGTGTCTCAAGCCCTGTTCTACTGCTGTGAAGAGACATCATGACAAAGACAGCTTATAAAACAAAGAGTTTAATTCGGGGCTTGCTTAACGTTTCAGAGGGTGACTCCATGACCACCGTGGCAATGATCATGGCAGCAGTCAGGGAGGCCTAGTAATGGAGCAGAAGCTGAGAAATTGCCTGGCGACACAATAATGATGAGAGAAAGAGAGAAGCAGAGAGAGCTAACTGGAAATTTCGTAAGAGGTGTTTTCATCTTCTGAGCATGACCCCAGGGGCATACCTCTTCCAAGAAGGCCACAACGCCTAATTCATTGCAAACAATTTCAGGCCCAGCATTCAAATAAGTGAACTTATGGGGGCCATGCTCATGGAAGCCCCCACAAATAAGCCGGCCAGTCACCATACTTCATTCACAGTCAGGAAACTCCACATGCTTTCCAGTTGAGAAAATTCAGCTCCTAAGGTGTTTAATACTCAGTTTCAGAAGTGTCTGTTATTTATCAATATAATATCCAAGTATATTTCATTCATTAATATATCATGCTGTATGTATATATATATGTGTGTATATATGATAATTAACATTTGATAATGTTAATTATGTTTTCTGAAGTACAAATTACTAGATCAAGATCTGAAGAAATTGGCCAGCATAAAATCTTGTAGTTATCTAGAATTTTTCTGTGTCTTGCACCACACAAGGCCAGCTTTTCTGATCTCTTCCTCCATCTGCCCATTGCAGCCTAGAGCAAGTGGACTGTTACAAAGGTCCTCTTTCTTCTTTCAATCTTACACACCACTTTACATAGCCATCATTTCTTTGCTGAATGTCCCACACAAGAGAGGATTCTAGGTGGAGTGCCGTGCCGGCCTAGATAAGCTCATGTCATCAGCTTGGGATTTTCCTATTTAATGTCCCTGGTCATCTTCTCAAAGTGTGTTTTCATGTGGTCACATCATCCCTCATTTAGAAACCTAAAATGCTTCTGATAACTTTGAAGAAGTCAAACTAAAATCTTTGCATTTCATTGGCAATCGTCAGGGTCTTGAGCGCGCCAGCTATTCTGTCTTGTGGTACCTCTTCTCCTGTGTTGTGTGTTTTCAAGTAATGTATGTGGGGTGCTTCACACAGTCAGGACTAAGCAAAAGCAGTCATTCATAAAATGTAGCTCAGACATACCACACTCTTTCAAACACTCTTCTTTTACATATCATTTTGCTAAGTATTTCTGTACACCGCCCTCCCCAGTAGGCCCTCTGTTCAGAGTTCCAACTCAGCTGCAGTGGTGTGAGCCCTGGCTGTGTCTAGTAACGTAGACAACAGATTTTGTATTTCGTGTCTCACACTCATATGCTAGACAAGAAAAGTTACAAAACTGCTGAGGAGAATTATTCATACCTTCACTCAGATCCCATCAGATAGGTCAGGTTCCAGATAGCTGCACACTGATTATAACACAGTTGGAGAGCAAGGAAGTTCCTTTAGAAGAGGCTATAATTGGAAGCTGATTGTTGCAGATGCATCGTAATCTGAACCGTTCAGCTGTACAGTGTTCAGAGACAGTGGTAACATCCGCCCAATGCAGCAAATGCAACCAGGTTAACTTCCTATTTATTCTGTACCTAATATGTGCATCTTAGCAGAGTTGTTAAAGTAAGAACTTTTCAGGGGACTTAGGAGATGTTAGGTTACATGTACAAGAGACTTAACACTAAAGGAAAGAAAATGTATTATCAAACTCCTGGTTTTAGGTTAAACAAAAGAGAAAGTGAAAAAACCCAAGACTAACAAAACTCAGAGAAAAATAAAAGATAAAGCAACCTAATGCCTCAATACAGCCAACCAATCAGTGTTGTGAATGCAGACAGTGTGTGAAAATGCAAGACAGACAGCAGGCCGTGGTTTAGAATGGGAAATGTGAGTTGAAGGATTTAATGTCCAAGGCACTTGGGGGGAGAGTAAGTCCACTGAGCAACTGCAGGCTCAGAGTGCAGCAAGAGCTGAGAATTAGAGTTGGCGAGGGAGCCAAGAATCCATGAGGTTAGAATGTTAGTCATCTGCTCCCTTAGGCAGGCAAGGCTTCCAAAGTGATGGCCAGACTTGAGGTGAACAACAAGGCTCAAAAAATGATGGTTGATAGTAATTATCAACTTGACACTCCAGGAGGCAAGGCTTTGGAACGCCTGTAAAGTATTATCTAGATTCAGTTGGCTGCTGCTGGTAATATCTGTGAGCATTAGCTAGATGAGGTTAATCTCTGCTCATACCTATGAGGAATTGTCTACATTAGGTGTAAGGAGGTGGCAGGATGCACCTTAATTTAGGAGGCCCTACCCATGGGCTGGGGTACAAGACTAAATATAAAGGAGAAGGGGAACTGATCATCACTAGCATGGACCACTCTCTGTCTCCCGACTGCAGATGCAATGGACCCCTGCTCCCAGGACCTTCTCTTTGCTGTAAATGGTAGCTTTGAACTGGAAGCCAAAATAAACCCCTTCTCCCTTAAGTTGCTTTTTCCAGGCACTTTGTTACAACAGGAAATAGCAAATGAAAAACTTGATGTGTTTCCAGTAGACTGTCTATGATAAGTCATAAAGGGTAGCAGACCTGAACACTTTAGCTATCCTGGGATATAGATACTTACCCAGGGATGGGAGAACGATATTCTGGAAGCAGCACAATGATGGAAGAACAATACTCTGGAAGCAGCACAGGATATTTCCTCTCCCCCCCATCTCACTCGTATACATGCACTGAAGTCTAATGTGAGAAAAAGAAAAAAGATTTCTTTTAATTGAAATGGTCAAGAAAACTGTTCTCTTGAGAAATTATAAGACTTAAATTATTTTTGAGAAACTGTAGTGATGTGGGTGGATCCAAAGCCCTGGCTTTTCAGTGATGTTATATGCAGTGGGTAGCTGCTGGGAAAGGGAAATACATTTTCCTTAAGAGTACAGCCCCCACCGAGTCAACCTCACTCCAGGGAAAGGCCACACATTCAAAAACTATATGGGCAGCACACATTGGACTTGGCAGCCATAAAAGCGAAAAAACAAAAATGGACACAAAGTTGACTAGGTAGGGAAAGGGAGCTTTCTTTAGCAATCTTTTTATTGTTGTGATAAGACACCATGACCAAAGCAATTTATAGAAGTATGAGTTTATTAGGGTTTATAGTTGCTGAGGGTGAGTCTATGACCATCACAGCAAAAAAGCATGACAGCAGGTAGGTAGATGGGTATAACACCAGGGCTGACATCCTTATCCTTACGAGCCTTTAGGGACCATTCCCATCCAAATCACCACCATAAATCTGGGTAGATCTAGGAGGACTTGGGAAAGGGATAGATATGATCAAAATACATTGTTTGAACTTTTAAAGGAACCAATAAACTTTTTAATAAACTGTAATGAGTCTTCTATGAAGATGATGGAATTTTTTTATTATTGAGATTTCATGAAGATGTAAAATATTGGAAGAGTATTAGGTAGTAGGAGTCTGGCCAGGAACAAAGAAGTACAGAAAATCCTTGGCAGAAAAATACAGTAAGAACTGATAGTCAGAGAAGTTGTCTTTCAGGCACAGAGGACAGCTTGTGAGGCACAGGGGAATTGGGTGGCATCAGGGCTCCAATGGAACACCAGGCATAAGAGCTGTGGAGGCTGCCCCAGGCTGAGCTACAAGTGTGTCTTAAGAAAAATGATGTTATTCTTCTATGTCCTTTGCTCTGAGCTTGCATGTAAACCTTGTAAAAAGTTTTTATAGCATGTCTAACCCTGGTGGATTCAAGTTAGAATTCCATTGCCTCCAGATTTCTACCTCCTTCTGGAAACCTTCAAGGAGACTGCCAAGCCATCCTATCTTCAGGATGATCCTGTCAGCTGCAGTCAGAGATAAAAGCAAGAAAAAGAATAAGAGAAAATTGTTCATTAATCGATTAGCGTGCATTTCAGCTCTTAAGTTTATGTTGGGGTATAGTAGTTTTGAAAGTATATTTTCAAACTGCTAAAAGGACAGTAAGAAATCTTCACTCTCTCCGACTTCCCTCTGAATTACTCCACTAACCCAGACAGTTCCTATTTTACCTACGGGAGTTAAAATGAATACAGACCTTGGGCGTGAAGTTCTATTGCCCAAGGGCTTGCCTAGCCTGCAGGAAGCCCTGAGTTCAACTTCTAACACTCCATAAACTAGGTGTGGCAATGTATGCTTATAATCCTAGCACTGGGGAGCTGGAGGCAGGACGATGAGAAGCTCCGATGTGATTCTTGGAGCATGGCAAGGTAGAGGCCAGCCGGAGGCTGCATGAGACCCTGTCTCCGAAGAGGAAGACAGAGAAAGTGGGTAAAGGAGGGAGAGTGAGAAGCCACTCTCACTGGCTGGGAAGGTGTAGAGCAATCAGTTAAGTCCCCTGTTATTTTTGAGAAATATCAGTGGACATTCTAGTGAGATTTCCTGGAAAGAGGAGGGCTATCTTAAAAAGGGCTTGACTTGAAAAGGCACATACTTCCCTTGTAAGTATGAGTTAGCTCTCTGGAAACAATACGGAAGGGGAAATCTGACTCCTGTAAGTCATCCCCTGATGGTGTCCTGCTTGACCACACACATACATATACAAGTAAATAAATGAATGAATGATTATGAATTAAATAACAAAGTTCAAAAACATAAGGAAGAATGAAAGCATGAGATTAGCAACAACTGATAAATGTGAACGGAGAGACAAGCTTAATCTTCCAGGCCTGTCTTAAACAATTTTTATAAAGTTGTTTCTGCTGGAAAAAGAGAGAAACCCAGCTGGAAAAGATTGGATTATGGGTATTGCCTTCCCACCCAAGGTTATTGTTTTAAATTGCCTCAGGGCAGAGGTCATTAATCTGAGGTCTAGGAGGACCAGCATCATGTTGAAGTCCCTGGCATGGAGTCAGGAATTCTCAGACTCACAGTCTATTTCTAGAAAAGATCATTGGCTGTGTTATTAACCATGGAATTGACTGGAAACACCTGAAGCCTACTGGGTTCTTACAGGAATTGTATTACCAAAGAAAGCCCAAGGTTAAAAAACAATGGCCTGTGACCACCAGGATATTGGCAATTCCCTCAGCTCCTAAATTTTCGCCAACAGTTTGTAAACAACTGAAGGCTGTAAAACGCTGGAAAGCCCATTTTTCTCCTGTGTTCATCTCCAGTCTTTTACATGAAGGAGAGTTATATTGTTGTGGGTATGGTAACTGCCAAAACAAACAGATCCCGTGTTTAGGTATCGAAAACATAATAAGAATTTAATTCTCAATTACATAACAGAACAGTATAGAGTTGGATGGTACAGTAACCATCCATGTAGTAATTTGGGAACCTAGGCTGAAAGAAGCTGTACCCTACTGAATTTGCATGTTTTAAACCAATCAGTATCTCACTAGAAGTGTGTGTGGAGGGGTGGTAAATACACATTGGTGGTATTATGGGCCCAGACAGCAAGTGACACATGACACTTCCAGTAATGTTCTAGGAAATACAACTCAGCTTCTGTAGTTAGAACCAAGTTCAGGGAAATCTAAAACAGTGACTTCCCTGGGTTCCAGGGAAGAAGGAAGTATTGAAAGGCATGTAACTATTTCTGGCCCTGGAGAAAAAACTCCGTCTACTCCTGGTAGGACCTGAGACTGTACAGTGGTGTGTTCACAACCCTTTCTCTTAATTATGCATCATCAAAACTGGCTACCTGTAGTAAGGAGACCACTAGTTAGTTCCCAGCTGCTTGACTCTGAAATAATCACACAGAAACTGTATTAATTAAATCATTGCTTGGCCCATTAGCGCTATCTAGCTTCTTATTGGCTAGCTCTTACATATTAATTTAATCCATTTCTATTAATCTATGAATCGACACATGGCTGTGGCTTACTGGTTAAAGTTCTGGTGTCTGTTTCTGGTGGGGCTACATGGCTTCTCTCTCACTCCACCCTTCTTTCTCCCAGCATTCAGTTCCGTTTTCCCTGCCTACCTAAGTTCTGCCCTATCAACAGGCCAAGACTCTTCTGTGCTGTTGAGGCATCCATATTCAGCCTAATGGCCCATAGTATCTAGCAGTCTTTTTCATAAAGCAGGAAATTTCAAAGAGAGTTCTGCTTATATTGGCAGTTTGTCAGTCACATTTTTCTGTGTCCTGAAGAATGTCTAGCAGACTCTTTCATAAAGCAGGAACCCTGAAGGACCATCTCACCTTTAGGCAAGTTCAACAGTCATTTCTCTGCGGGTCCTAGATATCCAGTTCGTCCAGCAGTCCAGGTAAGAGCAGTTTCTTGCCTAAATGACTAAAAAAACTCTATAAGGAACCTCTTTGATGCCCATCATCTTCTTGAAAAAGATTGGTGCTGCCAGGAGCAGATGTGTCTCACTGTCATGAAAAGCCTAAGTTCTTAAACATTTTAAATGCCATATCCTGAAGGTCTCTGAAAGACTTGAAGAATACCTATCTAACTGAAATACATCTCTGCATATCTAGAAAACCTAACCAGCCTGACTACAAGCTTGACTATTATAGATGATTATCTATTAACCTATATTTCTTAATTATACATTACATTTTTAAATGAGCTGCACAATCACAGTACCTTAATCAAGAGTAGAAATATATACACAGTATAACAAAATTGACCTTAAATTTGTATCAATAATCCAAGATCTATATCAAAGAAATCTCTTTAGCATATCACCCTTTAAATGTAAATAAACATTGATAAACAATATTTGGAAATTTTGGCATAGTTCTCTAGACTACTTCCTGCTGATTGGGGTCACTGTTAATCAGGTCTTTCATGGTGTATCCTGTGTGTTAAGTTCATCTCAGTCAGCAGCTGGGTAAAGTATTTTGGGGGGGTATTCATGGCAACTTTTCAGGGGATCTTGGTTTACCAAACCATATTAGTCTGAAAGCAATCCACAGGTTCTCATCCTCTGTGGAAACAAAAGAAGAACCTCTTTCCCAAAGCAGTGTATCCTTAGACTCAAATTTTAAATTCAAGTTACCTTTATGTTGGTTTAGCTTAGCACCCTGTACAATGAAATGTTTCTCTGTACTTAGCTTCTTCACTGTCAAAAAATTCAAAGAAAACACAATAATATTCATAATCCAGACTCTCTGCATATATTCCATCTTGGCTTGTTTGTTTTTACTCTATTACTTTTTAATATTTATTTTATTATCTTTACTTTTTAAATCTATGACTGTCTGTACTCTGACTCTTTAAAGACTTTGTTTTATTTTTATAAACCATTTACTTCCTTTTATAACTCTCTATACTCTTTTTCTTTTCTGTCCCAAGCCTACATACATTTTTTAACACACTGTCTCATTTAGAGGTCTTTTATGTCTGAATATGTCCTTATTAAATATCTGTAATACTTTAGTAACCAGAAGTGCTTCTTAAAATGCTAAGCACTTCTTAAGAATTTAAGCTGTGCCATTGCTAGAGTATATGCGGCCTATCCTGCTTGCTCTGCCCAGTCCAACATGGTGGAAGAGGTCCATTCACTGCCTCTGCAAGCTGGGCACATTGCCCCAGTTCCAAGTAAGCAGCAGGTCTATGTTGAGCCATTAAGCAGTTATAGCACTCTACTCACAAAACCCATTTAAATGCTTGATGGCTGGGCATTATCAGAGTTCGCACTGGCAGCATGGCTCAGAAAGCCAACGTTTCAAAACTGTGGCTTTTTTTCTGCTACCACTGAATCAGGAAAACCTCTCTTAAAGGAGCTGCAGCATGCCACCAGCAATAAAAGGACATTCAGGAAAAAGATGTGGCTAAACTGTTTTTTAGTGTCTAAAATTCCTTTGCAAGCCCTCTCAGGTTTTAAGTGGATCTTTTAGTTGGCCACGTGGGTGCCAATTTGTAGTAAGTAGGTAGTTAGTTAATTCCTGGCTGCTTAGCCCCAAAATAATCACACAGAAACTATATTATTTAAATCACTGCCTGGCCCATTAGCCCTGGCTTCTTATTGTCTAACTCTTACATATTAGTTTAACCCATCTCCATTAATCTATGTATCACCATGTCACTTGGCTTACCAGCTAAAGTTCGGCATCTGTCTCTGGTGGGACTACATGGCTTCTCTCTCACTCCACCCTCCTTTCTCCCAGCATTCAGTTTAGTTTCCCCCACCTACCTAAGTTCTGACCTATCAACAGGCTAAGGCAGTTTTCATTATTAATTAACCAATCATATTCACAGCATACAGAGGGGAATCCCACATCAGCTACCTCCCTTCCTTTACCTATGATAGAGAAAAACATCATCTTATGAAATTCTAGTCCTGAAAAGTAGGGGAGATCCACTGAATGAATTTAGCAAAGAATTTCCTATGAATAAATAAAGATTCATAGAAATCTGTCTGCTTTTTCTACCTGATTATTGTACATGTATACAAGATCCAGAACTTTGACAATACTGTGTGACTAAATGGTATCTGGACTGGACTGAAGTCCACAGATGTGTGTGTGTGTGTGTGTGTGTGTGTGTGTGAGAGAGAGAGAGAGAGAGAGAGAGAGAGACAGAGAGAGAGAGAGACAGAGACAGAGAGAGAGAGAGCACAAGACAGAGCATTTAGGTTGTAGCTGTATCTTTAAAACATTAGCTAGCTGCCTTAGAGTCAGTAGATAAGAACCTGTAGATTTCTTACTATATACAACAACCCATTTTGAATAATGATTATAACAATTTGAGTCATGTTCTCTATCACTTTTAATTGAAAGTCTCTGTCCTAGTCTATCTTGACTCAGTATAACACAATGCTACAGATCAAGTAATGTTCAGATTAACATATATTATTTCATATACCTTTGGAGATTGGGAAGCCCAAAACTGAGAGTGTCATTTTTAGCAATGAGGCTTCTTGATATCTCATCCAGCATTTCAAGGGAGTATAAAAAGCAAAAAAGCCAAGTTCACTCACTGGGGAAATGCGTTCTTGTGATTGAATCCCAATACCACAATAACAGCATTAATCTAACCGTGAGGACAAATACTCATGATTTAATGACCTCTTAAATGTCCCAAGGGGTGGAGCCAAAGAGATAGTTAAATGAAAAGAACACGTGCATTGTAAGCACTAGGATCAGTCTCAGGTCTCTAACACCCATGTAAAAAGCCGGGCATGGATGCATAAGCAAAGTCGAAGGAAGCTGACTGGATCCCAAAAGCTCACTAGCCAGCCATCATAGGCAAATGGAGAGCTTCCAATTGAGTTAGACATCGTGTCTCATGGCAGTGTACAATGGAGATAGCCACCTGCTCTCCTGCTCTCCTCTTCTCTCTCTTCCCAATAGTCCTTCACACACACACACACACACACACACACACACACTCACAAAACACAAGGTCCCAATGGGGGATTACATTTTACTAAGGATTAAGGAATTTAAATTCCAATATATCAACTTTGGGGAGCACATTCAAATCATTGTGACTACTTGACTAATATTAATAAAAATTCTCAGTGTTGTGCTATTCAAACCCAAGACATTACACACAGGGAATCTGAGGGTTAGTATTTTTTCTTAGAAAATAGAGAGTGTTTTATAACTGATAAGTACATACACATACACACATGCACATGCATATACAAAATCCTTTGTAATCAAACGTAGCATCAAGGGCAGTACGTGTGCTAAGTCTGTTTCATGATGGTAATATGTTTAAATTGTTCCATGTACACTGTATCAATCAGTTCTATGTGCAACTCAGTCCACATGTTTGATAACTAGTGTCAGTGATGTGTTTGGTGATGATGTGGGCTGTGCTCATGTCAGAGAACCCACTATCTTGACTTCCTTAGGATGGTGTGGTAACCATCAGAAGATTGACTCTAAAAGGAAGGCCTGCAACTCGAAGGGATTGAGAATTTTCCTTCAGGTTCTATTATATAGCAACTATTTGGACAGATAAATAGAAGCATAAATAGAGACTTGCAGATGTGGGTGGCTTACACAGTATTTTAGGATCAGTGTTTGTTTGGGAATTTGGCTTTTTGTTAGCTTTTTTAGCAACTGAACATTTCCTATGGATGTTTCTGAAGTCATCGCAGATAATTTTCTTCCCATTCTATTCTTTTATATTCTGCTTCCACCTTTCAATTATTGTGAATATGTAATGATGAAAATAACTACTATAAATAATGCATTGACTTTTTATATCATGTTTCCAACAAAGAGAAAAATTCATGCTGAGCTGCAGGGAGAGCCGGGTGGCAGCTGCTGCAGTGTCTCAACAGGCTAAGACACATGGACTGTTTGGATAGAAGTGATTTTTTTTCTCTCATCTGGAAAGAGACAGGAGGGACTGCACACAGTGGGCTCCCTCATGTTTCAGAGGCCCTCCCATCACTTTACCCGCCTAGTGCAGCTCCCTCCTGAAGGCCAATCTCCTGGATAAATATGTGGGCCATCTGGGAATGCTAAGAACTGGCCTTCATCGCTCTTCCTTTGAGGACCCTTAAGAAGTCAGTAGGAGCAAGCACACGAATGTGTCACTCCCAAGGCAAGACATTAATCTGATAAACTCTTTGCTCACTTTATTCGCAAGATATGGAACATCCTGAAAATAACATGGGTTTTATAATAAAAACTTGAGCAGATGCTTCAGGTTCATCTCTTAAGACCTTTTCAACCTCTGGTTCTAGGGATTTATTCCAGAACCAGCGATAAACCTTCCTCACCCATCCCATGACTGTCTCTCTTTAAGTTTGTCATTGGACAGGATCTCACTAAGTGGACCATGCTGGCACAGCACTCATAATCTTGCTGCCCAGCCCCTCCTCCCCTCTGCCAAGTAACTTAAAACAAAGATTAAAGGCAGATGACATTGGCCTGAGTCACTTGAATTCATATAGCTTTGTTTATCCCTAAAATTAAAGCAACACAGTCAAGTATTCTGTTCATTTTTTTTATCGTCTCATACTGCCCTCTTTGGAATGCTTAAATTGATTTGGAAAATAATATATGCAGTAATGACCTGAGGTGTATGAGACAAAAGTAGAAAATCAGAATGAAGACTGATGGGATGGCTGCAATGTCATTCTCTCTTGTCTACTTGACAGACCTGAGAAGAGTAAGCCTCAACTGAGGGATTACCTCCATCTGGTTGGGTTATGGGCATGTCTCTGGGGCATTTACTCATTGCTGTTGGAGTGTGAGGTTCTATTCCCATTGTGGGTGGTACCATTCCCAGCCAGGTGGGCCTGGGCTACACAAGAAAGGTAGTTGAGCAGGAGGAGAGCAAACTAGCAAACAGCATTCCTCCATGATTAGCCTTCAGTCCCCCATTCCAGCGTCCAGCTTGAGTTCCTGTCCTGACTTCCCTCAATGTGGGCTGTGACAGAAATACAAGCCAAATAAATGCTTTCTTCCCCACAAGTTCCTTTGGATCATGGTGTTGATTACAGCAACAGAAAGCAAACTAGAATACTGGTCAAATTTCTTCAGCAGTTTAGAGTTGTGGTTTCAAGAGTCAAGGCGTGAAGGGTAAAATGGGGTTGCATATATGCAATTTATACTAAAGAGAATTTACGTAGGTTTCTGTAACAATGTACATAATTTCTGGACTTCCAAAAAGCTTATAGAACACAAATCATAGGCTTATATATTAAATATATTAAAATCTTTATTCACTTTAAATTATTCTTTAATAGTTTCAGTAGTAATTGTGAACAAGAGAAAACTCTCAGTAGAAGTTAACTTCTACATCTTAATTGCACATATGTTCAGACTCTGCGGTCAAAACCAGATAGAATTAACATTTTAACATCTTTATAGAATTAACATTTTAACATCTTTAGTGGAAAGCATCTCTGTAACACATATTTGCTTTGGTGTCCTTTGGGAAAGATCATATAGGGCATAATTCCATTTTTAGAAGAGATTTTTAAGAACATCATAAACATCAATGGCATCAATCAGAGTCTTTAGCTATAAAATGTGCATGTGAAAAAGTTATGTAGCATATAAGGGTGGATAGAAAGCCTGGTAACAATGGGTCTGTCACATGCTTTCTTTAAAGTCACCAGTATATGTTTTCAGTTAAACAATTCGCTTCTCATAAAGGTGGGATGAAGAATGTACAGCTGTTGACCCCTTAGGCAGGGTAGCACAGCTGGTTTTCTGTAAAAATAATTAGCAAAGCCGAACCTGAGGGAAGCTGACTTCCCCCAAGTGATTTTCTTACCCTCCAGACAGCCTTCAGATTCTGGGTCTCTGCTTGCTCCATGCAGTTCAACACCATCTTTTGTTCTGACAATGTAGGCCACTCAGTGGTCCACGAGCACATTCCTGTCTGCTGCTCCTTCTCCCTTGCTTCCTTTACACAGTCTAAGGATGAGAGGTGTGAAGAATGTGCTTCAATTCTCTCAGATGCTATCCAAGAGCAAAGACTGGTAGCGTACGACACAGCCTGCCAACCACATAATGACTAAAGCATAGAGTTCATTCTTACCATTTCATATGATCCTCATGGTTACTGTGTATTCATCCTCACTCACCTTTTAATTGACGGAGATAAACCTAGATTAGAATTCCGGCTCTGCCTCTTAGCTACGGGTGCTTAGATAACTTGTTTAGTTTTATTATTGTTTTCCCAGGGGTTGTGTCTCAATGGAGCCCAGTTGACTTGGAACTGATGAAATCATCTGTTGAACTCAAACTTCAAGTCTTTCATCTTCGGGAGTGCTGGAATCACTGGTGTACATTACCACCCATGGAACAGATCATATAATGTCTGTAGAGGCTAGTGAGCTCACCTGTAAATTAACAACGATTTATCTTAATGAACTAGATAACATGTGTAAAGTGTCTTTTACAATGTCAGATATGTTATAGATACAAAATAGCAGCTGTTCATAATTATATTATCTGAACAGAATTCTTAGAGTCACAAGTATTATACATTTCACATTCAGATGCTACAGTACCATTGAAAGTAACAATTGCGATCTATTAAAATATTTTCTTTGATCATATTTTCCCTTAATAACACGTTGGTCCATAATTGGAATTAGCAGATAACATTGGTTTTATCAGGTAGTCCCTAACACCAGTCATTTCCCTAGGAATAAGCTGTAAAGCCTTCCAGCATTTATTCTACAGAACCACCCAAAGGTGACTAAATGAGCCAAAAGCATGGCTGCTTCCAAGAGTGATTGGTCTGGGTTCTATTGAGGCCAGTAGTGCACAGCAGTCACCATGTGACTAAATGAGCCAAAAGCATGGCTGCTTCCAAGAGTGATTGGTCTGGGTTCTATTGAGGCCAGTAGTGCACAGCAGTCACCATGCTACAAGACAGTTAGCGTCAACTCCTAACACCTGCACATCAGAACCTCTACTGTGAGTGTACACACTCTTTGATTTACCTCCGAGCCATCTGATTATCCTCTGGATATTTTTTAGGAAACAAACACTCTAGCAAATTCCTAATTTGCTGGCTCTTTGTTGTGAGCAATGGCCACTGGTGACACACCTCATTTTAAATTACCAGCAATGGCCTTGGGAAAGCTTATACCCGTAGACACCGTTTGATGACATAACCCAGCCGTTTCAGACTGAGCAAGGCCAGGTGTGGCGAGAGCTTTGATCTTCTCCCATGTTGAATGTAACCATTGGACTATTGCATGAGTTGTTGCACTCAGGTTGAGAGGAGGACCAGGAGGAGGTTAAAACTCTTAAGTGTGTATAAATGCCCCACCCCCAAGCTCAGGATGCTTATGCCAAAAGAAAGCTGTAACCCAGGCAGATGATGTCTCAGAGTTTTATTGCGATGAATAGAAGCCATGAATATAGCAACTCTTATAAAGGAAGCCCTTTAATGGGAGCTGGCTTAGAGTTTCAGAGGTTTAGTTCATTATTGTCATTGCAGGAAGCAAGGCAGCACACAGGCAGGCAGTGATGCTGAAGAGGTAGCCGTGAGTTCTTCAACTGGGTTCACAGGCAGCATGAAGAAACAGTCAGCCACTGGGTCTGGCTTGAGCTTCTGAAACGTCAAAACCCACCCCTCAGTGACACAATTTCCCCAAGGCTACTTCTACTCCAAAAAGGCCACACCTCCAATAATGCTACTCCTTATGACACTGAGGGCAGGCATTTTCACTCAAATCATGAGAGATGATAAGGCCCAGCACCCAAGTTCAGACTGGGCTCAGACGAGACAGGACAGAAACACAACAACTGAAATACTGCTCTCTGCTAAAGCTGTTCATGTTGAACCAACTGCAAGAAGAACAATAGACAGGATTTCCCTGGCATCTTTTACTATCGTCAGACATGACCTGGCTAATATTCTAGTCCTGATGTTTTGTCTGGTAAAGGCATGTAAAAGTTCACAGGATGCAAGCTAATTCACTTAGTAATAATAAACTCACCTCAATTTATACAGGCAAAAATATGCAGTTTATTTTTGGTATAACCACTTCAATCAATTTTAGAAAGGTTTGAATTTTGGTAGTTTTTTTTTAATTGACTTAGGGTACTGGGGATGTACCTTAGTGGTAGACTACTTGGCTAGCATTCTTGAGACTCTACATTCACCCCCAAATCACTTCCTGCCTAAAGTATTTCTGTTTTAACTCATATAGCTTAATATGTGCTTATGATACCTCTTGAGATAAATCATTAAATATATTTCTTATTGAGTATCTGGAATCCCTTTGTATTTTCATAAATGATGTGTATATTAAGCAAATTGGCAAATACCCTATTTGTACCTACTTTAAAAGGCATTGATATTTTGATAATAATAAGAAAATATTTTTTATAATCTTTTGATACAAATGCCAGAAGCAATGAGATGCAATGAAAAGCTAAATTCAACAAAGGACTAAATTAAAAAATAAGATTAAGAATAAAGTCACAGTACCTGGTATATTTTAGCTAATTTGATTGATATTCATTTCCTTTAGAGAAATGCAATATTAACTCTCAAGTTGACTTTGTCACTTCATGGGTCTCAGACTCACCAAATTTGCAGCTTTCACTTTAAATCCTGTCAACCTTGCTATGACACAGAGAAAAAGAGGTGATCAAGTATTGTGCTATTTTAAACACTGACAGGTTCTGGTTTATTTTCTTTATTGTCATAAGTCTAGTTAGAAACAGGCTCTGGAAAAGGAAAGTGTTTCCTCAGAACCTTATGCAGGTTCCTGTGGATATAATATCAGACCTCTAGGCTTTTATCCAGTCCCACTGACCCTCTGCAAACAAGGGAAGGAGGTATACCAGATGTTCCAAAGATTGCCTTGTCCCAGAGAGACATGTGGTAGGCAAAGAGGCACATTTACCCATACTCAGGAGCACTCTTTGCTGAAGCAACTGTATATGAACCCAGAGGCCAAAAAAAGTAAAAAAAACAAAAGAAAAAGAATAACGTTCAAAGTTAAGATCATCCAAATGCAGAAGTAGACATTGGAATTTATTAAAAGAAAAGGGGCTAAGGTGAGCAAAGAAATGGACCAATACACAGGGCCTGTTTGATAAACAAAGAAAATATGGTTTTGCTTGTGTGCACTGGCTTCTGCATAATTACAAAGGCACAACATTAGCCACAAATATCTCTAAAGAGGGAGATTGGAAAAATGGAAATGCCTGTGTTTAGCAAGGAAGAAAAGATAGGAGCTCAGAGAGGGCAAATCAACAAGATAACAGTTTTGGAGAAGTGGGGAGGAAAAAAGAAATAATTGCTTTGTGCATACACTGAAGGAGTTTAAAGGGAAAGAATGGAAGACTAGCAATATATTCTTTAAATATCTAATTGTCCTGCTATGCATTTATTCATTTGTCTCTATTTTTAAATGCATTTTATTTTATTATTTTTTTAAATTAACCTATACAATAATGCATTTCATTTTTCTTTAACTATTTCTGAGAATTTCATACCTGAATCTTGTGTTGGCATCATTTTCACTCCTCTCTCCCTCCTCCAACTCCTGCAGTATCCTCCCCCTCCCTTCCAAGTTCATTTCTTCTTCTATATTGGGGGCTTGTTTCTAGTGAAGACACACTCTTACTCTCTCAACAGTCACTGCTTATACCTCTGCACCTGGAGTGGAGACTTGAGAAATTTCCCCGATTGAGTTAGCGTGTCAATGGATGTTGCCATTGTGCGGGTCTTATTTAGGCAAGCATATTTAAGATATATTTTCGAGTACAACATCCCTGATATGTCTAGCAGATACTATCTAGCAGCAGTATCCTGGTCACGCAGTTCTTTCAGCTTTTCTGCCTACTCTTTCACAGTGTGCTCTAAGCCTTGGGTATAAAGGTAATGTTGTAGGTGTATCAGTTGTGGCTCTGTACCTCATGTTCACTTGTTCTCTGCATATTGACATTTTCATATACATATATATATATGTGTATATATATTATATTATATATATCACATATACCAAATCCATACCTCATTATTCTCCTTTTCCCTTCTCATCTTCTTTTAATCTCCTTCCTCTCCCCCCAAGTAGCCCCCTTCGATTTTTATCTCATGTATGTATGTGTATGCTTGTGTATGGATGTATATGTATATTTTATATAGATTCTACATGTGAGGGAAATCACATGGTGGTATTTGTTTCTCTGAGTTTATTTCATTTCACTTAACATGATACTCTTCATTTTACCCAGGTCCTGAAAGAAAAATGACACAATTTAATTCTTATTTATGATAGAATAAAACATTTATTTATCCATAAATAGATAGCTAGGCTGACTCCATTCTTCATTTTGTGAACAATGCAATAACAATCCTGGATGTGCAGGGCTCCCTGATGTATATTTAGACTCTTTTGTGAGTGTACTCATTGTGATGTGCATTAAATATAACAAATCAAAGGATATAAATAATGAAACAAAACTGAAAAGCAATGTACAAACCAAAAAGAGCGTTGTGGAGGAGGAATTTGTGTAAAAATAAGATTAAAGATAAATATTAGAAGGAAATATATAGTCAGAAAATATATTGATAGAGAATTGAGAAAAATATTTTGTTGACAGTGGTGGTAGTGGTGGTGGTGGTGTTTGAAATGTATCCTTGCTATGTCACTCAGGCTGGAGTCTTCTAACTTCTAGGCTCAAAGGACCCTCTCATATCAGACCCCATCCCTGTACCCAGCCACTCATGCTATATTTACATGGTGTCTGACCTAAGGTTTGATATTTTTAATGAAAGTGATTATTATTCCATTCAAAAATATTCCCTTCTAGAAGTTCTTTGTTACTGTCTTGCACTTGAAATTCTGCCTATAATTTATTCTTTTAGGGTGTTTTTTATTTATTAAAAAGAAACATTTACAGCAGTTCACCCATCAAAGTGGCCATCCCATTCTCCTTTCATGTGACAAAGTTGGTCAATAGCTAGAGCAAATGGATCCAGGCACGGGAGACATGGAAATGTTTTTTCCAGGATACTTTCAGAGTCACCTGAAGCAGTAGCTTCTAAATGGTAGTGTTAAGGGCATCAGAACTTGGCAGCAGATCAAGGCGAGAAGCTAGAGCAGAGGCTGGAGAGGTGGCTCAATGGTTAAGAGAACTGGCTGCTCTTCTAGAGAACCCAAGTTCAATTCCCGCACCTACATGGCAGTTCACAACTGTCTGTAACTCCGGTTCCAGGGGATCTGACACCCTCACACAGACACACATGCATGCAAAATATCAAGGCACATAATATAAAATAAATGAAGAAGGAGAAGAAGAAAAAGAAGAAGAGGAAGAAGAAGAAGAAGAAGCTACAGAGGACACATGAGGCAAATGCTAGGTACTGGGTGGTGTCAACATATACCTGCAAGTGTAAAATATCCCTCTGGGAAGCCCAGTCTTGAGATAAAACAAACAAACAAAGCTAAAAATGAAAGTAGATCCCCCAAAATGCTATTAGTAATCCTTGCACCTTCTTCCCAGTCTGGTGTTATCTGATGACACAGGAAAGAGTACTTGTGTCAAAAACAGATTGGACATGATGGAGGAATTCATACTTTCCATAATTTCTATAACAGTCTAACTGAACATGTGTTCCTTATTGTTGGGCATTGTGAGAGCTTCAGAATTGATGTAATTTTTCACAGGACACAATGTATATTTGTTCACCATTTCATCCCAAAATGACTTAATAAATTAAAACAAACATGATCATCATTAAGAATAGTGTTTATTTCTTAGTTCAAAACCCTCTGCAAGTTATTTAGTCGGAACTAATGTGTTATTCACATTCTGTACATAAAGATCTCTTATGTATCACAAGTCATCCATCCTATGACTTGCCTACCTGAAAGGCCTTAAACCTTCCTGCTCTTCTAATAGAAACTTGATTTTGCAGTGCCTGAGATCTCAGGCACAACCTTGATACAGTTCCAGGGAATGAGTCACCATTATTATACACAAGTCAAAATAATTTCATTCTATTTTTGTAAATGACCAGAGAAGAGGTGTCCTGAGAACCAATTCTGGTCTGCAAAACATCCAAGAGAAACCTGGCATTCCCTTTCAGTCTCAAAGGCAAACTGAAAGAGCTGTTCCCTTCATGTTTGTGAAACTTATATGAAGACATGATGCTTGGGGAGGCAGTAGCTGTCTTGCACACAGGAGACACTAGATGAAAACCCCACTGAGCGTGGCAAAGGTTAAGCGTCGGAAAGTCAAGCTCTTTAGAACTGAGGCCATTTCTGATGCGAGAAATTTTCAGACATGTAACTTGTGAAGACCACTATTAAACTAGATTGTCTCTTACTTAAAACTCAAAAACATTTAGTGTCTGGATCATATCTGAACTTGGTGATGAGTATATAACCTTCACTGTGTCTTTGAGGCTTCAAAAGAAATTACATCTTCAGTAGTCCAAGAAACTACTTAAATAAACAGTTTTCAAACGAACCTTGTTAAAAGTTGGTTAGGTGCATTATCTTATCATCATAGACCCAGATAGCTTAAATACAACAAGGTTCTGCTATTTTCACAAGTTAACATGTTCTACTAGAATAATATAAGAAAAGTGTACACCAGGACATTAAGACAGGAATAAACATGGCATTTAGAAATACTATTTTCAGACCAGGAAGATGTCTAAATAAGCAAAAGTACTACTTGGACAGACCTAATGAGCCAAGTTCTCTCCTCTGAACATGTATGTATTTGTTACTTGTCTCCTGCTGTGATAAAACACTATGACAAAGGGCAACATAAGGAAGGTAGGGTTTATTTGGGCTTATGGTGTCAGAGGCAGAGTCCATATGACAAGCTGGGAGCTGAGAGATCACATCTTCATCACAAACACGAAGCAGGGAGCCTACAGCAGTCTTCAAAGCCTGACCCTAGGGATGTACTTCCTCCAGCAAAGCTCCACCTCCTAAAGATTCTACAACCTCCCCAGATAGTACCACCAGTGGGGGAACACACATTCAAACATGTGAGCCTATAGGAGGGTTTCCTCATCCAAACCAGCACAGCTCATCAAAATCCAGATGTTGGGGCCCACATCTGTATACCAGCAGTCCTACATGGAGGTGGGAGGTGGAGACAGGAGAACTTCCTGCTAATCTAAATGGTTAAGTACAGCAGCGGTAATAGGATAAAAGGAAAGAGCCCAGTATCCGAGCTTGTCCTCTGATCTCCACATATGCAGGTAGCACAGGCCATCCACACGCAAAAACTAGGCAAAGAAACATTTTAAAAATGGAAAATACTGGCTTTTGTTAATAATTTTAAATGAAATGCATTTAAGAAACCCATAAAGCCATAACTTATTTTGGAGTTTAAAAAAAAGAAAGCCATAAATTGGTTTGTGTTACAACTTGGGAAAATAACACAAGAGTGCACGGATCTGTTGGTGATCTTTCTCTTAGGTGTTGACAGGCAAGCTCGAACACAGTTTCGGACCAAAGCTTCTCTCCCCGTGTTACGATCACTTTCAACTGGAAATGGAAAAATCATCATAGTTCTTGGAAATTTTTACCTAGAAAGCAATGGAGAGTTGTGGCTTTTTCTAACCTTTAATTCCCTATGATCACACATTCTTATTTCTTATACTTACTATTATTTGCAATATTCTATTTTTCTCATTTTCTTTTCTTATCTTTACCTCATCCTGTGTTCACCACTCTTCTTTTTCCCCTTCTGATTGCCTTGTCTTAATTTACTAATCTCTTCTCATCTCCAGTCTCTCTTATCCTGTCCACTAAGCTCATATGACTTTAGCGATTCATTTACTCATGTTTTCTTTTTAATTTGTGCTTTTTTTTTGTTATTTGTGTCTTTTAAAACTACATAGCCCATGTTCTTCTCTAATCTCTTCTCTGAAAATTCCTTTTATCTAACGACGGCTTTGCATTCTGCTGGTTTCTGAAGACAGGAGAGTAATAAAGATCATTAAGGACCTGGGCCTGGCTCTCTCATCCATGCCTCTGCAGGCCGAAGTGAGGGACCTGCAGATCGCTGCCAGGGAAGGAAAATCAAAGCTCTTCACATGCTGAGGACGTGGAAGAGAACAAGAGGCGGAGGAGAAGTGAAGGAGGAAAACAAAAGAGAGGGAGTGAAGACATCATTTAAAGCTGTGTTATTTCACACGCAAAGAACATTCAGCTTTGATGGATGATTGGATGGAATTTTGCAGGGTGGCACAAGGAATCTCATTTTTCTTCAGTTAGGGATCAAACCTGAGGAGATCAGTGAGAGAATAGAAAGGACCTGGGCTAGAAGAGCAAGACACAGAGGTGTTGATCAAGGTGTCCCAGGGCCGAGCAACCAGTGTTGCCAAACAGGAGGGTATTTTTGTGGCACTATTCATCCAGGATGCCTGATAAAAAGGCAAAGCCTAGCAAACAGGACTAGGGCAATAATGTTTTTGTGGGATTAGTAGCTGTGTTTACAAAAAGGTGTCTTGGTTTTGTTTTGCAATCATAGTCTTGGCTGATGATTCTGTAGTCAAAACTAATTTCTTTTAGAAGTAAGAGTGACCTCTCCAGTTTTGAGTTCTAGATGAATAGAGATGAATTCTCTGTTGCTGATCCCTTCTCAGTGCTCCACCCTTCCATGGCATTTGTCTACAATAAACTCTAAGAGCTAGAATATTTCCTTTAAAAGATATTGTCAAAACCTGGATATGGTGGCATGTGGTCATCATTCCAGCAACTGTAGACACAGAAGCACAAGACCAGGTTAAAGCCAGCCTTGGCTACATTGTGAGTTCAAGCCCAGCATGGGTTGCATGTGACACTGTCTACAAATAAGAAGGAGAGTATTGAGAAGGATCAGTGGGTCAAGGTGATTCAGGCTTGGTGTACAATCCTAGAGATCTGAGCTTGATCCTCTCATTTTGGGTAAAGGTGAATAGAGAGAAGAAACTCCATTAAGCAGTCCCATAACCACAACTTGCTCTCTGTAGCACATGTGCCCCATACACACATGAAGCTCACATGTACATGCACACATATACAGACACACTCACAAAGTACACATGCCGTGAAAATAAGACAAGTTTTTAAAAGTTGAGAAAATGATAGCAATTATGTATGTGAATATATATTATAATTGTATGTGTGTGTGTTTAATATAGAAAGATTTAAGCACACTGTCTCAGGGCTAATCAGGGAAAGAAAAAAACTAAGTATTTTGAATATTTCTTATGGTTCTCCCTAACTTTTGATTCTTGAACCATAGCTCTTAAAGGCATGTGGCATGCTTATGCATGTGGAGTCTAGAGTGAAAATAGGTGAGGCCAAGTGTAAAACAACTTCAGCTCAAGAGCTCCTGAGCTCCCTCACATAGCCAGTGCCAGCACTCAGGAGCTGGAGGCAGGAGGGACTGGGGCCAGCCCAACTACCTTATGACACCCTGTCTCACAACAAAGCAGGGCCGGCAATATGACTCAGCAGGTAAAGGTGCTTGCTGCCAATTCTGTCAACCTGAGTTCACTTTCTTCAACCCACATGGTAGAAAAAATGATTCCCTCTGACCTGCATATGGACCCACACACTCAGACACACCCACAGACATACAGACACACACACAGACCCCCCCACACACACACATGCACTGTGATATACATACAATAATAAATAAATAGCTACTTTAAAATAAAGAAGACAACAAAAATCTCAATTCAGTTGATTAATAATAAATACACAGTCCTTATTTTTATAGACAACCCTGGGCTAGAACAAAAATTGAAAAAAGTGAGTTATATATTTGTTTCCTCTGTGCTGTGTAATAATTTATTGCTGCAACCTTAGTAAGTTAGAACAACAAAAATGTATTTTTTTTCTCAGTGTGCAGTTCAGAAGTCTAAAACGAAGGTGTCTGTGCTGGTTAGTTAAAGTCAATTGGATGCAAGCTAGAGTTATGAGAGAGGAGAAAGCCTCAATTACAAAAATACCTCCATAAGACTGAGCTGTAGGCAAGTATGTAGGGCAAATTCTTAATTAGTGGCTGATGGGGGAGGGCCCAGTCCATTGTGAGTAGACTGTCCCTAGGTTGGTGGTCCTAGATGCTCTAAGAAAGCACAGCCAGCAAGCCATGAGGAGCAAGCCAGTCAACAGCATTCTTCCCTGGACTCTGCATCAGCTCCTGTCTCTAGCTTCCTTCCCTGTTTGAATTTCCTTCTGTGATGAACTGTGATGTAGATGTGTAAGCCAAATAAACCCTTTCCCCCCAAGCTGTTTGGGTCCTGGTGTTTCATCACAGCAATAGTGACCCTGACTAGGACAGCATCCGAGGCTGTGCTCCTTCTCGATCTAGGTAGGGGAACTTGTTCTACCCTTTCCTAACTTGTGGTGGTTCGTGGCAACTACTGACATTCCTTTCCTTGTACCACCAACATACCCAACTGGCTTCATCTCAACCCAGTCTTCTTCCTCTGTATGGCACTGTGTGCTTAAATGTTCCTTTACAGAAATACTAATAATAAATGATAAGGATGATAAGCACACATTATTTATGTATCTTTATAAAGATTTATTTATTTAGAGCCTACTCCAAATCTAATATAGTTTTATTTTAAAGCTTTAAAATTTTCCTTCTCAGCCATGTGCTTTAATCCCAGCACTCTGAAAGCAGAAGCAGGCGGATCTCTGTGAGTTCGAGGCCAGCCTAGTCTACAAGACCTAGTTTCAAGACAGCTAGGGCTGTGATACAGAGAAACTCTGTCTTGGCCTTGAGTAAAAAAATCTCTATAGAGATATTTATCTGAATTTCAAAGCAAAATTTAAGTAGATGCTATCTTAATGAGACCACACTGATCTAAGGTAGGGTTGGGGATGGCTCAGATGTGAGAGGTACTTGCTGTTCTGGTACAGAACTGCAGTTTATGTTCCGGCACCCGACTCCTTCTCCCATTTTTGTACCCAGACGGTACACATAAACTCACTTGGGTTGGAGAGATGGCTCAGCAGGTAAGAGCCCCAACTGCCACTCCCCTTTCAGTTCAATGCTTAGTGCCCATGTGGTGGCTCACAACTGTTAATCTCCTCCCAGGGGATCCCAAACCCCTTCTGGCCCCCACAGGCACCAAGCATACACGAGATGTACAGACATACATGTGCAGACAAAATACCCACCCTGGCAAATAAACATTTTTCACATTATAAATAGTCATACAAACTGTTCTGTCTTGCAGTTTCAATCATCATGCCGAACAAACACTTCATGTTGCCCTCAGATATGCTGAGCAGATCCTGGAGTTTCCTTCCATTCCCGAGTTCTCGCTGTCACTGTTCTCCTGTGTGTGCAGTGGGCTCAGGGCTCAGCTCTTCTCTGGGAATCTGAAGGGTGGGAAGCTCATGCCTGTTTCTTCATAGTCAGGTAATCCAAAACTTGGATGGGTTTACTTCCCAATCTTTCCCATCAACTCTTGGAGCTCTTTTAATTCCAATTTTCAAGCAAAATCTTCATGAATTGAAAATTGAACTTGGTGGGCTAGGGACACACACCCCCTGCAGCAGGACACTTGCCTAGCTCTGCGAGGCCCCGAGTTCCATGTGCAGTGTAACAAAAAACAGAAAGGAACAAATAAAACACCAAATTAGCAATGGATTCATGGATGATATTTTTTTTCTCTTTGGGCTTTTTCATTACTGCTTTTTACAATATACTTAATATTGTATATTGTATATACAACCAAAACCCTCTCTCTGGTGGTTTCCTATGCAATCATTCATTGGAGATTCATTGCAAACACCCTGTGTCAGACGAGGGTCCTATGAAAAGCTCACTAACCCCTGCTGAACTTGCTTTCTGTATATTCTTTATCATTTATTCCATCCCCTCCCAGAACCCGAGGTTCTACTACTGCAAGCAATCTTTGCCTGCTAGTCATCTAATCATCTCTTTAAAATCAATCCTTTTTCACATTTCCTCTGCTTATGATTTGATTGCCCCAAATTTTATTTCGGTAGGACTCACTGATTTTGCTCTGTTTTTCCCCTCTGAAAGTAACCTGTCTACTGCTTCTGCACTCCAAGTTCTCCAGTTCAGGAGGAGCAGAGTAAGGGGTCCTGTGAGCCTCTGCTCACCTGAACTCCAGCTGCCCACATCTGCAGCACACTTGCTCTTCTTTCTGCGTTCTCTGAGCTGTCATTGGATACCATTAATCCCAAGAACCCAGACCACCTTACACCCCACAAGAATCCCCTACAGTGTGACTGGGAAGGAATCAAGTCAAACATCCTTCAGCCACACATGTGGCTTCACACAGAAGCCACAAACTTCAGCCTTCACAGATCACTGTCATCACACAGACCTCTGGATGCCAACCTCCCAGACCGCCCACAGGCCCTCCCGGAAGTCGTCAACAGGCCTCGCGTGCTCTCTTCCACCCATGCTCAAGCTGTACCTTGTTTATTCCACCGAGGCCATAAAGAAAGAAATGTTAAAGAAAAACATGGCTTTAAAGGCGGTAGTCTTTTCAACTGAATCGGAACAAGCCAACAAAGTGTCGCAGAAGAGAAAGCGCCCCCACGCAGGGATGAGCACAGAATAGCTGCCAAGTCTGTGAACTTGTCCCCTCAGATAAATGATAAGACCCAAAAAGTCCACACCACAAACTCCTTAAAGATAATGAGTTGGTCTCTCCAAGCCGGCTGACATTCTCTCTTCATATTTTTTCTAAGTAAAGTCTCGAATGGCCCAGGCAGAGCTCATATTCATTACTTAGGGGAGGATAAACTTGAACTTCTGATCCTCCTGCCCCAACCTCCCCAGTGCTGAGATTATAGGTGTGTGCCACCATGCTAGCTTTCTGCCGTGAGGTCTCAAACCCAAGCTGTTCTGCATGTTAAGCAAATATTTCACCAACTGAACTACATCCTCAGGCCCTCTGTTCAGAATGTGACAGTAGAATGAGGGCTCATTTTTAGCATTCAGGCATCTGTACTGGCCTGCCCTTGGGGTCCTAACAGGTTGTGTCCTCAGCGGGAGAAACTAAGAGCACCTTCTGTGCACATTCGTTACATTCCCTTTGAAAAGGTGGGCCTTTCCCACCTCCCATCTCTCTCCCTCTTTTCCTCCCTCTCTCCCTCCCTTTTTTCCTCCTTCTCTCCCTCCCTCTCTCTCTGTCTCTCTCCTGCCAATCTTGTCCCCAGAAATCTGTCTCTGCCCCCACTCTTTGCCCCCTTCTCTTCTCTGCCCCTTCTCTGTCCTCTTCCAACGTGAGCTCTGTTGCATGATGGTATGATTGTCTCTCCGGCTGTTTTCTTAAATTATAATATTGGTGCCATGAGGCTTGGCAAGCCCTCCTGGTGCTTATTTCTGCCTGCTGACATAGTCTGAGGCATACCAGGACCCTGGAACCTGGTACTCATAAGACAGCCTTCCTTTTCCAACTAACGGATCACTGGGCCTCTCCATTCAACACCAGCATGTTTGGTGGGCTCCCTCTTCTGCACCTCTGGCCATTTCCCACGACTCATCTCGCGAGCGTGGTTTCTCATCTTTTGGCTTTGTCAAGTCCTGGTTATCAGGCAACCATGGCTCTCTTGAGCTTGGCCCCTGTTCTATGTTTGAAGAATCACTGAGCAACCTGTGCTCTCTCGAAATCGAACCTCTCTGAGTTCCTAGGACACCAGGAATTACAGACCTTCGCGTCTCACTTTTCTGTCTCACTCATGGGAACTTTGGCATCGTCTATACCTCCAACTTTTGTACTCAGTTCCCGATTTAAGGGCTTCTAAACTCTCGCAGTCAGATCTGACCCAAATACCCTTTAGATATTGCTTTGTGGTCTGCTCTCTTCCACCTGCAACACATCTTCTTTCTCATTCATGGTGGTTTTATCTTCCACTCAATACTGGCAATTGGGTCTCTGGCGGGTCTACTGGCCTCTGACCATTCCCCTGGATGTGAGGCTTCCTTTCTCAAGCACAGTCCTCTCCTCACCTTCTGGCTTTTCTCGAAGTCCTGGTACCAGGCTACTCTGTCTCTCTCAGGCTCAGAGCCCTAGACCTGTGTTCTTCTGCAGTGACTACTGCACAGTCTTGATGTGTCCACTTACTCTGATCCTCTCTGAATTCCCGGGATGCCAGGAATTGCAGACCCTCTGGTCTTACATCTATGCCTCACTCATGAGAACTGTGTCACTGTCTATACCTCCGCGCTCCCACTGGAATGTCTTTTAGAGATCCACCAAGCACTCCTTTCAAATCAAACCAGGCCTCAGTATTCTTCGGATCAGGCAGTCGGGAGACTGAGAAATAATTCTTTGTTTTCTTTCTTTCTTTTTTCCTGTCTGCTCTCCCTCTTCAAATGTTTTGGCTATTTTGGGTTTTGTTTTGTTTTGTTTTGTGCTTCAACATGAGGATCAGATGAAGAAGTCAGCTTCCTCTTGCTCAGCACACACCAGTTCTCCCTTTCTTTTTATTTACTCAACTGCTGTTTCCATTTGTCCTTCGTCATCTTTCTGCTGTTACTTTCCCTTGCCTTCTCGGGAGACAGTCTTACCAGTTTGGTACAAATTTGTTCTGTCTCACTTTTTACTATTGAGAAAGCGGGTGTCCAGGTGATGCTGTGGTGATGGGAAAGGAACAGGTGCTTGAAGTTTTGTGAGCTCCAGCTCCTCAAACAGCATCTTGCCAGGTCCAAGAAACACTGAACGCCACAGAGCATGGACAGGGAAGTGAAACAGCCAGATACCCCCAGCACATGGCCAGCATCCCAGCTTTCTCAGGTCCTCCAAAGATGGTCAAGGCCACCCTGCCCCAGGTCAGCAGGAAGCAGTCTCTAGAAAACTGCATCCTCATCCCCTCCTGACCTGCTAACCCTTTCTAACTCCTCACCATTTTATGATACAAGGGAGGAATGTTAGCATTCAGGCATCTGCACTGGCCTGCCCTTGGGGTCCTGACAGGATATGTTCTCAGCTGTAGCCACTGAGAGCACCTCCTGTGCACATTCACTACATTTCTTTTAAAAGGGGAGCCTTGCCCCCACTTCCTCTTCCACTTCTGCCAGGGACTGGCCTCTGCCACTTCTCTGTTCCCTTCTTTGCCCTTCTTTGACCCTTCTCTCTCCTCTTCCAATAAACCTCTCCTGCAAGCCCTGTTGTATAATGTGTCTCCTCTTCATAGCATTTTTTAAAATTGTAACATTAATGACAGGGCTGCGCTGCAGCTTAGGTTTTTGTTGTTTCTTTTTTTTGTTTGCTTGTTTCTTTGGGTTTTTTTGATCAGCAGGAAAACAAAAGAATTATGTTAAACAGGACCATAAATTGACCATGTTCTTCCACCACACAGAGAGTCTCCTCCTTGCCATGTCCTAGTATCTGTGTCTACCATGTCATGAGCTCCTGCTCAGATCATAGCCAAGGTCTGCTCCTATATGCTGCCTGTGAACCTTGTGTAGCCAAAGCATTGGACGGCAGGTCCCCATCTCCATCCCCTGTCTCCAAGTTAAGTCTCAGCAGGAAATACATCATTTAAATATAACAGTTCTTTTTCTATATAATCATCTTCCAATCCATAGATTTGATTGGGCAAGTGAGTTCTTTTTTTTTTTCTCTTTTTCTTTTTCTTTTCTTTTCTTTTCTTTTTTTTGGCAAGTGACTTCTTTAGGCTGTAAGCAAGCCAGTATTTGAGCATATAAGCCCAAAATGTTTCATCTTATAAATCTGTTACTGACCAATAATCAAGAAGAAAAAAACCCAGACATGTATAAGAGTATTGATTGCACCATTGTACATATCTATAAAATTTTCTGAATAAACCAAATATCCATTGACTAATAAATTCACATAATAAATACTAGACATCCTTTAAAAGTATATCATTACTCATTGATATACAAAGTTCACTGTGATTCACATCAAAATGAAAAAGGAAATAAAAAATGCATATGTGAGCTCCTAAAAAATAAGTTTATGTGACATGCTGCCCTATACACACATGCAGATAAGAACTTTAATAAAATAAAATGCTGAATATTCCATCACTCTCCAAAGTGATAATTCAAGGGATTTCATTCTGTATTTTTTGAGTTTTTGAAGGCATGCTGAACAGTTTTTAGGAATTAAGAGAAAACCTTAACAACATGTCCTCAGTTTTAGGATAAGAAAATCAAGTGAGTTGTAATAAGCTGGGTATCCATTCACATCCTTACTCTTTCTCTGAGAAGTTCATGAAATTATTCTAGACCTACATCCGTGGAATACCCCCAACCAACACAAGAGTTGCTTCAGAATAACTACTGGAGAGAAAAGGTCAACTCTTCTAAGCTATAGCTATTGTCTCTTTCCTTCTTTCCATTTCTTCTGTAGGTCAGAGCTCTTCCAATGATAAAACTACAACAGGGAGGCCAAGATGCAAACCTTGGGGAAGAGAGGTGATGAGGAAGAAAGTATGAAAGAGTGGACATTCACATTTGTTTATTTCCATTCTGGAATAATAATTGTTTATAACAGAGACAACAGGTTCAAAAAACTAAATGCCATTTTCAAATTTTAACTTTCTCTTCATTATGTGTTTTCATAATGCACAAAGTTGATCTTAAAATGAAAGGCATTTAATTTTTAAGAATTGTTGCTCTTAAGTTTCAAACAGGTCTACAAACTAGTTCACCTATAGGTCACAGGACAAAACGTGACTCAGCCAACAAATGATTCTCCACCCTACTCCTGCTCCTCTGGACACTAGTAATATAGTGTGAGGGAGAAGGAAATCCTTGTTTAGTTTGTAAAGGCAGCTGTTGTCGCTAGAAATATGTTCTATAAGAGAGTCCTATATAGCAGGTTTATTGTCAAACAACCAACACTAATATGTAGTAAGCTCATGAGTCACAGTTGATTTAAGTCCACTGGAAAACAATTTGATACTCTTGCACAATAGTGAGCACCTGGGGTTGCTATGACATAGGAATTCAATTCCCAGGATACAAATTTCCCATGTCTGGGAAATATTTGACAAATGATGGGGAACTCTTTCCCAAAATGGGCACTATAATGTTTGTGACCTCAATGCTTCTACACTTCTGCACTTCTACCTTCCCTCCACTCCCCTCATTAAAAGCTGGAGTCAGTGATCCATCCCTTTGGCTTTAGGTAGAGCTTCACAGCTGATTGGCTCCTAGGACAGATGCTATTTGGCTTCTGAGGTATGATCACAAAAGTGAGATGATTCCCATCTAGCCTTTAGGGCCCTTATTTCTCTTCTACAGAGCCCATTGCCCCAAAGCTGACGAACCAGAGACACACAAAAGAGAAAACATAGATCTAGGAGGGAGATTCTAGGCTGGTTTGAATGGGAAATGCCACAGCAAAGCCTCTAGAAGTTCCTTTATTGTATAGGATTGTTTTGGCTATCCCGGGCTTTTTGTTTTTCCATATAAAGTTAGTTATTGTTCTCTCAAGGTCTATGAAGAATTTTGTTGGGATTTTGATGGGGATTGCATTGAATCTATAGATTGCCTTTGGTAGAATTGCCATTTTTACTATGTTGATCCTACCAATCCAGGAGCATGGGAGATCCTTCCATTTTCTGGTATCCTCTTCAATTTCTTTCTTCAAGGCCTTAAAGTTCTTGTCAAATAGATTTTTCACTTCCTTGGTTAGTGTTACCCCAAGATACTTTATGCTATTTGTGGCTATCATGAAAGGTAATGTTTCTCTCATTTCCCTCTCTGCTTCTTGATCCTTTGTGTATAGGAGGGCTACTGATTTTTTTTGAGTTGATCTTCTATCCTGCCACATCACTGCAGGTATTTATCAGCTGTAGGAGTTCTTTGGTAGAGTTTTTGGGGTCACTTATGTACACTATCATAACATCTGCAAATAACAAAAGTTTGACTTCTTCCTTTCCAATTCGAATCCCCTTGATCTCCTTATGTTATCTTATAGCTATTGCTAGAACTTCAAGCACTATATTGAAGAGATATGAAGAGAGTGGACAGCCTTGTCTTGTTCCTGATTTTAGTGGAATCACTTTGAGTTTCTCTCCATTTAATTTGATGTTAGCTGTAGGCTTGCTGTATATTGCTTTTATTGATATGATCCTTGTATCCATAATCTCTCCAAGACCTTTATCATACAGGGGTGTTGAATTTTGTCAAATGCTTTTTCAACATCTAATGAAATAATCATATTGTTTTTTTTCTTTCAGTTTATTTATATGATGGATTACATTGACAGATTTTCATATGTCGAACCAGCCCTGCATCTCTGGGATGAAGCCTTCTTGATCATAATGGATGATTTTTC
Organism: Ondatra zibethicus; assembly: GCA_004026605.1. Taxonomy (NCBI): domain Eukaryota; kingdom Metazoa; phylum Chordata; class Mammalia; order Rodentia; family Cricetidae; genus Ondatra; species Ondatra zibethicus. The sequence goes on from PVIU01000521.1 coordinate 179,386, forward strand.
TTTTGATGTGTTCTTGGATTCGGTTTGCCAATATTTTATTGAGAATTTTTGCATTGATGTTCATAAGTAAGATTGGTCTGTAATTCTCTTTCTTGGTTGTGTCTTTGTGTGGTTTTGGTATCAGGGTAACTGTAGCTTCATAAAAAGAGTTTGGCAATGACTCTTCTGTTTCTATTATGTGAAACACATTAAGGAGTATAGGTATTAGTTCTTCTTGGAAGTTCTGGTAGAATTCTGCATTAAAACCATCTGGTCCTGGACTTTTTTTGGTTGGGAGGTTTTTGATGACAGCTTCTATTTCCTCGCAACTTATACGTCTATTTAAATTGTTCACCTGGTTTTGATTTAATTTCGGTATATGGTATTTCTCTAAAACACTGTCCATTTCTTTTACATTTTCCAGTTTTGTGGCATACAGGCTTTTGTAGTAAGACCTAATGATTCTCTGAATTTCCTCAGTGTCTGTTGTTATGAACCCCTTTTCATTTATGATCTTGTTAATTCGAGTGTTCTCTCTCTGCCTTTTGATTAGTTTGGATAGGGGTTTGTCTATCTTGTTGATTTTCTCAAGGAACCAGCTCTTTGTTTCATTGATTCTTTGGATTGTTTTCTGTGTCTCTATTTTGTTGATTTCAGCCCTTAGTTTGATTATTTCCAGTCTTCTACTCCTCCTGGGTGAGTATGCTTCTTTTTTTTTTTCTAGAGCTTTCAGGTGGGCTGTTAAGTCACTAATGTGTGCTTTCTCCATTTTCTTTATGTGGGTACTAAGTGCTATGAACTTTCCTCTTAGCACTGCTTTCATACTGTCCCATAGGTTTGGGTATGTTGTGTCTTTATTTTCATTGAATTCAAGGAAGACTTTAATTTCTTTCTTTATTTCTTCCTTGACCCAGGAGTGGTTCAGTAGTTGGCTGTTCAGTTTCCATGAGTTTGTAGGCTTTCTGGGGGTGGAATTGTTGTTAAATTTTAACTTTACTCCATGGTGATCCAATAAGACACAGGTGGTTACTCCAATTTTTTTGTATCTGTGAATGTTTGCTTTGTTACTGAGTATGTGATCAATTTTCAAGAAGGTTCCATGAGATGCTGAGAAGAAGGCATATGTTTTCCTGTTTGGGTGGAATGTTCTATAGTTCTCTGTTAAATCCATTCGATTCATTACATCTGTTAGTTCTCATATTTTTCTGTTAAGTTTCTGTCTGGTTGACCTGTCCTTTGGTGAGAGAGGAGTGTTGAAGTCTCCTATTATTAGTGTGTGGGGTTTGATGTGTGCTTTGAGTTCTAGTAATGTTTCTTTTACATATGTGGGTACTTTTATATTATGGGCATATATATTCAGGATTGAGACTTCATCCTGATGGATTATTCCTGTTATGAGTATAAAGTGTCCATCTCCATCTCTTCTGATTGATTTTAGTTTGAAGTCAATTTTGTTAGATATTAGTATAGCCACACCCACTTGTTTCTTAGCGCCGTTTGATTGAAAAACCTTTTCCCAACCCTTTACTCTGAGATAATGTCTGTCTTTGTGGTTGAGGTGTGTTTCTTGTAAACAGCAGAATGTTGGATCCTGTTTACATATCCATTCTCTTAACCTGTGCCTTTTTATAGGTGAATTGAGTCCATTGATATTAAGTGATATTAATGACCAGTGGTTGTTAACTCTGGTTATTTTTTTTTTTTTTTTTGGTGGTAGAGTTTGTGTGTTTCCTTTCTTTGAGTTGTACTGGTGGAGGGTTGTTAGATGTCTGTGTTATTATGGGTGTTGTTTGCTTCCTTTCGTTGTGGTTTTCCTTCTAGTACTTTCTGTAAGCCTGGGTTTGTGGCTATGTATTACTTAAATTTGTTTTTATCCTAGAATATCTTGTTTTCTCCATCAACGGTGAAAGAAAGCTTTGCTGGGTATAGTAGTCTGGGCTTGCATCCATGGTCTCTTAGTGTCTGCAGCACATCTATCCAAGACTTCTGGGTTTCATGGTTTCCATAGAGAAGTCAGGTGTAATTCTGATTGGTTTACCTTTATATGTTACTTGACCTTTTCCCTTTGCAGCTCTTAATATTCTTTCTTTATTCTGTATGTTTTGTGTTTTGATTATTATATGGCGAGGGGATGTTTTTGGTTTTTTTTGTTTTTTTGGTTTTTTTTTTTTTGATCCAGTCTATTCAGTGTTCTGTATGCTTCTTGTACCTTCATAGGAATATCCTTATTTAGGTTGGAAAAGTTTTCTTCTATAATTTTGTTGAATATATTTTTTGGGCCTTTGATCTGTAATTCTTCTCCTTCTTCTACCCCTATTATTCTTAGGTTTGGTCTTTTCATGGTGTCCCAGATTTCCTGGATGTTTTGTGTTAAGAATTTGTTGGATTTGTTGTTTTCTTTGATCAATGAGTTTATTTTCTCTATCATATCTTCAGCATCTGAGATTCTTTCTTCTATCTCTTATATTCTGTTGGTTATACTTGTCTCTGTAGTTCCTGTTCATTTACCCAGATTTTCAATATCCAGCCATCCCTTGGTTTGTGTTTTCATCATTACCTCTATTTCAGTTTTCAAGTCTTGAACTGTTTCCATTACCTGTTTGATTGCTTTTTTTTTTTATTCATTTCTTCTAACTTTTTTTTAGTCTTCTCATCCATTTCTTCAAAGGAGTTTTTCACATCCTCTTTAATGGTCTCTATCACTTTCACAATGTTACGTTTAAAGTCGATTTCTTCTACTTCTTCTGGATTAGGTTGTTCAAGTCTTCCTGTTGCATATTCACTGAATTCTGGTGTTATCATGTTTCTTTTCAGGTTGTTGGAGGAATTCTTGCATTGGCGCCTGCCCATCTCTTCCTTCAAGTGCAGACAGTAGAGTCTCAGCGGCTTGGTCTGGTTTTTGCTGTGGCTAACTGTGTACTGGGGATTTTTCTTGTTCTGCCCTCTCTTAGGTCCCCTCAGCACTGTAGTTGGCTCTCAGATCTCCTTCTCCCTGAAGTAGGCTGTGGTGGTGGAACTAAGGACCCCCTCTGGATGGATCTACTGGATCAGGGCCAGCTGACCAAGGACCTCACAGACAAAAGGGCAGACTTGGTAGATGCCGGCTTAGTGGAACAAAGAAACCCCTGCAGCCTTGCAGTCACCACTTTGTCCCCGGAGCCTCAGCCCCAAAGCAGGCTGAGTTGGGGGATCCTAGGACCCCGCAGATGGAAAGGGGTGCTTGGGGTCAAGCTGGGGTGGGATAAGTAGAAAAGCCAGTAGCCAGGGAGAAGCCCCACTGAATGGCTAGAAAGTTTAGGGGATTGGAGAGTGCCTGTACTCCCTTCATGGGGTGTCTGGGTGGCTGGGCAGGCACACACTTACCCCTCCAGATGGATCTACTGGTACTGGATCAGGACCACTTGCTGGCCAAGGACCTCAGAGACAAAAGGGCAGGCTTGGTAGATGCTGGCTCCGTGGAACAAAGAAACCCCTGCAGCCTTGCAGTCACCACTTTGTTCCCAGAGCCTCAGCCCCAAAGCAGGCTGAGTTCGGGGATCCCCTCTGGATGGATCTACTGGTACTCACATTTTCCTTTTTATCAGTAACTTAAGACTTTAACTGTACGGCCTGTTTTATTTGTGTCTCTGTGTTTGCTCAGTTCTCATATTATTTGGGAATTTCTACTTCCTCCCCTGTAGCTCGGTCACTTTTACATGGTTTTGGTCACAATGGATTATATATGAATACTAACTTCTTGAAAAATAAGGTTGTTTAAAAAATAAGGTTGTAAGGCCTTTTCTTTTATATGATTTTTGCCTTTGTTTCTAAAACAAAAGCAGATAAAAAGACTTATGCAAAACCTTTCATGTTAAATATTGCAAAGCTATTTGCTCCATAGAACTAGTATATCTCCTGAGAAAAACAGAGATGTTCAGGTTACAGAGATTCAGAGTATGTCTGTTCCATATCACATTTTATACAATAAGCTGTATTATAGAAACCCCTATATGATGATTACAGACCAGTTCCCCATCCTGAAGATAAGGGAAGAATTATATACCAGAATGAACTGTACTTGGGTTTTAATTCTTTTGGGGGAGCCTGCCACCCAGGTCCCAAATCAATACATGGTGACTTATTCTTAATTATGACCCCAGCCTTGCTTGGCTTGTTTATAGCCAGCTTTTCTAACATAAATTATCATCTCCCTTCAACTACATTTTGCTTTTGGGCTTTCTACTTTTCCTTATTCTACATACCTTTCTTTCCTTCTTACTCCATGAACAGTTGTGTGGCTGGGTGGCTGTTCCTCTTCCTATTCCTCTTTTCCTTTTCTCTCCTTGCTCCTATTTTGAGCCTAAATTTCTCCTCCTATATATTCCCCCT